>VZTY01021530.1:9647-56477 GCA_013400935.1 Turnix velox
GATTCAAGGTTTGAGATTTAAATAACCTTTACGTGTGCATTGATGATAAAAAAAAATCTCTACAGAGGTGGATAAACATACCATTCCCTTGGATTGATCACATCTGCTTCTTTTTGTACTTCATGAATGGAAAACCCACGTTGTTGAGGGCAAGATCAAGAACTGAATTTTGATCTCGGAGCTGATCTATTGCTCTGTCCTGACCACTGGGATGTTCAAAACAGCCAGGGAAGAAGGTATTAAGCCTCAAATGCTAAAATGATAATAGTTTAATTTGAATATATCTGCCTTCAAGCTACATGTCCCCACAAGAGAGGGACTAACACAACTGGTACTTATAGGTTTTCCATGATGCTCAAGCTCATATCCTGCAGCACCCTGGCATTCACACAGACTGTGCTCAGACATTCTCAGTTCATCTCTCCATTCAGTCACATGTTAGTGATTCAGACAACCAGCTTGGCATGTGTTTGTCACATCACAAATCCAGTTATAAACACTCAGGTATGGCCTGAAAAATAAATCTGCTCACCTACCATAGTGTGTCTGCCCTCAAAATGAAAATCTTTTAACTCAGTTAATTTAAAGCGCCTACAAAAGAGAAAATCATCCTTTCTTTTTTTTTTTCTGAGAATGTGGGGTCTTCTGCAGGTGAACACCACTTGTTAAAATGTTGCATTTTTCTTTCCATGTTTTCCTCTTCTATTTTTTTTAGCAATATTGTCAGGTATAATAGTAGTAAAGCAAATCCAATTTGTGACATAGTTTTCAGGTCATATAGTACTTGGGGATAAACTGAGAGATAAACTCTGTCACCGAGGTTTCCATAGCCTGAAATTTGGTTCTCATGAGGCTGTGGATTAATTTCTCTCACTGGGCTGAGTGGAGTGAACTGTGGAAAGACTATTCTGCAAAGACATGCTTACCAGAACAGGTCAGTCTTCTTCTGGTGGACAGTAGTCATGTGGGAGACACAGGGATTAACATCCTGCAGAGATATTGTTATGTTTCTGAGAAAAGGCACGCCTTAGAAATGTACAATGTTTCTCCTTGTGATTTTGGGTGATGCCTGTCCACCTGTGTTGCGGGATGCTTCTCTGCCTGGCAGAGGAGCTGTGAGATTGTCAAGATCCTGTCTGAGGAAGCAAACTTGTATTTTGTTCAGCACTGTGCTCACATTAGACCACTTTTTCTGACATTTCCACATAAAACAGAACTTTCAACTAACAAATAGTCTTTTTTCACCAACCACTAGAAAAGGGAGATTTCTATTCCACCTTCATATGTATCTGTTCGATAATAGTTGCCTTGGTGGCTGGAATCTAAGAGGTTTGCTTCCCTCGGTAGGTTGTCCCTCCACCAAATTTGGGTCAGTTTCAGAATGTCATTAAAAGCTTTGTTTTCAAAGTCACTACCCTGAGCAGATTATTTTCAGAATGTTTTCTTTCCTGCCATCTACTTTACTTTAGGAACAGCATTTCTCCTAACCTTAAGGGTTAGTCTCATGACAGTAGAAGACATAGAAGACTTTTGAACCCCTTGCTGAAACAGATAAGAATGGTCACAATTTCCAGATGTTATTTTAGCCCTGCTGTCCCCTCGTTGTGTGCAGCTTAAAGCAGCAATGAAGAAAAGAGCAAAGCAGAAAAGGTCAGAGTAGAGAGTGAGAAGAGGAAATATGTTAGATAAACCCTGTCCGGGAAAAGGAAAGAATGAATTTAGACTTGTGGTCGGTTGTAGTATTGGTTATTAATTGGTGAGAGAAGATCATACACTGTGGGAAAGGGCAGCAGAGATGGACAGATGAAATAGATAGCATTGCTGCACTCTGACCCCAGCAGTCACTGTACTGTCCCATGTCTGAGTTTCCTCATCTGTAAAATGAGGATTGTTATTGCTTTCAATTTCAGGGTCTTCTGAAACATTAATTGCTGCTCGTTGTTAGGACTTGTTGAGACCTCTAGTTGGGAACAGAGAATAACCTGCATCTTCTGGGCTGTCTTTTACATCTCTCTATATTCTGTTCAGTAGATTACCCTAGTTTATCCTGAACTGTGTAAGCATAGTGAGTAGAGAAAAGATGTATTCAGACACACACGAAACAAACTGAAGGTATGAAAAAAATAAAAATAAAAAGGAATTATACTTAGGTGTATTTAGTGACAGCTAAAAATGAATCTGAGTCCAAATGGGAAAATTTTTGCATCCAGTGCAGGCTGTTGTTCACCCTGTGTCCTGTCTGCAATTAATCATTTACACCTATGTGGAATGTCACAATTCTTATTTGGTAACATTTTGCATTGGGATAAATAATGCAATAGCCGCAGGGGGTTGGTAAATAAATGGATTTCCTTATTTACTTATTATCTTTCCCCTCCCCAGAATATGTTAAGCATGTTTCAGAGCTGACTTGGGTTCAAGTATGAATAGGTTTTCAATAGCAGCACCATACATCTTGGAGGTGTGAAGAAAAGGAAGAAACAAAAATGTTTTAACTCCAGTGCTCTGTTTCCATGCTTCAGCATCCTCATGTCTCCAAGGTGTCATGGAATTGATAAATGAGCACTTTTGACAGCAAACACATTTCTATATAACCTGCTTTACAATGAGTGACTAGTTATCAAATTTAATTGCTAACTATTCTCTGGCTTTGCAAAACTTCTTGAACACCATAAAATTTCATGGTTCACAGGGAAAAGGGTCAGACTAGATCCTGAGAGGGGGAAAATACAATGTATTCTGATCCTGTGTTAATGAAGTAAGTGGTTAATATAGATGTTTACAAATACAACCAGTTTGTTTACACAGACCCTCCACATTGTCATCTGTCATCAGTCAATAGATTGCTTTTCTTTGTGGATTCTTTTCCTGTGGAAAAACTGTTGTGAGATGTGGAAAGTTCACCACAAATTGATGTTACTGTTTTGTGGAGCTCCTGGTAGGCTACAGGGAGAGCTGAATCCTTAGCACTTTTAATTTTATCCAGGAAACAGAAGCAATGACAATGCTGTCACCAATTCATCACCTCCATGAGCAACACAGAAGAATTGTTAAGCATGCTAAAGTGGCTGTTTCTACTTGTCATCTTTCCACCCTGTTGTTAGCACTTAAACCAACTGTTGTTATCATAGAAAAAATGAGAAGACTCATTTGAAAAGAGTATAAAACTCAAAACATTCAATTCAGACACAGTTTACGCAGTTTGAAGGGTTGATTTCTATGAAGTTCAATTACACTGCAGCGGTTCTGGATCTGGATACAAGATCCCTGCTAGGCGCCGCTGTGCTGCTGAGGATTGTCTGCAACACTGTGTCAGCTGTCTCTCCTGCTTTGTCAACTTCTGGTGTCGCTAAATTTTCAGACTGCCTCAATGCAGAAAGGAAGTTGCATTTCTGAGATCTTCCAGCTTGTTTATTTTTCTGAATAATATTATCAGTGTTGCATGCTATTATCATCCCTTTGGACTGTTGAGACGATGAATGAATTTAGGCCTTCAACAACAGTGACTTCAGCACCCTTATTAAAAATGAGATTGTGATCACTGTGTCCTACATTCATCCTACACTGATGTCTTGATCACATCCTCTGTGTCTTAGCCAAACCTACATTGCTTTTTTCTTGGAGGACTGATGGGCAAATTGCAATCTTTCTCATGTAAAAACTCAGTTTAATCTGAGTTCCATTCTGTCTCCTTAGTTTGAAATAATTTCTGAGCAGTTTTGGCTTGCATGTTTCTTCCTGCATTTCTCATCCATTGGTTGTCATGTTTAATCAGTGTCTGAAGGAATAAAATGCACCAAGAAAGAGCTGTACAAAAAGCACATGACCAATTAAATGCAGTCATCTCTTCATGAAGAAAAATAATTTATATATTTTGATAAACTACTCACTTAGCAGGCAAGAAACACAACCTTTCAATTGGTGTCTTTTCCATATTGCATTCCTTCTCTGATCATGCCAGAAACAGCTGTGTTTAGATACCTTTAACCTTAGGAAATGTGAAATGTCTAACCTGACTGAAATAGGAAATCATCACCTTCTGTCAACAAATGCTATAAAAGCAGCTTCTTTGCTAGGTGTGCTCTGAAGGAACCAAGGCATTGTGCTGTGTGAATTTTTCAAAGAGACATTGGAAAATAATCTGGTCTTTAATGTCTATTAGGACGTAATAGTCTTGTTCTGTGAGCTGTTCAGCACATGTGGAAAAAAGCTTTTAAATGCAAAAATAAAAACTGTTGCATTTTTTCCTTCAAGATCTAATTTATACTGTATGCAAACAGAAGACATTCCAGGAAGAAACATTTCATATGATTGTATATTTGTGTTGTAAACAATATTGTACATTGTATCCTGTACAAAACAGAAAAAAAAATAAAAAGGCAGTAATAGCAAATTTTGTTACATTGTGGACTTTTTAATTTCCCACAGGTAAATGTGTCTTTTTCAACTAAATGATTTGCAGTAGTAGCAAATTTTGTTACATTGTGGACTTTTTCATTTCCCTCAGGTAAATGTATCTTTTTCAACTAAATGATCTACAGTGAAAACATAAACTACCTGTCCTGTAGGAATAACACATCAAGAAGTGATGATGTAGCTTCACAAGTCACCACATCATCATTCACACATCATCTCTTGCTGAACATAGTACTTTATCTTCAAGAGATAAATTTGACATAGTTGCAGGAGGAGACATTCATGTTAGACATCAAGAAAATCTTCCTAGCCCTAAGTGTGATGTAACAATGGAGCAGGTTGTCTTGTGAAATCATTGAATCACTTGGAATTTCCAAGAAGGTTTTAGAGGAGAATTTCCATCAGAAATAACTTAATCCTGTTCTGGAGTAGGGAGATATATTCCTGTGATTCCTGTCCCGATTGTCTCATTGTAACCAGAACAGCATGACTCAAAATTGGCTCAAAAATGCAATAACTGAAGCTTTTTCCTTCTGTGAGAAAATTAGATTTTTCTATTTTAACCAGGAATGAAAGCATGCCACCTGAGAGAATGTCTCATTTGTTTCACAGACTTCAGGTGACACTTGCAGAGAAGAAAAACACCAGGCTTCCTAGAATAATCATAGAATATCAGGGATTGGAAGGGACCTCAAAAGATCAGCTAGTCCAATCCCCCAGTCCACCTTGCCTAGAAGGTCCTTTAGTATTTCAAGGAAATTAAATCTGCTCACAAGTGTAGCGTCCTCCAAGAGCCATCTAGTTTTGAGTGCAGAGAGCCAAAGGAGGCCTGCTTCACTTGGTGGCCAAGAAGAGGTGTTCCACAGCCCTGCACATAGTTCTGAAGGAGCAAACTGTTGTTCCTTTTGAGTGGAAACAGGCTGTTGAAGGGAGAACTTCCCACAGGTTTGTGGGCTTTCTTCTCATCTCTGCTGCGTTTCTGCTGAAGGGTGAATCTGGTCCAGTGTTAGTGTCAGGTTTTGTGCACAGAAGTGGGGAAATTGTTTCCTAAAATAACCTTAACTCGTCCTTACATAGTGCTTTGTGTTGTTGTGCATCCTGCTCCCTTTAATCGTTTAATGTGTGCACTGCTTAGTATGTTAATCTCTCTGCTCAGGACAGCATTACATGTGTTGAGGATATCATAAGTTTTAATTTACTGACTTTGGTTTGTATAAACCTGCAGCCATACTCATCATGTCAACATCTTTTGCCCTTCACTTGCTTTTCATTGAATTCAGCCTCATCTTCTGAACACACTTCTTAATGCAAGAGGTGTAATATTTATATGCGCTGAATCATCACGCATGAAATTTCCCCTCTAAATAAACTTTTCACAAGTGAACAACAGACTTGAAATATTTAAGCTGAACCAGTGAGCATTTTAAAGCTTTTTCAAAAGCTTTAGAAGTTAGAAGCACCTGGGTAGAAAGTCTTAGAAAATATCTTTTCAGCCATAACTCAAGAGTTGCTATAGCAATGTTATAATAGTGCCTTATTAATAGAAAACCACCTCGGTTTGCCTTAAGAAATCTGCACAAATTTGTGCAATATTTTCATGTCAGTTCTTGTAACAACTTAGGAGTCTGAAGACACCAAGCCCTTTGTTTTGGGCTGCTCTGGCCAGAATGGGGCATCCTGGTTTTATCTGTTTTGTTTATCTAAGCAAAAAGGTCCTGTGAGTTTTGCAGAGAACAGAAAAGGCTGGTTTTCTCTTCAGTTCCTATTTATGGACAGCAGCCATATTCCCAGCTCCGTACATCCTCTTCTGTGAGCAGTGCTGCTCCCTAAATAGTTTGGTTGCAGTAAATATTGCCTGGCTGTGTTGTCCCTCCTGTCAGAATGTCAATTGCAAAATGATCTCTTACCTCTGTGCCGTGTGCCCTTTTTTTTTTTTTTCTTTTGATTTCTCTCCCTCCCAGTGAGTTAGTGGCTATGTAAACCCCTGGAAATGAACTGAAGCAACCATCCAGTGCAACGGTATTTCACTAACTTTGGCTGAAGGATCTATCTAGTTTGTTTTTCTGGTTTTGGTTCTTTGTTTTTGTGGGGTTTTTTTTCTGTAGCACTTCCTATTGCTGTTCCTGAATGTAATGATGAATAACAGCAGGTAAGATGTTACACTGCATGAGAAGTTAATACATTTTTCATGCTCTTCACAAAAAGCTTCTGAATATCTACCATTGCTTTCAGGTCATGTCCTTTAGGAAGGAAAAAGGGCACAATAACCAGAAAAACAGTTGTTCCTGAGACCTTAGAAAGAGTTTGCTCCATCATCCAAGACTTATTTATAGGAGCTATTGCAATGTTGCTTTTTGGTGTTGTGGACATTGGAATACAATATTTCATGAATTAGGCTACTTTTTCAAGATTTTCATTACTTCCTCCCATTGTTCCACCTGTAAGACAGTAAAGCAAACAAGAAAAAGCAGGAAAAAATTACAAGAATTGTGAATATCATGACTCTCCATTTACCCACATTCAGAAAGCTCTTTGGTAAAAAGAAAAGCATTTTTCTCTTTCTGTACTGAAATCAGGCAGTCAGAATGTAGTGTTAGTGATAGGATCATTGAGTCTACTTACTGTTAGAAAAGGTAATGAGTACTGAATAAGATAAATACCTTTAATTTTGTCTCATAAGATTTTACACATTAACCAGAAGGTATTTAAATCTCCTCTGTAGAAGGGGACACACTTTCAAGAATGTCTTTCTGACTGTTCAGACTTCTTAAACATTGCCATTCTTTTAATTTTATAGTAAAATCACTCCTTTTCTCAATGTGCATGTTAAGCAATTTGTCAGTTAGCTTTATTTTTTTCCCTTTCTGGCTAGAACATTTTCACATGTTTTCTGAAGCTAATGATAATATATGACAAAAAAGGCAGTGCTGGTATGTCAAATTGTTTTCTTTTTCATGTCTTTCAAATTAATATTCTAAATAATCATGATAGGTGCTGATTAAGGTTGATTAACAGTTAAGATTAAGGTGATAGGTCTTTGTAATTGAAGACTGGTGCTAAGAAGGAAGTATTTCTGTCTGGCAAAAAGTGTTTTATGGTAATTTTTTACACTTGTTTGCCTTAAAAGCATTTTCCAAATTAAACATTCCTGGATTACCAGTAAATTCTAGTTCATAGAATGTTCCTTATGCTCAGGGAAATGCTTTCATGCTTTCTTAGATCATTATTCAATTGTTTTTCTGCTACCTCTTACTCTAATCTCTGTAATTTCTCTGTAGTAGCCCTTCCCATAAGATTCTGGTTATATTTTCATTACTATGAAGTATATAATTTAGATGATGGAGCATAAATTATTTTAGCTTGCAGTGAAGTTAATTTTCTCTTATTCTGCTGCTTTCTATATTTTTTTTCCATTAAGCTTTTTTTATTGTACTGCTTTTTCCACGGAATTAAGTAATATTTCAGTTATTTTTTAACCTATTAATTATAATTCAATGGTTTTTTTCCCTTCCTTTGGGGAAATTTTAATACTTCTACGTAATTTTTCTGTGACATTCTTAGAATTAGAGCTAAAACACAGTCCTTAGTTATTGACTTGGTCAATGAGCACAAGAGTGTTCACTTTCACTTTTTTATCCAGACTTTATATTTGCACAGTTTAGTTTCTGAACGTATGCCAAAGTTTCACTAATTTCAAAAGACAAAAGTTTTTGTCCCAATGTAAATACGAAAAGTATATTTATCATTGTTATTTCATCTCTGTTTCACTTGGACATTCTAAGTTATCCTTCACAAACAGAAATGCTGGCTTGTGAGGGAAATGATGGATTGCTTGCTATTGAACAGTCAAGTTGAACGGCTGGAGAGCAATGCAGGAGACGGTGGCATGCTCACATAGAAGCAATTTGCTGTGTGCCTACAAATAAAGGAAAGCTGCTCACAAATGATTCATGAACACTAAACTTATAGTAAATCTTATTTGCAACATGTAATTTGTCCCGATACTCATGAAATCAAATTTCAATTGATGTTGCTTAGCCTTTTTGTCAGATTTAATATTCCAGCTTCCTGCAATGGCAGCAAAATGGATTTTATTTTAGTGCTCAACCTTCATAAACTGCTTCCATTTCAACTGAATGACTGCTCTATCCTGCTTCATCCTACATGTTCTTCACTCAGAGGATATGTCATTCCTGTCCTTTAATGTAATTAACTCATTCACTGCTATTTTAGAATCTGCAGCATTTTAATTCACAGTCATCATACATCTGTGTCCTCCAGCTGATTCATAGAATCATGGAGTTGGAAGGGGCCTTCAAATGCCATCTAGTCCAACTCTCCTGCAGTAAGCAGGGACATCCTGCACTGGATCAGGTTGCTCAGAGCCTTGGGAAGCCTGGCCTTGGATGTCTTGAGGGATGGGGCTTCCATCACCTCTCTGTCAGCCTGGTCCAGTGCCTCACCACCTTCCTGGTGAACTTTTTCCTAATGTCTAACCTAAACCTGCCTAGTTTAACAACTCTGCCCCTCATCTTATCACTACATGCTCTGCCAAACAGTCTCTCCCTAGATTTCACGTGGCCCCTTCAGGTAAAAATTGTGCAGGCCACTATGAGGTCTCTCTGGAGACTTCTCCAAGCTGAACTCTCTCAGCTTGTCCTCATAGGAGAGTGGCTATGTGCCAGGGCCACTTCAAGGACAGCATTAAGTCTGTGTAGGCTCTGGGTCTATTTGTTGTTACTGTGACAACTTTTGTTGTTCTCCAGTGAACCACAAAACTGTTCTGTTGCCACACTTTCACCTGGACTCACACATCTCTCTAAAGAGAAGGTGACATTCTGTATCTGCTTCTCCATACCTATTAAAAGTTGATTACAGAGACAGCCTGGAACAAGTAGGATGTAAAGCTATTTTTCTCACCAACCTATGGGTCTTAAATTCACGATGGTGTTTCCAGGCCAAATTTGCTAAGGAAAACTGAATCAGGTAGCAGGCTGCTTTGAGAAGTCAATTTTCAGCTGGTCTGCAGCTGTTTTTTTATGTAGTTTGGCCTGTGTCTCTCTTAAAAACACATTCAAGGATATGTCTGTAATTGGGAGACAAAACTGCAGGGAGCTATCTGGAAGGAAATGGAATTTTGTAATGGCCAATAAAAGACTCTCGTGTGCTGTGAAATGACTGAGTTTATTATGCCACAAATTAAAAAGAAGTGATGTATTTATTAGAACTACTGCACTAATCTGAATAGTACTTTTTAGATATAGCAAAACTGTATTTGGTAATTTTTTTTTTCATTAAAGAAAACTTGGTGTTAGTTTTCAGAGATAAACAAAATTTTTTTGAAACCAAAAGCATTTAGCACCCAGAGAATTGATTAGAACAATATTTCTTTGTGTGGAATAATGTTACCACCATGACTTGTATGCCCGTAGCAGCATTTTCAGGACTGCTTTACAATTATTCCTTATAAAAAGTCTTGGTAATTGTGGTTCTGACTTCCAGATGTTTAAAAGTTGACAAGCAGTCTTTGCAACTGTTTTGTGGCGCCTGTGTAACTGTGTAACCAGGCAGGCTGTGTTTGACATGTCTGCTGATCTAACACTGTGTTTATTTGATTTGAGTGCTTGTAGCTTTTTAAATGAAACAAACTTAAAAGCTACATACCCTTTGAAGCACATCCTTCTCACCTAAGGGAAAGATTGCATGTGCTGCCTCTTGCACTCATTCTATAAGGATCAGGAGGCAGAGAAGTGAAGGTGAAAAACTGTCCCTTTAAAAAAATAATAATGTTAACATTAATTATTTTCAAAAATTAAACCTGTTCCTCTGGCAACAGCTGTACAGGATCTGCTGCTCAAATGGGACATGGTGTGGCAAAGAGGCATGAAAAATGTGAGTCTGTGCTCCTCCTCCTTCTCCTCCTCTGTTCTTCCCATTGAACATCCTTAAAAGAAGAACAGAAACATTTCAGCGGTCTTTCTGTGTCTGAAAGGAACTTGCTATTAAGTACATGAGATCTAGATATTCCAAAATAGAATAGCCATACTGGATCCTTATTTCACAATAAAGCATGAAGAAAATATGCAACCCTGATAGACAGTTATGCAGATGTTAAGTCTTTGAAACCGTGGCCTATGCTCATCATGTCTCAGCATCAGTTGGAGATATCCATATCAAAATCTAGAGATGATAACAAGTTAAAAATAATCAATAGTCATTTATCGTTTAATTTATTACTGCTCTCTTGAATACTGGAAGAGTGCTTGATATAATCAGCTGAAGATATAGCAGGATAATTTAATACATTAGTAGTTAACGGCTCCAATTGAAGCTCCAGTTTCTTTCAGGGCTTGATTATAGATCTGTAGAATATTTCTTTCCAGCTACATTAATTGCTAATTTGGCAGAAAACATTACAGCAAATTAACCTCTAATAATCATCTTTTACTAAATGTGTTTGTATCTTATGATCTGAGAGGAGAAAGGCATTTAAGTGCATTAACACTAGTCCATGGAGGCTATTGCTGAGACTGTGCCTCTTGGACCACTGTCTGGGCTCTAACCTTGGGAGCGCATGCTATTTCCTGTGGCGCTAGCACAGCTAGGAGACTTCTGAACTTCATCTAACCAGACTGTTCCTCAGTTTAGCTTTACAATTTATTATTTGGCTTCTTCTTGACTTATTCTTACTCAGCTGGTGAGTCAAATGATGGAGCCACAGAATGAAACACACCTCTAGTAGCGAGGCACTGTCTGAAAACATCTTTTGGTCAGTAGGTGGAGTTTGATAGGTCTGAGTTAGAAACAAAGTCTATGGATCCAAGTGCTGGACTGAACTCTACTGGGTACTTACGTAGGAACGCAGCTTCCTCAGATTAACATAAAGAAAGTTAATTGCTCTAATGCTTGTATAGTAGGTGACCAGAGCAACTCTAATCTTGGAGGCTAAACCAGCTTTAGTAGTTGGAAGTGATTAAGGAAGAAAACAGAACTTTCACCCTTCCATATCTTCCAGATGGTTACTAGGAACGTTAAAATAACAAAACTTAATAAGTCACCTACTTCTTATTTTCATGTATTTGCATGTCTGGAGCAATGCAGCAGGTGACAATCCAGACAAACAGGTGGAAGAACTAGGTATTCAACAAATAATAGGCAATGCTATTCTTGACAAGTTTTATAAAAATAATAACCAACATCTAATTAATATATAAAATGTTATCGGCATAAAACTTAATAAGGCTGAGATACTTACACTGCACAGAGATGTTACAGCCCAAGTCTCAAAAGTGCGAAGAAAGAAAATGATTTTCATCTTGAATATTTATTATTATTATTATTTATTATGCTTTAATTTTCCTGCTCTCTCTGTAATCTAAGTTAACTCAGTGTGCAACACAGCTTTTTTCTGTATTTGTCTATATCTTTCTCCATAGCTGAATGTGGACTTTTTCATCCGTGCAGCAAATTCACAGGTTTTCTATTATGGATTCTTACAGTATCACATACAATATTATTTTCCCAGATCTGATGGCATTCACACTGGGGTTTTGAGTGTCTAAAGTGAGCTTAACATTCAGAGTAATCATAAGTAGTTATGTGATGATGCACAAACCTGAGAAGAGCCAGGAAATTCAATTCTTTGCAGCACACAACACAAAAATGTGCAACAAGGACAATCTCCATTCTGCCCTTCTCAGGGATCTTGTCCTGAATTTGACTAAACAATTTTACTGGATGACAGACAGCCTTTTCCAGGTCTTTAATGTGTCAGGTTTTGTTGATTGTCTTTATTGGCAGTATTCTCATTTGTCAAAGTCTGCAAATGGTGCAGCCACCTGACCTGTGCTTGAGAAGAACTTTTTTGCTTAGTTTTGATGAGGCTCAAACTTCCTTGCATGATTACTTTCCCTGATGAAACAAGCACACTTTGCAGAACAAATATTCCAGCGCAGAAGTGCTACTCTAAAAAAGCAAATAAAATAAAATTTAATCTTTTTTTTTTTTGTCCTAAAAAAACCCCAACAACTTACTATGAGTGTTTGACAATATTCCCTGCCTGCTGAAATAGTGGGCTACTACTGCTGGTAAGACCATCCATCAGGCCCACAAATATGACTAGTAAACATTACAAATGTGAATGACTATTCCAGGAAAAACATTTGCAATATTTATATTAGATCTAATAATCAAAACCTACAGCAGCAGAAACACTCCAATTCATGCTGAAGCAATCCAGACTGAAGAAATATTTCAGTGGAAAAGATGAACAGAATAGCCAGAAAGAAATTTCTAACTGCTACAAAGACTGTAACAAAAGCAGACATTGTGGTAGTAGAAAACAAATTGCCAGCTATTGTAAATCCTATTATTTTCTCAATGTGCCTAAATAGCATACTAGCAGGACTCCCACTGACATTACTAGCGTGGAAATAGAATATTATTGTGAATGCATTTTCAAAATATTACAGAAGCCAATGGGGTCCACCTAACTGTCTATAGAATATACAATATAAGCTATCAAGCTCTCCCTCTCATTTGGTGTCAAAAAGTATGTTTCTTACACAGAATCAGTCTGATTTTTGTAAGGCCCCTCTTTTACCTCAATAAAGAGAAGTAAATGTGACTAGTGTGTTCCCAAGCTTAGAAGACATTTTCACAACCTGATTTCCATTTAATCATGCATTCTGCTAAACCACAAGACTTTTACCAACATGAGATGTGTTGTGAAGAAATGTAGCACGTCAAGGCTGAACACCATCTCCATCTCTTCATGCTCAGCCATGAATGGTTGGAGATGATTCCAGGTCAGTTGTTTTGGATATGAAACAGGTGGATACAAAGATGCTGAGCAGTTTTGCTGTAAGATCTGTTCAAAATATATGCTTTGCCTTAACCTGTCATATCAAAATTCTTTCCTTCTCCCATGCTAAATTAGTGGTATACAAATAGCTTTCAGAAGAAATTACAGTTTTTAAAAATACCTTAATTTTTTTTCCTACTCTATAGCTGCATTGAGAGAAGCTCTGTTGTTCTTCATAAGACAAACAGTTCATTTTGTGGTGACACAGTGAGGAAAGTATGCTCACACACTCACATCTGTGCACACACATTCTACACATCATATATGCATGATGTGTGTGTCTGTGTATATGTATTCTCTGGACATCTAGGCTTGCATCATGAAATTATGAAAAGTTCCTAAGTGATTTACAAGCTTTAACAAGCAGTTTGAAGATTTAAAGCAATCAGGAAAATAATAATAGAATCATAGGATCATAGAATGGTTTGTGTTGAAAGGGTCCTTAAAGATCGTCTAGTTCCAATCCCCCTGCCATGGGCAGGGACACCTCCCACTAGAACAGGTTACTCAGTGCCTCATCCAGCCTGGCCTTAAAAGCCTCCAGAAAGGGGACAACCACAATCTCTCTGGGCAACCTGTCCCTGCGTCTCACCACTCTCACCATAAGGAATTTGTTTCTTATATCCACCCTGAATCTCCCCTCTTTCAATTTGCATCCATTACTCCTAGTCCTGCCATCTTATTAAAAATTCCTACCCCAGCCTTTCTGTAGGCTCCTTTCAGGTATTGAGAAGCTACTATGAGGTCCCCCCTGAGTCTTCTCTTCTCCAGGCTAAACAACCCGAACTCTTTCAGCCTGTCCTCATAAGGGACATGCTCCAGCCCTCTGATCGTCTTTATGACTCTCCTCTGGACCTGCTCCAGCAGCTCAATGTCCCTCTTAATGATTTCTGCAAAATACTGGCAAGAACACAGTAAGACTTGGGTCCACCATTGCAGCAGAATGTTACCATTCTCCATGGGTTTTTCACAGAATATTAACCAATATGCTAAAAAATATTTTGTTTCAGATGTGTAGCTTTTAAAAAATAAAACCGGTGTAGTGCTACTGAAATTAAACGTACATTATTTTTAGTTCAGATTATTTTTACATTCTAATACCAGTTTCTTACATAATCCTTGAAGTTTAGACTTTTTTCAGCTTTTTACCTTAATTCACCAATGGGAAGAAAAGCCTCTTAGAGTCATTAGTTTGAATGGCCTGATAACTTGCTTGAGATACATGACTTTTAACTTTATTGCTTTAGTATTTCAGATTTAGTATTCAGATTGTTTCCAATCTACTGTCATTATCAAGTGATTTTAAAAAAATAGTTTTCTGCAGTGGTGACTGATTTTTATTTGGTCCATGTGCATAGAACTTGCATTTTCATTTCTTGCTTTGTAATTTTAACAGAAGTATTTTGTCTAAATTACAGTTAAAAGCCTTACTTGAGTGTTTGATATAAGGAATTGAGACTGTATGGAAATACCATGTATATAAAGACTTGTGAATGTTGAGGCCTGGCAGAACTGGGTTTGAAATTATATTTTTTAATGTGCATGCACATAGTATGAATTTCCAGAATGAACTCCAATTATGAATCTTTCATTATTATTATCAAGTCAATAAAGTGTTTCTCATGGTAACGTACCAAAAATCTTTTGTGTGAAACTACTTTTCCATGTGAAATTTCATGCAGAATTCTATGAAGATTTGAGGAAAAATAATTGCTATAGTTGTTGGTAATTACAGTTTGGTGAAGTTTGTAGTTCTTTAGGATCGTACTGTCTGTGCATGCAACTGTGTGTTTGTGTTCTGAATGTAGGATTGTGCTGCACTACTTCTTTCCTTTCCTTTGCTAAAATCTAATCTCCTGTTTACAAAAAAAATCATGGAATACACATATTGAAAATATCTTGTGTAATATTGGATGCAAATTGAAAGAGGGGAGATTCAGGGTAGATATAAGAAAGAAATTCCTTGTGGTGAGAGTGGTGAGACACTGGGACAGGTTG
Organism: Turnix velox; assembly: GCA_013400935.1. Classification (NCBI taxonomy): domain Eukaryota; kingdom Metazoa; phylum Chordata; class Aves; order Charadriiformes; family Turnicidae; genus Turnix; species Turnix velox. The sequence goes on from VZTY01021530.1 coordinate 24,925, forward strand.
CCCAGAGAGGTTGCGATGTCTCCTCTCTGGCGGCATTTAAGGCCAGGCTGGATGAGGCATTGAGTAATCTGTTCTAGTGGGAGGTGTCCCTGCCCATGGCAGGGGGATTGGAACTCGATGATTTTTATGATCCATTCCAAGTTAAAACATTCTATGATAAATAAATTATAAACTCATGGTAAACTCAGCCATGCAAACTTATTGCATAGCTCAGATTTCTCCACATACATGTATCATCTGGAGCATTTACTGCAGTCTCAACAGCACACCTCATGAAGTGCAAATATTCACATGAAGCACGCATGCAATAGCAGTTTCATAACAGAGAACAGAGTTTCAAAGTGTGACACATTTTAACTCGCCTGATAAAAATTTCTCAGCCTGTTTGAGAAAGAACAAAAATTTAGTGGAAGCTTCACATTACAAGCTAAAGGAATTGCAAACCACACATGATTAAACTTACACAGCAGATCTTGCACATATTTATTATGTTTCTGGAACGTTGTGAGGCAGGTTATGTACATTCTGCATCACATTATGCATTTTCACAAAACACCCATTATATTGCTTCTTAAAAGCTTCCACGTGGAAGGCACGTTAAGTCTCATAATACAAACTTGAGAGGATGGGTATGAATTTCATTGAGTGAGACAAGCTGCATATTGTAATACAGATTGAACACTCTACAGCTGAGTGAAACTGTAAATGTGTGGATGGTTTCAAAATAAATGGCATGAGAGTGTGTCAGGCTGGTATTTCTAAGAACATCAAAAAAGTACCAGCAATTTTCTCATATTCCAGCTGCAAAAGGTAATAGATTTCCCATTCTTACATGCCCATTACCTGCATATGCCCACCTGCAGCTATTTTTTTAATTTAAAACAAATAAAACCCCAGAGAAATAAAAAAATAACCCAAAAATACAGAATCATGATTAGAAATATAAATAGTTCAAGTTACGGACAAGCAGTGTTTGGATTAGGAAGAGGAAAGCCACTGTGGTACACTTAAACACAGTGGTTAGACAGGTAATATCTCAAGCAAATTTCATCAGCTTGGAAATGCTGGTAACAAACAATGCAAATTCAACAACAATCCTGATGAATAATTCAAAGCCTCCCTTCAGTGAAAGCCTTCCTGCACAATTTTCCAGCTTGGCACAAATTCAAATTTCACAGTGTTTGTACAACACGAGTTTCACAGCACACAAAGCTGTTATTGAAAAAGTGAAAATTACCTCTCTCAATGGGGCTGAGTTGCCCAAACTGTGTCTTGAGGGGCTTGCAGTTGTACACGCCCCAGCAGCAGGCTTTAAGCTATCACTTTGTATCTCTAGCGATATAATCCTTTAAATAATTAAGAAATACCTGCTGGAGACCGATGGTACCTATTCACTACCAGTTCCTTCCCATACATGCCATGAACTTGTCTGCTCCTTCTGTAGTTTCTCCAGTCTCAGTAGAAAACAGATTTTGAGGAGGCCATCATGAAATGTCTGTTCTACAACATATTTGCAATTTATCTTGCACAGATTTCTTCATGAATCGATGCCAATTTACCATCAAAACAGATATGCTACACAAAGAATAGAAAAAAAAAAGAGAATTGCATGTGTTTATTATTGGCAAGTTTAGAGGGATAAAGCTGCCTTATCACTATATAATCTCACCTCCTGACTTGCTGACTGTTGGTTCTCTCTGAATCCTAATAATTGTGAGGGAGCAATGAAACACTGGAGTGCATTTCCTCCTGTCAGCCAGCCAAAGGATTAGAGCAAGAGCTGCTGTTCACTACCCAACCTTAGCATCAAAACAAGTATTTTTTTATTTTTTTAAACTACAGTTTGAATTTGCTAATGACAAAGGGAACTCCCAGTGGGTGTGACAATCATGAGATAATCAGCTTTAGAGGATTAGAGGACCCCAGGGGTGTGATTAGCTCAGGTTGGCCAAGCCCTCTGTCATGAATTAATTCAGAAATGAATATTTGCATTCCAAAACTGCATCTTAGTGAAACCAATTTCCAGCCTGAAAAACATCTTTTCTTTTTTCTCTCTCTCTCTCAATTTTTTTTTTATTCTGTCTTGAAAAGCAATTCACATTGCACAAGGCAATTGGAAACTGTGGCTAATGAAATGTGAGATGATTAAGCAATAAGAATCTGAATTTTGTGTGATTTAATACTGCCAATAATCCCTCAATGCAAAGAATGGGTTCATTGTTATTTTTAGTTGGTCTTTCATACACTAACGTTAAATGCTTGATGAGATATTTTCAATTCATTTGATTCCGTAGTTGACAATCAGGTAACTTTTCCTTCCATAATTAGCAATTATCAACTGTTCAAAAAACTGAATGCTGTTGGGTTTGCATAATAAACAAAGAGCAGAAGTGGTGGTGGCAAGTTCGCTGAACTGAAAATGCATCTTTTGTGCACTTAGCAGCTATTTAGTTATTTGCAACGGTATTACCTACTTAGGAACACACTGGTGAAACGACCTGTATGCCTGAGAGTCACAACCCATCCAAGCGGGCAGAACTGTCACCAGACACAGATTTAGCCAATGCACTTAATAAAATAGGCTGGAGAAATGTTATCTAACAATGTGGCAGTAATTTAAATCTGTTTTATCAAATTAATGAAAGTACTTATGTGCAATAAGGGGAACAGATACAGCTTTGTATGGCTAATGTTTTGCACTCTAAGAGAATTTATTATATGTATGGATGATAATAGCACAGCTTCTACGTGACTGTATCTCCTCTTTCCATTTGCCTGCTGTTTCCACAATCTGCTCTTCAGTGCTGGCAATTTTTTGTATACTTTTTTTGTAGCCTGCTTGTTCTGATCTTGTATCGCAGCTTCCACGTCTATAATATAAAGATCATAGAACCCTAGATGATAGCCATTATGTCTCTCTATACAGTGCTTTGAAACTTAGTTACAAAAAGCATTGAATGCTATCCGTGAAGACAATTAATTTTGCTATCTTATTTCCTGCACTTACTTTTCATTAAAATGCTTGTTCTTCTCCTTTTGGGGAAAATTAAGAATAATTCTATTCCAGCAGTCTCTATGTTCTCATCATGAATTATTTTTTAACTGAACAAGGATATGATGTAGTCCTTATTTCTGACTTTCTGCTTTCTCGGTCCAATCTTCTGCCATGTCCAACAAAACTTACTTTGTCCATTTATACAATATTGGACTATGGTGAATTTTAGTAGATTAGATATTTCTCTTACATTCCCTGGGAGAAACTGATGATTATTTTTTTATTTAATTGTCTGTGTCTGCCTTAGTACTTCAAAGTACACATCAAAGTCTGAACAGGTATTTCTTCCCCAGTAATAGTAACAGCCAGAGCTGTGCCCCTGATGACAGAAAAGCAGTAATGCTGTGCAAAAGCCAATGCTTAAGCTTCTTAATCTGAGTAATAAATTGTCCTGTGCTGTGTGGACCTGGAGAATGGCAAAGAATAGAGATTGGGGTTGATGGGCTTTCTGAGGCTTTGTTGAATTGTAACACTGATAATCCACAACCTGAAGGTTCCCTGCTACGTTGTTCCTTGAATAATATATTCATCTGCCTTGTTTCCTTAGAGCAATTCTGTACTTAATATCCTTTATTCACACTTTAAAAGGAAATTTTAAAAGAGTGTCTATGGTTTTGTATCCATGTTGAGATTCTCCTCCCATAAATTCACTGACAAATTAATCTATGGGTTTGAGGACTGTGCCTTAAAATACCTGAAAAACTACATGGAGTGGTGTAAATCTGATCTTATTATTATTTTATGCCATAAAGTATTAAGTATAAAATAAAGATGACTTTTTGTAAGCACTGGAGTAATTAATAGCCCAACTGTGAAAAATTTTAAGCATAATTCTCATTTGATTTTACTGGGTATGTAGGTGTCTCCATAATTCTGGCCTCCACATACAGTTGAAGAAACACCTTTTAACTGTGAATGGTGTTACACAATAGAAAGCAGTCAGCAGTGAGGGCAGCTTCATTGATAACATTGCAGTTCATCCATATTCAGTACACTGCACTGCCAGCAAAATTGTATCCTGTGTTCAGGCTAATAAATACTAATAAGCCCACATCCATTGTATGAGGACAGTACCTCCTGCAGGTGCACTTTCCCAGCCTCAGCAGGAGATAGCATAGGACTAAATGGGTTCCTTCTAATATGACCACAGCCAAAACAGTCACTGTTTGGGGTGATATTTTTCTCTGCAGCCACAGTCAACAAAGCCTGCAGAGCCTCTGGCTGCCATAGGACAAGCTGCTGACATACACAACTGAGCCAGGAACCCTGCCAACCCCCAGCTTTGCTCAGCTGCACCTCTGCTCCTCCAGGGCAGCCTGAGGCCAAGCCTGCTCAGGTCTGGATACACCACTGGCTTCATGAAGAAAGGCTGCAGAAACTGCAGAGTGAGAAGGTACAAGAAGTTGCCCTGATTTCTGTTCTATTTGCTATAGAGCACCAGTAGCAGGTGACAGGAGGTAACATCCTCAAGCTGCTCCAGGGGAGGTTTAGACTGGATTCTAGGAAAAAAACTTTGCACTGAAACGGTTATTAAGCTTTGGAACAGGCTGCCCTGGGAAGTGGTTGCTGCACCATCCCTGAAGGTATTTAAAAGATGGGTAGACATAGTGATTATTATCTTATTATCTTATACTCTTTTCTTGAAAATAACCAGTGATCCAAATTATCGGAATGAAATTCAAACCTATTAATACTCATAAATAAAAAAAAAGTTTTATGTCTTCCAGTTATTCTTAAATTGAAAACTTCTTCAGAACAAAACCTGTATCAGTCTAAATCAGGAAACAAAATCCAGGGAACTGAATGAAATATCTGTCATCCCACTGAGGCAGTCTGGACACCCTTTTGTGCATATCAGGTTTGTTTTGCATCTGTTTATCAATCTTCATCTTAGTGACAATCTTACAAGTGGAATGAAGAGCCACAAAGATGATGAAGGGTTTGGAACATCTCCTTCATGCGGAAAGGCTGAGGGAGCTAGGTGCCTTTAGCCTGGAGAAGAGGAGTCTGAGGGGTGACCTCATTAATGTTTGTAAGGTGAGAGTGTCAGAAGCATGGACCCTAGCTCCTAGTGGCATCCAATGTTAGGACAGCAGGCAAGCGCTACAAGCTGGAACACAGGAGGTTCCACATAAACATGAGAAAAAACTTTATCATGGTGAGGGTGACAGAGGCTGCCCAGAGTGGTGGAGTGGGTGTGGAGTCTCCTTCTCTGAAGACATTCAAAACCCACCTGGACATGTCCCTGTGTGACCAGATCTGGGTGTTCCTGCTCTGGCAGGGAGAGTGGACTAGATGATCTCTTGAGGTCCCCTCCAATCCCTGATATTCTGTGATTCAGTGAAGCGTAACTTTAAGTGGCTGGGGTTCATACTGATTTTAGTCTCACCAACTAAAAGGAGCAACAATGGAAAAGACCTTGGTCAAAACAAACAAACTGATCATTTTAAGAAATATATAGAAAAAAAACATGAATTTGAACATCACTGAATAATAGCCTCTCAATTTAACCATAATTTAAAAAGAATTATTTTACATACAGCTTTGATTTTCAATGACAAGCACTTGCTTTTCATTTCCTCTCCATTCATAAAAGCTTGCATTTCTAAAGGAAATGTGTGGGAGTCTGGCAGCTGACCATGGGCAATACTGTGCATGGTGTGGTGTAATCAGAAGTTAACTGCCAGGGCTAGCTGTGGCTGTTCTAGTAAAGTGGACCAAGTGGAGCTCATAACACACCCATCCATTTTCACTGGAGAGAGGAAAGTTAAAATATAAAATTGATTTCTAACTGCTGAGAGGATGAGCCATGAGCTTCCTGGGGAAGACCAAATACACCACCAGTCTTCTGAGGCTTCAGGGATTCACTGCTGCCATCACCAGTGAAAGTTTGAAATGTCCAGTACCATATTGCAACATCTAGACAGCATTTCCACCAGCTCCACAGTTTTCCCTGAGTTAGAATTTGCTCCAAAATATAAGATCACCATGGAAACTAGTTAGTGTCTATAGTATAGAGGTAACACTCACTTATTACAGCTTTTTTAGGTGTGAGCAGGTTTCTGGATCTGCAGAATACTTCAGTTTCTGTCATTTAGCACAGTTATATTTGATCAGCAAAGAATTGCTGAAGATGGCTTTTCATGTGATACAGTGGTGTTCAGTCAAGTGTGAGATATATTACATTGGATCTCAGCTAAAAAAGCAAGGTATTAATCAGACTTGGAGCATCTTCACTTTAGGTCCTAATCCTGATATGCCAAAGCAGGAAAGAAATGGTACAACCAGGAATGAATGTAGAACAGAAATGAGGGAAAACGGCTATAACTCTGATAATTGGGAGATTAACTGAGAATTTACTTCCTATGATTATGAGGCTCCTAACATAGAATCATAGAATAGTTGGAAGGGACCTTAAAGATCATCTAGTTCCAAACTCCCTGCAATGGGCAGGAACACCTCCTACTAGACATGTAGGTGCTTATGTAATTTCACTCATCTGAAGTGTGGCAGTAGATCAGTGGGAATGTTCACAGTTCTGTCATTACCAGGGTTTAATGGCTAGGAGGACAAGGGCTTTGGCTTTCCATAATTTATTATGATTTATGAATCTGAACCAGCAAATATTAGAAAAAAATACAAACAGTTCGAAAAGTCCCCTGTCCAACAAGCAGAGAAGGCTATGGTTCCAGCAATACAAAGCAGAAATCTTGAGCAATGTTCTTAGGAGTGTTTTGGACTTTTGTTTCTTGCTTTATTCCCCCAAGGCCGCCAAGGGGAACTTGTGACCTACGGAGTTGGGTGCTCTTTGTTTTTTCTACATTCTGCCATTTCACTTGCACACTTGGCATGTGTTTGCTCATATCAAGGAACAGAGTGCATATACAGTCAAACTTAGATTTCAAAAAGATGATTTAAAATTACATCTCCAACTCTAATATGTACTTTACTTCATATCAATACAGGTTTTAAGTCTGAGTAGATTTTTTAATATAAAAAAGCACCTTCTTCATCTCTATATGAGTCAAGTGAATAATTCAACATGGATTATAGTGTGAATTGAAGTTCCTCTTTCATGTACCACCTAAATGAAATAATTTAATTTATTTTAGTCTTTCCTTTAATTTTTTAAAAATTTTTAATTTTTTTTTTTTAGTTCTGAGGGAATATGCACATCTGAAAGCTGAGCTCCTTACCTATTGGTAGCTGGTCAGGTAAGATCGATGTTTCTGTATCTTAAATGGATGAACAGAATATAAGTATGTTGTGGAAGCAAATGTTTTAATTACATATTTTAAACCTGCTTTTGGCAAACACTGTTTAATATGAAAGATGCTCTCAGAAGTTATTACTGGGAGTAATGTAAATAGGATGAAATGATTACATAAATCAAATACAACAGGGTAATCAGCATCATCTCTCAGTTCATATGCAGGTATTTTTATGGTGAATCCTTTTTTGGAATAGATACACAGGAGTATATGAAATAGATATATGTTGCCTATTTTAAAGGAGCCAAAGTACCCCTGAGAACCAGAGCATTATACACATGCAGTGAATGTCTTTCTGGCTGTGGGGTACCTTTTAGGAGGGTCTCCAGAGCAAGAAGCATCACACAACAGAGAAAGCATGGCTGAATCAATCACAGTATTCCCTTGGTATATCAAAGACTGTCTCCATTAAACAGGACAGGACACTCTCAGTCCCTTTTTAATGTAAACCAAGAGCTGGACCAATTCCAAGCCATCCAAATGAGAGGAAGTAGGAGCTACCCCTCTCGTGTGTGTGCAAAGCACTCTGCCATTTCAGAATGAACCAGGATTCTGATACCTACTTTACAGAGAGTTTCAGACTCTTAATCCTATTTAAATTTTAAAGTGAAGGCTTGTTACAGTTTCTATAATTTGAGGCAATAAAAGCAGATGAAGCATCTTTAATCATAAAAGCTTCATTGCTCAATTTATGATACCTTCATTTTAAGTCCTACTATAAAGGGGATTGTGTTTGGGGGATGATTGTTCACAGTGAGGAAATGTGATCCATCAGTAACCTGTTTACATTAAAATATTTTGACAGCAGCAGTAATTAAACCTGTTTCCCAGGTGCAGAGCAATATTTTAAATGCCCCTCTGGCTACAATACCATTCAGGTTTGTCTGTCTTTCTCCCTTATCATCTACTGCAAAAACAAGATAATGAGAAGAGGGCAAAATATAAGGAGGGCCTGGACTTGCAATTAATAATCTAGGTATATAATCAGAAAGTTAAAATCTCATTTTGACTGATTTTTGTATTAGTTTGTATGACACTGACAAATTATTTTGTGCATTTCCATGTGCCTGCAAAGCAGTAAATGGGAAATCATGGCACCGGTGCTTGGTGCTATGACAAGTTATAGCCTAACATCATAATTTCTGACTCTGAAACATGAGCTGGCAACAGAGCACAGCTATGCAAACCTTTTTATGCAGACAGCATGTGATTTCTTTTTCTGTGAAATTTTCTGTGAGTAACAGTGCATGAAGACTGGCAAATCCTAAAACCCAGATGAACAACCCATGAAAGCATAATTTGGACAAGCACAAACTTGCACCATGAAGCCAAGGGTGAGATCTGCTTGACTTAGACACAACAGAGAGCCAACTGTGCTCCCTGTCAGACTGCTGAATTTCTTTCCACATTCCACACCCAGGCTAATTTCTTCCTATCAGCCTCCTCCTCAAAAGCCACAAACTGACAGGTGAATGGGTATTTAACCATCCACTTATTGGTATCTGTTGGGAGTAACCAGTCATTCTTGTTCTTATCTTCATCCACCACAACAGCTGGTGCTGCATTTGCCAACCACATCCCGGGCTGCATCAGAAGGGCCATGGCCAACAGGTCAAGGGAGGTGATTCTGTCCCTCTATTCTGCTCTCATGGGGCCCCGACTGGAGTTGTTGCTCATCAAAGAGAAAATACAATCATTAATTTATGTAATGGTCAGAAGCCATAGTGAGTAAACCCTTAATACTCTACATGTCCTAATGCCTCTCCATGCTGCTCTGTTGATGTACAGCAAGCCCATTTCTATCTGGGTTTCTAGAGTAAGAATCTGCCTGGATCACCAGAGGATTGACACAGTCTGTCTCCTAAGAAATATCTGTTAGGAGCTGTGAAAACCTGTGCTACAGGAAAGATCAGAGTTTGCAACAAAGACTTGTGTCCATCTTACACAGATCAGAGCCATGCTGTGGGCTGTTGCTGTGTCTGTTCAGTGTTCAGCTACTAACAGTCAAAGTACTTTTGCAACCACGAGACTGGGCAATGTCCTGTCTTGTTCGCTGGGGAATTAATTGTACTTGTTTTATACTTAGCTGTTAAGGAGATTAGGAAGGTGAAGCGTAGCAGGGTAGCTGTGGTTGCATGGCAACTGGATAGAATGGTAACATCTGGTATTCTTAATTTTTTTAGAACCTATATATTTCATGCCATCATGTGGCTTATTTTTCCTACTTGTTAGGCAGTAGGTAATATCCTTGATGTTACCAGTTAACCCAAGGGCAAAATTCGGTAACACTGGATACTGTGGTGTTGAAGTCAGCCTCCTAATTCCCAGGCATTCTCCAGAAACAGCAAAGAGGAAAAGGTCTATCTGCATATGAGAGACCAGCTTTGAGGTTTGTCAGCCACTGAGTGCTGTTGGCTGCTGGAGTGTATGGGGTGTTTTGTGAATGAACAAACAATAGATCTATTTGAAATTTTGTTTACTTTCCATCCACAGGGTTGTTTCTTCCCTGTTAGGACTGCAGGAAGACCAGGCCATCTGTCACAAGGATGGCATGGGGGTTGGAGTTACATGATCCTTGGGGTCCCTTCCAACCCGGGTCTTCTGTGATTCTGTGATCTATAAGAAAAATTGCATTAACTGCACTTTAACTCATCTTCATTGATAATTTCCCCACTTGTGGCTCTGACTGCTTCAAGTTTTATTTCTGACAGGCAAAAGAGCCATATTAAAACAGTGGTTTGATTCACTCATTTTAGAAATAAAAACCCAGTAAGTGATGGGGTGTCAAATGTAGGCCAGATTGGTTTTGCTCATCTGCCTTTAATCATTTGACATCATTCATGAACCCCAAAGTTTTATTCAGTAGTTACTTCAAAATAACAGAAAAGGAAAAACAGGAGTGTCTGCAGATCTTCCCCTTGGGGAGCAGCAGAGGTCACAGAATCTTAGAATGGTTTGGGTTGGAAGGGACCTTAAAGATCATCTAGTTCCAACCCCCCTGCCATGGGCAGGGACACTGCCCACTAGATGAAGTTGCTCGGTGCCTCATCCAGACTGGCCTTAAGCAGCTTCACAGAAGGGATATCCACAACGTCTCTGGGCAAACTGTTCCAGTGTCTCACCACCCTCACAGTAAAGAACTTGTTTCTTATATCCATCCTGAACCTCCACTCTTCTAATTTGCATCCATTCTTCCTAGTCCTGCCATGATGTATCCTCTTAAAAAGTCCTACTCAGGCCCCCTTCAGGTATTGATAAATTGCTAAGAGGTCCCACTGAGCCTTCTGTTCTGCAGGGTGAACAACCCAACTCCTTCAGCTTGTACTCATAAGGGAGGTGCTCCAGCCCTCTAATCAGTCGGGTGGACTCAGCCAGCACCGCAGCACTTGGCTGGTAAAGGACCTTGGAAAGCCTCTCTGGCTTAGCTGCCCCAGAGACAAGCTCTGTTTTAAGGTCTTCTTGGCTCTGTGTAGACACCCCAACCTGCCATTCCTAGGGTAAAACTTGATTTTCCCCAACCCAAATGGCAATGGGGTTTTAGAGAGCAGGAGCTGTGAGGGACGGGGAGATGCTCCCTACTCTGCTCAGCAACCCCCTCTGCACCCACTGATCTGCCCAGTGCCAGACATAAAATAAATATAGTGGAATTCCCTGTGCCAAAGGTCCTTTTTCAGCTTGAACACTTTATTTGTTAGATCAAGCAGGGAGTTGGAGTTTATGAACATTGATGAGGAACTGTTTTCCTTAGTCAATGAACTTCAGTGAACCTGTTTGTGCATTTGCTTGACACCCAAGAAGCTGATGAGAGTGTTTAGAAATAGCTGTTGAATGTATAAACAAGGAAAATTAATTTCTTATATTTTAAAATATTGAGTAGCAGATGTTATAATCTATGCATTAAAATTTTCTTTTGCATATTCTGCCTTTAAGACTTTCATTTAGAAAAACACCTATATAAACCCTCTTTCGCTACTTTCTGCTTATCCTTTTGTTCAGATCTTTCAGAGACTTTAACCCAGATTACAATTCATCATCTCTGAAAAAAAAATAAAAAAGAGTTGCTAAAGGTATACTTTCTTCGGTGTGCATCTCCAGCCTTTCTTGACAGGCTGTCAAGAAATATGTCTCCAAAAAGCCAGGTTAGATCCTTGGAGACAAGTAGTGATGCAGCTCTTAGTGATGTGCTAAACCGCAGTCAGAGAGCACCTTATTGTGGCTGTGTGCAGTGATGTGACATCTGAGTTATTTGTTTGCTCTGCCATAAGGCAGCATTAGGGGATATAATGTGAGCAGATCACTCATTTGTGGAAATATTTATGGCGCTGCTTTCGAGGGATCATTCAATTCGAAAGCAGATGGCAAAGAATGGATATTCATGGGCTGCTTTAAAAGCTATCTTAGGTAAAATATTTTCATACGGAGAAGCTAAAGCATGTAAAAATCTGATATTTTGCAACATTTATTACTTAACGTTTACATATATTTACAATAAATCTTTATAAATGCTACTCAAGCAAGAATTTTCTAGTTCCAGTTTTTATTATAGTGTATCCTGTGAGTTCTTTATTGCTCAGGCTCCTGACCCTACAAATATCTATGTGTGAGCTCAAGGCTCAGCCAAGGGGATCTGCTGCTTTCAGCAAGGCTGAGTGTCCAGGAATATGTGGCATGTGTCGAGTCTTTCAATTGTTTGGGGATTTGGGACCTCTAGCTTATGACAGCTAAAAGTCATCTAGCTTTAGAAGTAATGAGCTTGTCAAAACCATAGGATGCTTCTAAGGTGTTACACTGGCATTTGGAAAGTAAATATTTTCTGGAGTTGATGTCCAAAGGCTATAATATTCTGCAAATATGAATTAACTAAATTCAAGGTAGCTGTTTAGATCATTTGATATACTTCTTTCCTCATTGTCCAAAGCACAGCATTCCATGGTTCACTGTTAAAAAAAGATGGTGATTAAAATCTGTTAATTGCGTTAAGTTAGAGGGCTGTCCCGTTTCCCAGAATGGGTGATTTCACACATACTCAGATGCCATAAACATCTCAATTTCCCTACTGTATTTGGTGAACCCCACCTGGGGCTCCCTTCACTGAACATCACAGAATCATAGAATCATAGAATAGTTTGGGCTGGAAGGGACCTCAAAGATCATCGAGTTCCAACCCCCCTGCCATAGGCAGAGACACCTCCCACCAGATCAAGCTGTTCAATGCTATGTCCAGCCTGGTCTTGAACCCCTCCAGAGAGGGGGGTCCACAACTTCTCTGGGTAACCTGTTCCAGTGTTTCACCACCCTCACTGTAAAGAATTTCTTTCTTATGTCGAGTCTAAATCTACTCCCTTCCAATTTACATCTGTTGTTTCTGGTCCTCCCATCTGATATCATATTAAAAAGTCCTTCCCCTGCCTTTCTGTAGGACCCCCTCAGGTACTGATAAGTTACTATGAGGTCCTTCCTGAGCCTTCTCTTCTCCAGGCCCATCCAGTGCCCCTTTCACACTGTGGCTTGGAACACCTGCATACTTTCTGGCAGCAATATTCCATACGTTCTGTCACCCAAACCCACACATTTAAACTTGATGTAAAAGGGGAAAAAAAATATCAGAATGGATTCTACAACTATTCCCTTAATAAAACTTATGCTGTGGAATTTTGACCTGCATAACTTAGCTAACCTTCCCTTGTTCTCAGCTGTCTGATATTTAAGACAGGTCTCCGTTATCATGATGTACTTGAGATGTGTGACGGGCTTTCACTCTGGATTCACAGTTGGAGCTGGTTGGGTTCTCATCACCTCTCAGCTTTTTGCAGTAAGTTCTGTGCTGAGAGCTGGTTGATTTGGGAAGGAGGTGGCATTTCTTGTGTCTGTGGTTGAGGGCTTGGCAGGGGCTGGTAAGAACATGTGGATTCTTGCTGGCTTTGTGGAGATGCATTTCTGCAGGACTGGGAGGTAAGTTATTGAGGTTTTATGTTTCTGGGCTTTGAAAGGTAACTTCCAAGAGAGGAAATGGGGACTGACCTGCCTTAAAGATGCCACAGCTGTTTCCTGAGCGAATATCTTCTGATGTGCTTAGTTTTAAATTTGCTGGTTTGATTTCCATAAAGAGTATGGAAGTGCTGAGCAGACCATGGGCCAAGGTTTCTGGTTGTGGTTTGTTCTTATCCGTGAAAGACGGAATACTGGAGACTGACTAATTTGAAGCTTGCTGAGTTGAATGCACTGGTTCCTGTACTGCTGGCATACCTTCAGATGTTAGTTAGGAGATTTTTTTTTCACTTTTACTATTTGCTTAGGGTCCTATCTTGTTACTAGCTCCTGTGGTGATGAAGATAATTATTAAATATCCTGCTGCTTCTCATCCACCCCATACCAAGTGCAGTTATTTCATGTTAAAATTAAAGTGAACCCTGTGACTGAATGTGACCTCTGCACCCACTGTGGGCTGCATTCATTCCTTGGCAGTACCCTTGGTAAAGGGCTATCCTACAGACCTCCATCTAACTCACTGTTTAATTTTCCATCTTTCTGTTCCCTGTACTGTTTCTAGTCCTACAGATCAGGCTGTCTCTCAGCCAAGAGCAAATGCACTTTGTGGCATAGAAGGAGCAGTAAATGCTATGGGAAACACCTTCCTATGAACAGTTCAAAAGGCTGACAAAGGAGCTTGTACTTGTGTGCATATGTATACAGCATTTATTAAAATGTACTACAACAGTGTTGTATCAGTTATTAATATTTAATGTTTGCTATGGGTTTTCAAGCCATCAGGGAAGTGGAGTATAAAGTACTGTAACTGGAAATAATTCCTTGGTAAGAAGCAACTAGATTACAAGTACTGCATTGTGCTCACTTTCCAGGAAAGCCATTAGTTAAATCTAATTAATGTCTTAAGCTGTCTGATAAAGATAATACACATCTGAAAAAGCCTCTTTATGGATAAACAATTGAGTACAGCCTTAAAAGAATATGACAAAAACTGAAGCTGTTATTTCAAACTCAAATATGATAGATCTATTATCTCTGCTTGTGGAGGAAGATCTGGGTGGAACAAACCTGTGATTCCTTGACTTTGTTTTCTTTGACTCAGTGCAACCAAGATTTATAGAACCCAAGCTGTAACTTAAGACTTGGATTCTCTTTGGTTAAAGCCTAGTGCCAGTAGTTAAGATGGTGTACAGAGTTTCTGTGTATTGAGTTAAATTACTTCATCCCAATTTTCACCCTTGTTTGGCATCATTTGTGCTCTGTGCTGGCTTATGCTATCAAAGACTATGATGTATTCCAGCAGGATTTTTTTTCATGTTCTTCATCTTGCCTGGCAAAAGGAATAATAAGGGATAAAACCAAACCCTGAGACTTGGCAAAACTTACTGACTCTGCACAGTTTTCAGGCATGCAGACTGTGGCTGACTTTAAATGAAACAACAACACAGGGGACTATATTTAATTTAAACACAACTCATCCTAAAATAACTTAACATGTAGAATGATTGCTGTGCCACCACTGTAATAATGTAGAAGAGATCACTTCAGTCAGTATTTAATGGACTCTGGCCAATTTCATTTTTAACACTTTAAGTGCTTCATGAAAAGTGATGAAAGTACATGTACATAACCCTCACTGAACTCTGAGATCCCACAGAAGATATTTGTAGCTACTGCCTACCACTTGTGAAGGGGCACAGCACATGGTTGTGTATTGGGCTGTTAGTAGCAGGTTCCTAAACTCCTCTCATGTAGAGATTGCTGATAGTGGATGAAACTGTGCAGAAGCCCTGTAAGTGTGGGTTGTTTCACTCACCTTGGGCTTCTGTTTGTGTTACCATTGGACTTTGGTTGATGGCTCATGTGCCTGTGCCTGGGTTGGTGGTTATAGTTTAGTAACAGCTGGTGTGAGGATTAATAAGGGCTTGATCACTTGTCTGAAGGAGCTAAAATGGACTCTATAGAGAGCATGGGTATTTCTTTGCTTCTTGGCATAAGTTCAAGCAGCAAGCTTAAGCCCTTCCTTGTTGAACTACAGCAGCTGGGAGGTTGTGAGTGGCTGTAATTTGAATTTGGAGATCTAACTTTAAGTACACCTCTGGTGGCACCAAACCTGGAATGAGTCTTGAGCTGCTGGCCACCCAGGCAAGGGTGGTAGTTGAGGAAGATGAAAATTATGCAGGATTCTCTGTGATTAACAATGCAGAAAAATCACTAGGAAAAGCATTCCTTACTCTGCTCTTGGAGCTTCAGTAGGTATCAGGCATTCAGTGGTCACCGGAGTTACTTTGTACTGGTCTGAAACTCTTGTGAAATGGAGAAAACCTTTATTGAAAGGATAGGAGGTTACACAATTGAATTTTAATTTTGAGTTCCTAGCTGAGGTGTCTCCAAGGGAGATAACTCTTCCTTGTAGCTCTTTCTGAGTGATTGCATTTTGGATGCAGAAGAAAAAGTGAACAAGAGGGTGGCTGCATTTTTTTTTTCCTTAAAAAGAAAAATTCCAACATGTCCTCACTGTGCTCCTCTTTCATGTCATTTAAATGTGACACAAACTGTGGAATTTATAAACTGCTGAAGCTGATGTATAATGCATCGGTGCTGAATTTCTGCAGTCTTGGTATGGCTTTCATCTGACACCCTGAGAGCACTGCAATTGACTTAAAGAAAAATTCTTAGGACTTTTTCCAGTTTCAAGTGATGTTGTTCAGGATATAAAAAATATTCCAAATAATATTTGAAGCTTAGATTAAAATTGGTAATACTTGCTACAGTTTCCAGTATCTCCAGAATGTAGAGTGACAGACATGCACAGCCCTGCTAAGAGAACTTCATGACAAATTGAGCTAGCCTGGTCTTAGAATTCTTCCCATGCAGTAGAACCTGGGGAAGGATGTGCAGGCCTGTGTTATGGTGAGACTGGATAAACTCAGTGTTATTTCCATATGCTTTCCAGTGCCTCCATGAGCCCAGTCTCCCTCCTGCTCTACTTGTGCTGCCTGGTTGGCTGTGGGCAGCTGCTGTCACTTATTTTTGGAGGGTTTCTTCCTCTCTACATTTGTATATACCCTCCAAATGTACTGCACAAAAAGTGCTATGTATATGGGGGATGTAGTATGGTGCAGGAGGAGACTGATGCCTGCTCTGGCCTTTGCTGGGGTTGTGGCTGATGGTGTGGGGAGGGCAGCAGGAGGCCACTGCTTAATCTCATGCAGCTCTTAGGGATGCAGCGAATAAACTGCCTTTTTCATTTAGTAAACTATTGGATAAGCTGTCTTCAGGGTATCTATTTTGGGCAGTTCTTGTGAAGTATTCCCTTAATTCCTCAGAGTAAATGCTGATGAGACTTTATTGCAGGCTAGGTGTTGTGGAGGTCACTGTGAGAGTGCTAACAAGAGCTTATTTAGGGTGGCTGCTGTCCCTTGGGGCTGAGTGGTGGGAGCTGCAGTCCTTGACTGATCTATGGCAGGCTTGTCCTCTAAGTGGGCACTGGTGACTTCTGGATGGCTGCTGACCCTGGGGAAAACTTGTGTTTCTGAGACCAGAGGAAGGGAACGGTTCTTCTCCAACTTTGATGGAATGCACACCTCAATGTTCTGTGTTTCATTCTTTCTCATGTGCATGGTGCTGTTTTATCTGGTCCTCCTAAAAACTGAGACAAGCCCCAACTCCAGGTAAAACCATGTCCTGTTGCATTTACTAAAATGTAAGTGCCATCTGTTCTTTGTGCATCATCCTGCCCATAAAACAATGATTTTTTTCACTGTTTGGACTGAATAATTATTTTTCATTCTATGTGAAGATTATTCTGCTTCTTTGTAAGTCTGGGGACAGTTTGTGCTCTTCCACTTATTCAAAATGGATGCACAGGGTTTCAAGTGGCTAGGTTTACAAGTTAGAGAATACTTATCCTCATCTTAGGCTGGAGATAAGAAAGAAATTATTTCCTGTGAGGGTGGTGAGACACTGGAACAAGTTTCCCAGAGAGGTTGTGGATGCCCCCTGTCTGGAGGTGTTTAAGGCCAGGCTGGATGAGGCACTGAGCGACCTGGTCTAGTGGGAGGTGTCCCTGCCCATGGCAATGGTGTGGAGAAGGATGAGCAGTTTTATGGGAAGGAAATGGTAGCCTGCAATAACAGAAAATGTGGGTGAAATCACCTTTCTTATGATGGAAACTCTTTTGCTCAGGGAAACTTTTTTAGTGGCCAGAACATAGCTGTGGTCTGTGAAGGTACTTCTGGTCTCTGCTTGGTGTTGTGCTGTTCCCTGCCTCTTCTCTGGGATGTCCCTGCTAACAGATGCAGCATCTTCATGCAAAAATACAGCAGTAGAAGTTTGGTTTTGGGTAACAATAAAAAGAACAAAACTTGAAAGTCTTAGGTTTCTATGATTTTATTCTTCCAAGACTTGTAGTGACTTCTCTGCTGCAGAGGGAAAATTAACAACTGCTGTGATGCATTCCAAGTTATTAAATAATATTTTAAGCTATCATTTTCTAATCCTTTCAGCTTCTTCCACTTCTCAATATCTTGGCCCAGATCTGAAGCTGGTTAATGTGGATAACTTGCTATATTGGAAGTTCCAACATCTTGTGTTTTCTTTCTATATTGAAACAAAAAATTATATTAGAATATTTCCTAAAACTAAGTATTTTAGAGGACATTTGAAACTTCAAATTGACTAATAGATCACTGTAATTTGAAATGTACTGTTAATTACATTTAGCTATTACATAGCTTTTGCATTATTTCTGGTTAGGTACTGAGTAATTGTAGTCCCTGAAAGGCCCCATAGTCAAAAGGGGCCGTTTTAATTTAATACTAGAAGCTCAAATATTGAAAGCAGCTGCTTCTCTGTTTAGAAAATACCATTTAATACTTTGATCTGTAAAATAACAATATGACTCATTACAGGGATAAAGAGAATATTTTGACCTAGAAAAATCAAGAAGTTTCAAGGAGTACTAAGTAACAGCAGCAACCCTTAAAAATTCCAGAAAAACCAGGATATTTCAGGTGTGTCTTTAGCTGTTATTGTGATTATAGAACCTGTGACCTGTCTTGGCACAGTGATGTGCTGTATAAAATGTTATCACTGTCCTATGTCCTGAAATGATGAATAAGAAATGTAAAATCAGATTTTATTTTCAAGTCTTTTGCAATATGAAATAGAATTGAAAAACATGGTCTTCTTTCTGGAAATGTTCTGAAAGAACAGTGCAAATTCACCCAAGTTGCAGCACAGAATGCTAAGTATGTACATGTTCCTGAAGTTTGTGTGTACTGATGTGGAGTTGGAAGTAAGTCAAGGCTTCATAGCAAAGGGTGAAATTTAGCCAATTTAGCTGATTTGGCACGTTTCCTATTGACTCCAGTGGGGCCAGGACTTTAGCTGTATCTCCAACAGCAGCTATGTGTAAGCTGTTTCTGGAAGTGAGGGCACAGAAGTCCCCATTTGTGTAGAACCATGGGTTGTGCCATGCTGTGAACTGTCACAGGAAAAGCTTGGTGTCTGCCATGGAGTGGAGAGGAACATTAATGCAGAGCAGCAAACCTTGGTATGACTTTCTACTCTTGGGACAGCTGTCATCTCAATAAGCAAACCATCTTCCTATGTGTTGTTGATAGGTATGGCAGCTTCAACTTGGCAAGTCTAAAATTGCAGTATTTTGTAATAGAAATATGTCCTCTTCCTGAGCATTTGGGGTCTAATTCAGACCTTTCAATGGGAGAAATAGTAAATGTCAAGGTTAGCATGTAGCAGCCCCATTTACCATTTACCCTATTCACATCAAAGGATTGGGTTACTAGACCCTAATCAAGGCTTGATTACTGGGAAGACTCTTTTTTGACCTCTTTCAAGGTATTAAACTATGCCCTGTTTAAATTGATTTTCCTTTTTCTTGGTGTGAAACAGAAGCTGATTATTGAGGAGAGGAAAAGAAGAGAAAATGCAAAGGGCAGTGAAATTATAACTTCAGTTATTCAATTACTATTAATTTGGGTTGGAAGAGACTTTTACAGGTCATCTAGGCCAACCTTTCTGTAATGAGCAGGGACATCTGCATCTAGATTGGGTTGCTCACAGCCACATCCAGCCTGGTCTTTAATGCTTCCTGGGATGGAGCATCTTCCACCTCTGGGCAACCTGTACTAGTGTTTCACCACCCTCATACTAAATTTCTTTCTTGAATCTAGTCTAAATGTACTCTCTTGTGCTATTTCTCCTGCTGGGAAATCTAAACAACTGTAATGTTGGTAGTGGGAATTTTCTCCAGGGTCTCTGTCTCTCTCCAAATTCATTATTAGTAGGACAAGTGGCAGGCACTGATACAGTCCTGGGAGGACACACTCCCTGATGGCTACAACTGCTGCTCCAAGGTATTTCCACACCTTCTTTCCTAAAGCTTATCTTGGCCCCATATGCAGGTCTATTTGTTTATTCCAGACTTGTTTGCTAATTTCCATTATATGGATTGTTCTATATAACCAGGTAAAGCTTGTGTGATAAAAATGATTTTCTGATACTTTTTGTCCACACTCAAAGTGGACAAGGTAGTATAGCAGGAATTTATGTTTTTAAATGCTGTATTTGGACCTTTTTATATTTTCTTCTTTAAAATGCTACAGGTGTCTTGGATTCCTTCATTAGACATTTTAATAGACTACAGACATTTTACTCATTAGTCTGTTATCTGTCTGCTTATCAGTCTCACTCTCAAGCTCTGAACATGTTGTCCTGTTATAATAATTTGGCTTTGTTCTTATCAGGTTTGTGTGGCATTGTGTTAGAGTCATTATTTCTCTGAGTAAAAATAAGAGGAGCATGAATAACACTTTCCTGTGATACAGAGGAGTTGTGTGGATTACTGTGTGTGAAATGTGTTTTGTACTTTAACTGACATAACTGTAACAGTGGACCACATTGAGCAGCTTGATGAGTTAGACCTGCTGTAATAGGGAAAAAAAAAAAACCACAAGAACTTCTGTGGAGATAAAAGACACTAAAAATGGGAAGGTGTTCAGTGTGGCTACCCCTGCCTTTATGTCAAATGATAGAATTTCCTGCCTTGTTGAGGAGATGTATGAATGATTTGCCTCTGTCTAACTATCAGGAGAAAAAGGGAATCGTGGATCAATTTGTGAGCCTGCAGTGGCGAGTGACACAGCCGTTTGCAAGGTAAAAGCAGCAATTGAAATAGGTCACTGCTGTCAGAATTTGTCTGAGGACTCTAGGGTGGAAAAGTCAGGCCAAATAAAAAGCAAAAGCTGGTTCTTCCGTAACTAAAATGCCTTTAAGCCCAAATTGGATTTTCATTTCTGGTCCCTACAGTGGTTCCTGGTGCTGTGTGGCAGAATGACAGATCTGTAGCGTAGCTGCCTTGTGTGTGATACTGCAGAAAGGTCAATCCAGAGGGGAGGAGGGATCCTTCAGCATCTTTGTTATTTACAGAGTTGCCCCCTCGTAGAAATGGGGAAAAGCCATGGAAACAAAGTGGGACATTGGAAGATGAAAGCCAAGAAACCACAAACAGTGGCAAAAGGCTGTTTCTTATCTCCATTTAGAAATATTGCTCCTTGTGTAGGGAATCACATTAAAGGAACCCGGGAAAATTATTATAGGTGTATTGACAACCTGACTACCATTTTTTATTACATTTCCTTGTAATCTGCAGGAGAAGCTCTGAGTTCCCCATATTGAATTGCTACTTTAAGTGTGAAGGATGAAATGGTGTACAGTATTTTTATGTTTTGCTTTCTAAGTGTGTGTTTCCACAAGTCCAGTCTGAGATGTATGAATTACAGTTTAAAAGCATCTCTTTACTAAAAAAACCCTACTAAATCTGATGCTAAAGAGGTTTTTGGAAATCCTGTCAAAACCTGAAAAATTGAGGTCTGAATGGAGAAGAAGGCAGATTTAATCAAGGTTGTGCTAGATCTCAGTTGGCATCATGGCAGCTATTCTCTGCCCAGTTCTTGGGAACAAAAAACATTTGTCTCATTACTAGCAAAAGTTATCAAATAACACTTGTCTTAAAACTGTAATAGGCTGTTTGTACCACTTGTGTTTACCTCCACTTTAAACTGGAAATGGGATATTGCTGTTTCTGTGAAAACTTGTGTGGGCAGTGGTTCAATTAATAAATTGCTGCCTTTCTGTTTGACAGGTATGTACTGTTCTATACATGACTACTCATCCTGTTGAGAGCTTTAATGCCCTGATGAGATCATGTCTATCACATTGAGGAAACGCAGGAATAGAGCCAGCTCTGATTTGTGCTCTGTCCCCATCTGAAACCAATGGCATGGTCTGGTTTTAAATGAGGACAGAATTGGCCTGAATTCCATGTGCTTTGGAACAGAAGAAACCAAACAGCAATCTGATTGGATATAAAACCTGTAGAATACAGTCTTATAGTTCAAGAATGCAAACCTTTGAAGAAAGTTTTTAACTTAGTCTTGGAACCTTAGGACTTCATAGGCAGTGTATGTCTAGATTAGAGGTCCCTTGTTGATGAATACTTTTTTTCAGGTGCACCCTGAAAGAATTTGTGGATGCTGAGGCCTATTTTATTAGTAGTTTAAGTAGATTGGACAGAAAGTAGTCTTACAGAATGCAGATCAGAAATAATTTTATTTTGGTTTCTTCCAAGAGAGAGACCAGCCTAAGTTTGGGAAAGTGGAAAATCTGAGTGGTAAAGTGGCAATTACACCAACTAGTTCTTGCTGCTGCTCTGTCTTCCCTGTTGTCAACTACTATAAATAATAATTTTGTCTCCTAATGCTCTGTCACAGGATATTGTGTCCCAAAACCATTTCTCTACAATGAGAGTGTTTTACTTCAAGCTGGTAGGGTCTCATCCAGCCTTATCCCCTGCACAAAAAGAGCTTTTTCAGAAAAAATCTGAATTTTATTCCAGAAAGTTTTCTACTGGGCAAAGTGTTTTAAAAAGCCCCATCAAAATACAAACAAAAAAAAGCCACCAGAATTTGTTTGTGCCTTCTTGTAATGAACATTAGATTTTCTTCTTCTATGGAGATAAATGTGTAAATTGCCAGAGTTCTCTAGATCAAGCTATTTCTGTCCTGGGACAGCCAGCAAAGCTCAGTTCTGAGGCAATGGAGCTATACACTTCTTTGTCACTATTTGCTTATTGCTTTTTAAATTTAAGTTCTTCTGAATTTAGATGTTTTGTAATTTTTTTTAAATTTTTTTTTCTTTCCCCTTTCTGAGTATCTTCATGGAAAGCATGCTGGCTGTGGCTGGTTTAAATGATGTGCTCATGGAAGCAATATAACACTGATAACAAAATGAAGTGTCTAAATGAATCTCTGATGTCAGCTACAGCTATTACAGAGTTGGGATAAGCCAGCAAGTAAAGCTGTTCCAGTGCAGCTCTCAGTGGGAACTGATGGCTGTGAAGAAGATAGAAAGCCATGCCCCCTTCATGGCTTGGGCCTGTAAAAGAGTACTGGCAGGGTGCCAGCCTCCATTCCTTCCTCCTTTTCCCTGCCAGAGGCAGGAGAGCACTAGTAAGTGCTGTCAGATGTGGGGACACCCTGCTGGGTGGCCGTGTCCCGGACTGGTGATTAGGCAGCCTCTCTGGACCCTTCTCAAACCACCAATTGCAGAGACACTTGCCAAGCCATGACAGGAATGGTTTAAATAGTCCCACAGCCTCAACCAAAGTTTCTCATCTGCTGGGTGGAAGGTGGTTTTATATGCTAGTTGTGTAATTTTAGCACATTTGTTTAGCTTTTTTTTTTTTTCTATACACTAATATTGTAGATTGGTATAGTCTGTACCATGGCTTAGGAGAAGTGTCACAAATATTTGTTCTGAGTGAAAAGTGAAAATCCAATTTCATCACTTCAACCATTGCTTTTTTTTCTAACATCTATAAGCTGCTGCCACCACAATTAAAATCGTGGGAGCATCTTACTAAAGCCATGTCTTGCCCTTTCTAGCTTGTTCCTTGAATTTTGGGCAGCACAAGGAAAAAAAAAATCCCCAATGGGATTGCTTTTGTCCCACAGAAGTTTAGGAGTAGAGCACACTGAGCACTCTTCTCGATGTCCCAATTTAGAGATTTCTTCTCTAGCAAATGTTTTCCCTTCCCATCATAATTCAGTCCAGCATGATGATCCTGGCTTCAATGGTAAGTGATAGATCTGGCCTGGAGCATTCAAATTCATCAGCTGCTGATGTTTTTCTCATGTTTCAGGCTCCTTTGCAGAGCTTAGGGCACATGACAGTTTTATCATTGACTTATAGAGGAATAGGAATTTTCCCTTTCTTCATCTCTGTGCTGCTGTGTTAAAAACAAATCTGTGACTGTAAAGTGAAGATTGTGTGGTACTTCTGTTGCCTGGTATTTTATGGCCTCTTTACTTTCTGATGTAATAATAATAAGCTTTAGAGCATCATGAAAGTATGAAAGCAGGAGTATCTGGCAAGACTGGCCTAGCTCTAGCGTGATCAGGATATAAAGATGGAGATAGAGCCATTTTTTCTATGAAGGCAGAATGTTCCTGGGAAGGCCTAGTCATCTCCAGATAGAAAAGCCTCCTTTCTCTCACTGCAAATCCTTTTTTCCTGCAATTCTGGCATTGTTTCCTTGGGAAGAGTGTTACACCTCTGTCTCTGTATGCTTGTGCTCAGTGTGAGTGATGCATCACAGTTGCCCTTCTTGGAGGATACTGTTGCTCATGATTATGGTAGAGTTTCTCTGCACAGTTATGTAAGTGCTATTGACTAAGTGCTGCTTTATATCTTGGGTCAAAGTGTTCTCTTAGCCAAAGAACTGGGTACTAAATTACATTCCCTGCCTAGCTTTCCAAGTTTCTGCTTCTGGCAAGCAGCTGGTCTGTGTAGCCACCCTGCAGTTGTAACTTTCAGCCATGAGTGCAATCTCAAGGTGAGTATGCCCCAGGTGCCAAATGGTATTGTGTGGCTACCAAGAAGAGCAAGGAAACATGCAGAGAGACAGCAGTTTTATGCTGGGCCTGGGCAGTTCCCATTTCAAGCATTACCTAATGGAAATACATTTAGTGGAGAGTAGAGTGGGACAGCTCCCGTGCTGGCCATGGGAGGCCATGGAAGATCTCTCCTGATGGGACAGGAGTTTGCTGGAAGCCTGCCAGTGGGGAAAGCTGCCTTTTCCATTGTTAATCTCTTTCATTACCAATCTTCTGCATAGTCTTGTCCCTGAGATGGAAACTAATGCTTGAGCAGTAAAAAAGGAGAAAAAAAATACTCATATATGATGTATTATAAATATCATATCACAGTAATTCATAGTAGATCTTTCTAATTATTTTAATATTGATAATAGTCTGACTTTTCCTGATTTAACAATGGCTGAAGCTGTAAGTGTGAATAAGCCTTCCTATAAAACACTTTTTTCTTTGATACAGACATCCCCACCTGTGTAGGCCAGCAGTAGGCTTAGATATCAGCAGATCTGTTTTAACATTAGTTGTTTGCTAGTTTGAGTTTATATTTCTAGGAGCAAGAATTATTTCCTGTAGTAGTGCCCTGCATTTGAACAGTTTCAAAGGGCTCTCTCTGTGCTTTTGTTCCCCCATTGTAGGTCAGGTATTTCAGCTTTCTCTTTAGTTTAAGAAAAGGGTTTACATTGTGCAGAAATCTGCTTGTCTGACAGTGCTTTCTATCTTGAGTCTTCTTGTGCCACTAACACAAGCTTTTTTATAGCTTGCTCAAGGGTACAAGGTATCCTTGCTCTGAAAACAGTTTAAAATTTCAATGATTTTATATTTCTAGCTCTTCTACACATGTGCTACTGTGGCAGATGTGCTCCTGCCCTCTGGAAAGCTTAAATGTGTAACCCTTTACTGCCCTCCTAGAGCATCTCTGGATTCTGAAGATGGGTGTGCTGCAGTAGTAGTTCAGCTCCTTTACAGAGAGAGTATTAATTTGCTTTGGATCTCTGACCCATCAGTATCAGTTGTTGCCTTTCACTGATCTTTGTCATGGCCAGGTGTCATCTTCTGAACCTTACATCATCTTCCACTTAAGCTGATGGGGTATCTCCTGCTCCCTTTGGGATGAAGGAGGTTATTGTGTGATTTGTTTTGTCAGTGGATAAAAGAAACCTGTTCAGAGAGAGTGGGCAACAGAGAAATGTTAATTTTTAGTAAGTTTTTAGTTTAATTTTGGAATTCTTTTGACTTCACTTATAGCATCCTTCATGAAAGTGATCATAAAACTTTGCACCTTCCTGAAACCCAGTTCCCTTATATTCTGACAAAATAGTTTCTCCTCTGGTTGTAGTCACTGAGGCAAGTACATCTCATCCTTCAGCCTTTGATTTTACTTGTCTTGGTGTAAGGGCTATCAATGGGGTCTTTTTATGTGTTAATATCTATGACTTTTCTGCCCTGAGACTGTAGTAATTCTACACTGGTTTGCCGGAGCAAAATTTCTGGGTTAAACTGTCCAGTCTGCTACTTTTCAGGTGGTGATATAATGAATCTCATATTTAGCTCTCAATGTATGTGGGGGGACAGTTTTACTTGATACTTAAAACAATGGAGAGTAACACTATCTTAGTTAATACAAGCTTTTCAGTGATGTATTCATAGAATTGAGAAAAGATGGTACCTCTGCAAAAGTTTTTATCTTCCCATCATTTGTGTGGCAAATTCCTACATGTGGAATACATAGGTTAAGAATTTCTATGGGAATTGAAAGCCAAGAATTATCTAAATATGGATGTGCAATGTAACTCATACTGAATGTAACTCAGATACTTAAATTTGTAAAGTATTCAAAATTTAAGTAAGCTAGGTATAGATATCTCCATGTTCTCAACAGATGAAATGTGAATAGAGGTGAACACTGTTCTTCCTACATTAGAATTTTTAGCCACATGAGTAAGGAGGTATTAGTAAGCTGAAGAAGTTTAGCAGTTGGAGTATGTCCAGAGAAAGGCCACAAAGATGATCAGAGGGCTGGAGCACCTCCCTTATGAGGACAGGCTGAAGGAGTTAGGGTTGTTAAGTAGAGAAGAGAAATCTCAGGGGGGACCTCATAGTAGCTTATCAGTACCTGAAGGGGGCTTACAGAAAGGCTGGGCTAGGACATTTTAATAGAGTCCAGGATGTGAGTGACTAGTAGTGATAGATGTAAATTGGGAGAGGGGAGATTTAGTCTGGATCACACAGAATCACAGAATATCAGGATTGGAAGTGACCTTCAGAGATTATCTAGTCCAATCCCCCTGCTGGAGCAGGAGTACCTAGACCAGGTCACACAGGAGGTGTCCAGGGGGGTTTTAAATGTCTCCAAAGAAGGAGACTCCACACCCTCTCTGGGCAGCCTGTTCCAGTGTTCCATTGCCCTCACCATGAAAAAGTTTTCTTACATTTACATGGAACCTCTTGTGTTCCAGTTTGCACCCCTTGTCTTGTCATTGGAGGTCAGAGTAAGAGCCTGACTCCATGTTCCTGATGCTCACCCTTCACATATTTATAGCCATTAATGAGGTCATCCCTCATCTCCTCTTCTCCATGCTAAAAGACCCAGCTCCCTCATCAGGGAGATGCTCCAATCCCTTCATATTTGTGGCTCTGCACTGGACTCTCTCAAGTAGCTCTTTACTGTGAGGGTGGTGAGACACTGGAACAGGTTGCCCAGAGAGATTGTGGATGCCCCCTTCCTGGAGGTGTTCGAGGCCAGGCTGGATGAAGTATTGAGCAACCTGTTCTAGTGGGAGGTGTCCCTGCAGAGGGGTTGGAACTAGATGATCTTTAAGGTCCCTTCCAATCCGAACCATTCTATGATTCTATATGTCTCTATTATTCCTTCTTTGTCCTGTCTTATTTCTGCTCCAAAACAACTAACAAGGATGTCCTTAGCTAAAGCTTACTTTTTCTCTCATAGTAATGAGAAGTGCTTCTTGCCCTTTGAGCTGAGAGCTTCTTTCTGAGTCTATTTTCTTATACGAATGTTGCTCCGCCCCCAAGGCCCTCGGCAGTTGCTCAGCCTCTGTGTTATAATTCTTTCCACAGAAAAGCGAGGATAATGGCATCACTAATTGCACCTTCACAACAGTGCTGCTGTAGGAATTAGTTGGTTACACTTTCCGAGCTGCGTTTATGATAACATGCATTATTGGTTCTAGCCTTGTTCTCATTGAAGTCAATGGCCAAAATTATGTAAATTAGCTAAGCATTCCTCAGCACCCTGCCAAGTTGGGAGGGGGAGAAGGGGGAAATCAAAGAATAAAAATCCATGAGAGTATGGAACTATAAAAAAAAAATAAAAGGAAAAAAGAATAATAGTAAAATCCCAAATTGTCACCAAGAGTATATGACTTCTGGCTAATGTAATGTTGCATCTATGAAATATGCTACTTTATTTCTATTAAAGTTGAATAAAAGGTGGTTTGCTTGTCTTCTGATCTATATAGTTATGCTGGATAATCTAAAAGACTGTATAAGGCAACAGAGAGTGTGAATTTAAAATAATCCATACTGAAGTCTTTCATGCAGCCCTCTGTAATTGTATAATTACTTTAAATGCTTCCCCTGGCAAACAGAAGATATGAAGAATTAGCCTTGTGCAAACCTAGCAAGTATTGTGCGTATTCAGGTGATGTCTTTTGAGATCTGTAGTTCTTCAGCCTCTGTGTCATCTGCCATTAACTGAGCTAGACTTGCTTGCAGAGCTGAAGAGAGTGAAAAGAGGAAAGTTTGGGGTTTTTAAAAATTACTGTAGTCTTATGTTGCGTTTTTGTATATTTTGACCTGCAAAGATAAGGTTAGGTGTTACTACATCTGAACTAAAAGCAAAGGAGTTGTTGAAGCTGTGGAGTTTTGAGTGTGTGCTGAGGGCAGCAGCAGAGGAGCTCCTGGAATCAGAGCTACCCCTGGCCTCCATCCTCAGAGCAGGACGTGTGCCTTTTAATTCTTGTTATGAGACTGCTGGATTGCAGCTAGAAGAGAAAATAGCTGGTAATGCTGTACTCAGTAATTCTGTACTGCTTCCCACCAGCACAGAAAATTCACATTCTCAGTCATTATTTACTGAGAAAGTAATTAAACATTATCCTAACCTCTGGTGAAGGAGTCTACAATGCAAGAGAACTTCTCCCACAGCCTAAAATAAACATCAGGTGTGTTAATTAGAGGCACCGAGTCATTAATTGAAGGCAGTGCCTTAACCTGTTTAAGTGAGATCATCTGGAGTCTTTGCAGCAGCTTTATCTCTCAATTGTGGATTTTTACCTTACAGTGTAATGAAATCTTCAGTCAAGAGTATTTCTCTTTATGGACATAGGATTATAATGTTTAGTTTGACAGGCTTTTTCTTGAAGGAAATAATTTGTCTGAGCTGTGTTCACTTTTGCATCAAGTACCCTGTATGCTTTGGAGTGAGAGCATAATCCTTGACATCTTTGTGACACAAAACTGTGTCCATTGAACTATTCCATGTGTGATTTTACTTTTTTAAAGCAAAGTAGTCAAGTGCTCGTGCTTAGGAAGAAGGCTCTTAAAAGTGCAGTGGGTGGCTTCAGTCTGAATTGAAATGTAATGTATGTAGTCACTCTTAGAAATGTCTTTGGTATTGGCTCACACCTCAGAGTTTAGCACTACTTTCATCTGCTCTAGAGACAATCCAGTTGGGACTGGATCCTGGCTGTTGTCAACTAACAATTTTATCAAAGGAGCTATACTGACTTACATGTGCAGATGCACTAACCTTCAATATATTTAGGCTTTAAAGGCACCTTTTTGCAGAAGTCTTAATGCATTGGTAGTAAAATAAGTGATTTTTTTTAATGTTTCAACAGGGAGCATCATCTTAGATCTGCCAGAGGAAACTTTAAGTCCTACAAATACTTACATGTATGAATGAAGTGTATTTGGAGAGTGAAACAGTGTGTGTAACATGTATGTGTGTAACATGCAGGTTTTTCCCACCACTAATCTTTAGATATGAAGACATTTTCCTGGCTGGTAGGGGAAGGGGAGGAAACTACTATTGACATATTAGTAAACCGAATGCTCTTGGGGGTATAAACCTTATGCAGAGTTGAGATAAGAAAGAAAATTTGATTACTGTATTATTGCAGGGCAAACTGAACAGCTGTGAAGCATTCAACCTTTCTAATGCTGCAAGAACAGATTAATTTTCTCATTTAAAATGCCTCACCAGAGTTTTATATGCTCCAAGATACACTGGGAGTATAGGTCAAAATAGAGAATACAGTGGCTGAACTGCTTCATTAGACCTGACCTGCTGAAACCTTTGCAGTCAGTGTAGTCCTCTCCAGTATTTTCTCACTATGGATGTAATTGGTGTTTGTTGCTGTTTCAAGTCTATTAAAACTTTGTTTTGGGAAGTGCATTGGATGATATTACCTGATTGATGCTGGCTAAAATAGAAGATGAAGCTCAAAGCTGTGGCTGTTTTTATGTCTCTGGTACATCAACCTGATTTTACTTTCATCTAGTGATGGGTTAAGTCACTCATCCTACGTGATCCTTAAGGTAGAATGTTGGCCTCTTGTCTGCAATGAGATGTGCAGCTCTGGCTGGGGAGCCTGCACCAGCTCCCCCAGTGGTAGTTGATTTTTCCATCCAGGTGGAGCTGCTGAAGATAGATGCTGTAAGAGCTAGATTTCTTCTGGAGCAGGGGTAAGCAGCATACCTGCCCGGCTGGAGGACCTTCTGCAACAGGAGATTAGGAGGCTGTGTGACGTGAGGAGTTAGATGCTGGAGCTGTGCAAGGCAGCCTGATCTGTTCCTTGTAATGACAACCAGAGTAACCGAGGAGAGGCAATAAGTGATAGTTGTAGGCTCCCTTTGGAAAGCTGTATAGAGCTCTAGAGGCTTATTCTTCACAGATTTTTGTCCTTGACATTTAAATATCTTTTAATCTGAGTGGTGAACTCCTGTAAAGTCCCTTACTTTCAAGTAGGCTTGAATTGTGCTTAGACTGGAGCTAGCTCAAAAAATAGCAGTTTATCTGAACACTTCCTGAGCAAGCACAATGGAACCTACAAACTTGAGGCTGCGCTGGTAGTTTAGTGACTACAAGATGATACTTATGGTGATACTTCTCCCTTTTACAAGTTCTAAGGGATCTCTCAGATACATGCTGTGTATTTGTTGTTTAGTTCTGCTGCTTGGTCCCTAGAAAATATACATGAGAGCTGGTGAGCACCAGTGTTGATATCCTGGGCTGTTCTTCTGTAGCCCTACTATCGATCTGGGAGACAGGCTGGCAAATAGGAAGATTCAAATCCAGTTGTGTGGATTATGCCTTTATTCTATTAAGATTTCTTACAGCTGAAATATGAAAGCAAAATCCTCCACTCTTAAAAAAGTATTTGTTGCTGATACTGCTTGTGGCACTGTGTGCCAAGTTTAGGAATGACAGTCTTAATTTATTTAAGAAAATATCCATTAGCACACTGCCTTCTGTATTGATAACAGTGCAAGTGTGAAAGAGGAAGATTCTACTGTAATTTTACAAATTTTGCTGGAAGCTGGAAAACCCAAACCATAATAATTTGTTCAATTATTATTTGTATTTTGAAACTGAGAAACAAATATTATTTAAATGTGGTATTTGAAAACTGTATAAGAGACAGTTTATGGGCCATGAGGCAATTTCTGTATTACTAACAAGTACAGGTTTGACTTAATATAAGCACTGCTTGTAATATTTCCTGCATCATAACATTCAAGGAAGCAATGCAATGAGAAAATGCCTTTTGATGCCTCTGATATGCACAACAAACCTCTTATGGTGGGAGGGGAAAAAACTATCTCAAAGGAGCTGTGTTTTGGCAAGCAGCATATATTGTTTGCTGCTGTTTTTTGCTCTGGAGCTGGTGTTACATCAGTATGTTTAACAGAGCCCTCCCACTGCTGTTACAGTGCTTCCTACAAGCAGTGGTGCATTCTATTTTGCTTTTAAAGTTAATTCACAACAGTGCCTGTGTGTGTGTCTCAGTAGGGGAAGCCAAGCACTTGCAGGTGGGCAGAGGCTGATAAAGTAAAAGGTAGGGAGAGGTGCTGAGGCAGGGCCCCCTGCTCCTGAGCCCCCACTAGCATCCCTAACCCTAGGGATTTCATAACTACAATAGAGTCATAGAATGATCTGGGTTGGAAGGAATCATCTAGTTCCACCCCCTCTGTCATGGGCAGGGACACCTCCCACTAGATCAGGTTGCTCAGTGCCTCAACCAGCCTGGCCTTAAACAC
>VZTY01021530.1:59386-118269 GCA_013400935.1 Turnix velox
TGAGGGTGCACTCGATCCCACTGTCTATATCTCCTACAAAGATGTTAAATAGCACTGGTCCCAGTACTGATCCTTGGGGAACGCCACTTGTCACTGGTTTCCACTTGGACAATGAGCCATTGACTGCAACTCTTTGAGTTCGACCATTCAACCAGCTCCTTATCCAGCGAGTGGTCCATCCATCAAACCCATTCTTTTCCAGTTTGGAAACCAGGATGTCATGCGGGACAGTGTCAAATGCCTTGCACAAGTCCAGGTAGATGATGTCAGTTGCCCTTCCTTTGTCCACCGATGATGTGACTCCATCATAGAAGGCCACCAAATTGGTCAGGCATGATTTGCCCCTGGTGAAGCCATGTTGGTTGCCTCCAATCACCTCTGTGTCACCCTCCATGTGTTTTTGCAACCCTTTTAGGAGGATCTGCTCCATGATTATGTCTTTTATCCCACCATGAGAAAGAACGCCATGTCCCCATAATGCTGTAGTCCTTGTTGTCTTTTGTATCTCCATCTCCTTCATGTTCCCTGCCACAAAATGTGATGATTTTCTACTTTTGATTAACCTTAAACATTGTGTCCATCTGCTGACAGTCCCTCTGGCACAAACCTTCACAGTCTGTGGAACACAGTACTGGCATATGCTGTTTCTGTTTCTCTGAAGATACTTTTTTTTTTTTTTAGAACAAATTGCTTTAATCATACATAGAGGTGTTCTTCCCCATCTCCACCCCATGAGATCACTGTTTCTTTGATGCTTCTTCACAGCTTTGCAAAGCTGCTTCATATAATCTCCCTGTTGCTCTACACATACATCCTTCTCAATGAATGCAGCTGACCTGTTTGCAGATAATTTACTTTTTGCTATTTCTAGTTTCAGTTGACTGTGAGAGGGCTGCTGGGTGTAACTTGGCACTGTCTCTCCGCTTCTTTGGTCTGAGTTCTTCTGCTTGCGTCCCTTCTGCAAGGCAGAAGGTATGGTTTCTTAATGATAGCAATTTTTCTCCTTCTTTGAAGCAACAGCATTCAGCACTAAGAGGACCTGATTAAGATGTACAGAGCAGTTTTATATAGTTTGGCAAATCATTCCTAACCCATTGCCTTATTAGCTTAATTGGATAATGTTATAGACTAAAATAGCACTCCCAAGCCATCAGGGAGGAAAACTTCATGAATCAAGCTTAGAGGAGCCAGTCTTGCTCCATGGGATTACTGAATGCATTTTTGCCCACCTGTAAGAGATGCAAAAATTTTCTCATTTGGCTCAACCTGCTAGAGGATTTACCCTGAGATAGAAGGTAAGGGGAAAAATCAAACTGGTAGCTGTGTACAGCAGCTCCTGGAACGTAGCTGTATGAATAAGGCAAACTCTTGCAGGTGAAATGCATCCACAGCAATCTCAACCTCTGCCTTGGGAAAACGTTCCCAAAGGGGAATGAGAGGGACAAGAACCCCACAGAAAGAATATAAGCCATCAGAACCTGGCCTGACTGCAAGAAGTTTTCTGTTACTGTCTACCCATTAATACACTTGTCAGTAAATGCATGGATATCAAAAATCACAAAACCAATCAGTCTCTCATGATGTTTCTGACAGAAATAGATGTTTTTCAAAAGATACTTAATCATAGAATCATAAAATTGTAGAATAGTTTGGGTTGGATGGGACCTCAAAGATCATCGAGTTGCAACTCCCCTGCCAAAGGCAGGGACACCTCCCACTAGATCAGGCTGCTCAGTGCCATGTCCAGCCTGGTCTTGAACACCTCCAGAGATGGGGCATCCACAGCCTCTCTGGGCAACCTGTTCCAGTGTTTCACCACCCTCACTGTAAAGAATTTCTTTCTTATGTCAAGTCTAAATCTACCCCCTTCCAATTTACATCCATTGTTTCTAGTCCTCCCATCCAATATCATATTAAAAAGTCCTTCCCCTGCCTTTCTGTAGGACCCCCTCAGGTACTGATAAGTTACTATAAGGTCCCCCCTGAGTCTTCTCTTCAGGCTGAACAACCCCAACTCCTTCAGCCTGTCTTCATAGGGCAGTTGCTCCAGCCCTTTGTCCATCTTCGTGGCCCTCCTCTGGACCCTCTCCAATAGCTCAGTGTCCTTCCTGTGTTGAGGGCTCCAGAACTGGACGCAATACTCCAGGTGGGGTCTCACCAGTGCCAAGTAGAGGGGCAAAATCACCTCTC
The DNA here is from genome assembly GCA_013400935.1 of Turnix velox. Classification (NCBI taxonomy): domain Eukaryota; kingdom Metazoa; phylum Chordata; class Aves; order Charadriiformes; family Turnicidae; genus Turnix; species Turnix velox. The sequence goes on from VZTY01021530.1 coordinate 61,577, forward strand.
TTGACCTGCTGGTCACACTCCTCTTGATGCAACCCAGGATTTGGTTGGCCTTCTTGGCTGCGAGTGCACACTGCTGGCTCACGTTGAGTTTGTCATCAACTGACACTCCCAAGTCTTTCTCTTCAGAGCTGCACTCAAGCCACTCTCCACCCACTGTCTATATCTCCTACAAAGATGTTAAATAGCACTGGTCCCAGTACTGATCCTTGAGGAACGCCACTCGTCACTGGTTTCCACTTGGACAATGAGCCATTGACTGCAAATCCTTGAGTGTGACCATTCAACCAGCTCCTTATCCAGCAAGTGGTCCATCCATCAAACCCATTCTTTTCCAGTTTGCATTCTTCCTGCACTTTCCTCAAACTGTCTGGTTGTCACTTTGAAGAAATTATAAGGTTGGTTTTGAGTACCATGTTCCCTTATACGTCCTTAGTTATGCTTATGGGTGCACTTGTTTCCTTATGATATTTCATATGATTTTTTTCAGCATTACTTCTCAAAATACAAGTTCGATAGCAAGTGGTCAATAGTAAAAATCATCAGCTAGGGACAACTGGGTAAACAGAGTTCAAGAGAAAAGGTTTTTTGGTTAATGAATCATTGACTCAAATTTTTGCACTGTTTTTGTTCCTTTGAGTGCCAGGAGTTGGGAATTGAGGAGACCCAAGAGATATCAGCTGTACTGTTTGTGAGCTATTATTTATTTCCTAAACTAGTGCTTTTCACACCTTGGATTGACTCCAAGCTGTTTCTTTCTTTATAATTTAAGCCTATCAAACAATCTGACCCAAACAATGGAACACTAAGCCACCACTCATTTTTGAATTCTGTTGTTTTGTAGACTTAGTACTACCACACTGCTTACAATAAAATATTCAAAACAGTTTATTAAAAGTAGAGCACAAACTAAACAGTGGAAACCCTAGAACCAGAAGGATGCAGATCCTACATCGTGTGAAGCAAAAACCCACAAGATTTAAGTCAGGTATGCAAAATGGCATTAAAGCAGGAACCAATTCACCCTCATGGACCTGAAAATGCAGGACTCAGTGCAGGAGGGTTGCTGTGCTATGTGGGTGTGTGCACATGGATTAACATGCCCATCCCAAAATGTGCCACTCATATAAAATGCGTTCAGAGCAATGTTTTGGCTTAAAACATGTAAAGGGGGATGCTAGATGAAACTTTGCAGTGCCACTGAAACAACAGATCAGGAGAAAAAATTTTTCATCTGTCCTGGGCAGCTTTAATTCCCTGTGGGAAATAAGCATATAGTTCTCTGAAGCAAACCTTTCTAAATGTCCTTCCTGTGGGTTCCTGTAGGTGACAGGATCCCACAGGACACTGTGCTGTAACTTGCTGACCACTGCTGTCATCTGCAGGCAGCGCTAGCTCAGGGTGTGAGTGAGCATGCAGCTTGTCCACCCTGCAACAGCCTGTTGGAGCCTGATAGCGAGCTGGATGGTGGAAAAAAGTTCAGTGCAGTCTTCCTCAGATACTGAAGGTTTCCTTTTGCAGGTAGTGCAAAGCACAGGAGTATTAAATGCACACAGAGAAGGACTTTATCAGCTTTCAAGTGATTAAAGTGGGATTCTGAATACCCTTAAAATCCCAGAGCTTGATGGAATAATGGTTAATATTTCAGAAATATATGTCTTATTACTGCCTACAAACTCCGACACTGTGTAATCACCCTGTGTGGTGGGGAAAACTGGGGCTTTCATCTGGATTTATTGACATGAACTACTTATGGAAGAGTTCAAAAATCTGTCTCCAATGTTTAAACATTTGAGTGTGTAACTGAGGACAGACACCTAACAATTCACAGCCTACTATAATCAACCTTGCACATCGTAAAACATAAAACAGAATCCTTTCGTTTAAAGGTGTTGTTAAGCCTAGATGAAAGGTAGGGGATTATGCAGCATGCCCAGTTTAAGAAAGTGCCATTCAAGAGGTTAAGGTAAAACTGCAAATGTGAACACTTTCATGCTTAGTCTTATCTCCTGTCTTTCTGTTCTGTGGAAACATTGGCAAGTGTTTGCTGCCAGCCATGTCGAGCTTCATTTATCTCAGATGAAGAAAGAAGGAAGGAACCTTCAAACTGTGTGTTTTGCATTTTAAAGTGACTACCTAAAAGTGGCTTTGTGTTACTCAGTGTTTCTGATCTCTGCATGTTCGCACACCTATGGTCTCTTATATTGTTTTAAACAATGAGATATATGTAAATGCACTTGTCAGCCCTCTGAATGTGACCCAGGGATAAAAAAGTATATACTGGGTCTTGTGGCCCATGTGTCAATAGTGAAAGTCATCATTGGGTTTGGATGAAGGCCAGATGCTCAGTATCCTCTTCATATCTTTGCCTGTTCCATGCTCTGTGTGGTTCCCAAGCCTGTGGGATTAAAAAGATCCATAAATATGGCATGACTCAGTGTGCTTTTTATCCTCACTTGTGGAGATTTTTGCAAGTCAGAACTAACCAGCTTGAGTTCCGGGTTTCTTGGGGAGTTTGAAAGGGCAATAAATAGAAGTGCTTTCCTGCTCCTGGAGCAATTTTGACTGCACTGTTGAGATTTGGAGATGATGGAATGTGGCTTTGCCCTTTAAACAAAGTCACTCTTCAGAGTACAAGTACATTAGCGGGAATTCCTCCTCTTCAGTCCTTTGATTCTCTGTAGTTATCTGTACTTCTTCAAGATTTATGGGGCCTTCTGTAATGAGAGCAATCTTATATAATATATGCAGCCTTTGTACTTTCTAGACTGGAGCCCAATCCAGCTCTTAGGCTTTTGAAAAATGCCCTTGTGTCTGCCTGCTTCTTTCAGATCTTGGGCTTTCAAAGCATAAAGGACTATGTATGTAAAGACCTATATTTTCACTAGTCTTTGGCTGTATTCTTTTCTTGATGAAGACCTGGTTAGCTTAAAAAGTCAATTGTAAACCAGATCTAGGCAGCAGACTTGATCGGCTTAGTGCATAAATATGTATCTACACATAAAGCTTTTTAATGATGGACACTACATAGGTAATCTATTGACACAATAGTAGCTGTCAGGACTGCATGAATAATGGCTTCTACATTTGATTTTTTGGCTGCTTAGTGCTATCCTCTGTGATGATTCATTATTACAAAGCCTAATCATTATAAGCTACAGTAGTGTCTCAGGCAACTTGGCATAATTATCCTCTGTTTTCTTTAGGAAAACAAAAAGCTTGCCTTTGTCTGGCAATTGCTGAGTAATTGCTCAACAATTGCTTACTTGTTTGTGTGATATGAAATAGAAATGATACCATAATATTTTCTCTTTTTCTTGTCTGAGTGCCCTCCCTAGTAATCAGTTTCTAGGTTTGTTTTTTGTTTGTTTGGGGTTTTTTTCTGGTCATCAAATAAAATGAATACCCTCTTACTTGTCTTCTATTGGTACAATACATTGTGCTGATGATGCTGAGTTTGCTGCCCCTTATGATTTAGTAATTAAGATCTAGATGTGAAAGGTGAGGTACTGTCCCCTGGGATTCAGGGGCAACTGATTAGTAGTGCTTTGCCTTCAGATGTCATCAGGACAGGTGTTATGAGATGCACACTCTTGTGCTGTGCTCAGTGTCTGCAGCTCCGACTTTTGAAAGAAGTCTTGGCATTTAGATGATTCTCCTGATGTCTGATGCAGTTGTTTGATGTTGTGTATGCATTTTTTTAAGGGGAAAGGAAGGGATCTGTTCTTGCATTATGAATGGGCACAGAGAGATTAATCCTATTTTGTAGGAAGCTTACAATAAGATTAAGCTTCCCAGATCTTAGTTAGCATCTTGTCAAATATAAATAGATTTATAATTTGTTACACTTCAATGTCAGAAACACTTTCTTTCATAGAATGCTGTCTTGCATAACTCAAGTTGTGAATGTACATGGGAATTAAGCACTGATACAGAATAGCAAAGAAGCTTTACTTAGGCAGTGTACTACACGAAACATAAAAGATGAATATCTGTCTACATGGAGCTGAACAATAATGAAAAAGGCAAGATATACAGTTATTGTGTGAGAATATTTGCTTATGGGATGCTCTGCTGACCAGCTTGTGCATATTGAAGGTGGGTAATGAGGAAACTGAGTGAAGCATGGAAAAGCCTGCATGGGAGTCTCAACTGGAGCTACAGTATCTGTCCAGAGACAAAAGTCTCCCAAAACATGACTGCAAACGTTATCTCTCACTGTGAGGGTGTATCCCCTGGGTTATGTGGGATTTTATTCCAGTTAATCTCTAACTTGGGAATGCCATATGGCATGCTGCCTTTAAAGCCGATGATTCCTGTTATATGCAGCAGATTTTGGAAAATTATTTTCATTAAGGGAGCAAAAGATGGAGCATTTTATATTCCTGATACATCCAGTGCTTTTAAAGAAACACATTGAGGCAAACAGTAGACATTGCTCAAATGCTGTTTTAGCATTTTTTGCAACACCTTAATACCACAGTCTGGTGAACTGAAATCATGTTGCAGTTTATTTGTACATACTTTTATATAATACAGTGTACTTGTCTGACAAGGTGTCTTGTTTTGGCCAGGGAGCTGAACCTGGAGGTGGTGTGCAGTGTCTGAAATGCTGCACACTGTTCTTCTCTCTTTCCTGATTCTAGGTGGGTGCGGTAGAAATGCTGCTCTTGTCAGTGAGATTTTGGTGTCGTGCTCAGCCCATTTCATGCTGCTGATCCCCTAGAAGAAAAAAATGTCTCCCCATTGCAATTTTTAAAACTCCTGTTACTGCCTGACTTATAACACGCTTGACTCATGCCTTTTTTTTTAGGTCTGACTGATAAAATGGAAGCAATCAATCTCAGGGTGACTGTCTAATCTGAACCTCTAAACCTGAGATTCTCCTCATGAGTCTGTGTTGTTCCTCTTGAGTTCTTTGTTTTTAAGGGGATGCTAAATGTCCCTTATTGATTAATGTCATCATAATGTAAGCTTATTCCATGAACATTAGTTGCACTCTATCCACTTCATGTGGTGCCAAAAAAAAATCCCCCTTTTAAAGTGTTCCTTCATCCGATATCGATGAATAGTGTTCTTAAACTGTGAAATAGCTCTTCCAGACTGTCATTCTGGTTTTGTTCCAGCTTCAACATATTTTTGGTTTGGAATAAAATGATTATCCAAAATCTTTAAAAAAAAATTGAACCTGACCTGAGCCTGGCATTAGTTGCTGTTAGTTCTACCTCTTTGAATTGCATCCAATTCAAAACCAAGCAACTGAGGAGGACGTTGCTAAGTGCAGAAAAATACACCCAAACAGTTAAATGTTATGCTCAGTTTTTCCTAATTATGATATTCCAAAATACCATAGTATAAACTTTCAGACTAATGATTAATTTCACATAATTAGTAAATAGCCAAGCAGAAGGAGAGGATTTAGTTGGTGATAACAGAATAAGGGGAAAGAAACCAACCATCTTGATTGTTATCCTGTGGGGAAGATTGTCTTTATGATGAATCAATTGGGATAATTTATTTTATTATTAACACTGAGTAGTTTAAGAGCAAGGACAAATGTTGATAGCCCCAGCCTGCATATTCATACTTTATAATCATTATAATCATATTCATTTGATGATAATTCTTTCTGTGAACACTAGTGACCATATTCTTGTAGCAAGGAATCCCTTGTTCACACAAAAAAGAGCAATGTATCCTCACATGTAACAGCGAGAGGTAAAAGATAAGATCAGTCTTGAATACCTGCTCTCTAAAAGATACATATTGTCTCGTTACCACGGGAGAAAGGAAAAAAGAAAGGAAAAAAAAAAAGATTTCTGTTGATGACTGAATCATCCTGTTTTAGCGTTTACAAAACATAAATTAATTTTTGTGTTAGGCTTTGTGAGACACTTGATAATTTTACTGAAATAGCTCAGCTCAGTTTTTAAACCTACTTATTCACTGTTCACTCAAAATCACTAAATTTTTTTTTTTTAAATCCCATTACTTTAAACATATTGGAGCAATTGTGTACTGTGGACATCTTATTCCATGGATGTGTGAAGGAGGTAGGCCTCCTAATTTCTTTTTCTAGTTATGTTGTGAGTCCTATAGGAAGGAGGAACTCTAAATTGGGTTCAAGGAATGGTCCAATGGTAATATGTAACAGTGCAAATCCCTGTTTAGTTGTACTTCCCCTCTTAAATTTGGGGATTTTTATATTTTTCAAATTAATTTTCTTTTGAAACTTAATTTCCTATTTTTCTAATTTGTTAGAAGCAAGTTAAAATCATCAGGCCAATCACACTTGGGGGATTTTAATTTTGCATTATATCTGTGGCCCTTTTTGTTTCCATGTTTTACTACTTCCTAAGTTATCTATACATTTGCAATGGTGTTGGTTGTCTAATTGCTTCAATAAACTGTAATGCATAATGCCCAGGCCAGTGATTTACCTTGGTTTTCATCTTCTCTTTTTGTCTCACTCTTTGCCAGTGGGAATTGCTCAGCTGTCTGTTTTGTTCCAGTGAAAGGTGCTTTAATAAAAGATGGTTATGAGTGCCATCAGCCAGGAGGATATCGTCTTTGTTACTTGGTAATACTGAGAGCTGCACTTGTGTGCTAAATGTAGCCTGAAGTGAAATTACATGACCATAGAGAAATACTTTACAATGCCTTGTAACACTTTCCCTGGTCCCAGCAAATGCATTTAACTGAGTGTCACAGTTGCTGTAAGAAGTGGGATACCACCATGTTCTAGAGGAGTCACTCTTGTTTGCCCAGCTATAATGTCCTGAGGAATGATCCAAGATGTAAAATTTCAGGTGTGGGCACTAGAGGGAAAGGGGAGAAAGAATATGTGGTTGAATTTAATTTAGTCAGAAGAGTCAAAGATCCAGTGTTCATGTCGTCTTTCTTGCTATGCTGAACTGAAAGCCAGACGTGATGGAGGTGATTTCAGTGGTATGTGGTACTCACCTTCGACAGATGTAGACATTTTTGTCCTTCCCTGTGTGATTTCCCTTTTCCTTGTTTGCATTTACTTGAGGCAGGCAATGTGTTGACATTCTGCTCGTGTCCCTGCTGTGGCTTGGCCTGTGAATCATCTGGATCTGCTGTTGACATCTGCTCTTGCACAGAGGGAGCAAGGATAACGAGGTACTGACCTTGTAATAAGTGAAGGACCAAATTTGAAGTCGAGATTTTTTTCAGTGCTCCTATTTTGTGTGTTTGTTTGTTTTGTTGGTTTTTTATTTATTTAGCATGATAGTTGAGGAAGAAACCCATATTTTCCTTCCTTGTATAACAGTAATAAATGGATAAAGGCAGCTAAAAACATGAAAGAAGAGAGGCCTCTGTAAGAGCTGACATGTTTAGTGATGTTATCCATGGTTTGCTACTACAGCTTGTGACAGTGGCATAAGAAAAATTTGTCAGAGGAGAACTGCATGAAGGAGTTCAAGCTTCTGTCTGCCCTCTGGTATTTATCAAGTTTGAGCAAGTAATTAAATAGTGACAGTGGAATTTAGTGAATGTATACTTTTTGATGATTTGATACCCTGTAGTTTAAACAGTAGTTTAACAAATAGTATTACTCAACTAAGTAAAAGAACATCAAGAACATCACAGGTAACAAAAAAAGAGTTCCCTTCTTTTTAAGTAAGAAGTTGTTACATGGCACTTAAAAACACTGAACACAGACATGAAAAATATCAGCTCATAAGGCATGGATTATAAAATATATTTTTAAAGCACTTTACATGGCAAAAGGAATATATTGAACTGATATTGCGGCATGTAATTCTTCCAGATTTGAACACCTGGCTTCAACCTTTAAAGGTTTTATATTCTGAATTTATGGAATACCAGAGGAATGACTAGGCTCATTTACTCTGCACAGTAAAAATCTAAGCCTTGAACTTCCTCAGTGGTTTAATGTTTTTAATAAGAGATGAGAAGCATAATACAAAATAGCTTTATATGCTGCATTTGCTTTTTAATGCAGGTTAGAGAAGTATGGCATAAAAATTGCATGTTTTACAGATTTAGTCTGCTTGTGCAATCCTTGTAAGGACTGATGGTACTCTCTTATTGCATATTATAGACACTGGAAAATGTAACAAGTGGTACAATTCTAGAGTTTTATTATTCAAATGTTAACACAAACTTGTGCATTCAATCCATTAATTGTATCTTATACCGTTAATGATGAATTTCAGATTCCTGTGTAATTAAATAAGGAAATTGCCTTTCAAAATTAGGCTATGAGTAGTGTAAGCAGCAGTATTATAGAGTTATTTTTTAAAACTCTTGAGAAAGCTTTCTGAATAGAAGTCAATAGAACAATTATGCCCTTAATTGCTAATCTATTTTAGGGTTTTTTTTTAAATGCTTAGTGTTATTTTCGTAATTCACTTATATAGAAATAGGTAATCCAGTAGTGATCAGTGGCTTGTAAGTTAAAAATAGCTTAATTGTAAGGAACCTTGAAAGATAAACAGGAACTGTCATCTGGATGGACAAAATATAAACATATAACACCTTTTTTATTTTTTTTTTCTTTCCCCAAGAAAGAGTAATTGCTGCATTGGTAGCTGGTGTTTGACTTAATGTTATAACAATTTTATTTCCACTTTGCTGTTCTCAGCACTGCTGAAAACTGACTATTGCACATTTTTTTGACTCCTGTACTTGAAGTCTACTTAAAAAAAAAAAAACAAAACTGCTTTCCATCTTGTACTACTATGGATGTAAAACTTAACATGCTGGAATTTACCCCACTTGACTTCTGAGACTGTGCTGAGAAAAGATGCACATGACTATTCCTGTTGCTTAGAGATTAAATGGTTGTTTGAGCATCAGTGTATCTGGAATAGCCAGACTCCAGACTTTGCTTACAAAAGGGTAAGCAACAGGAATGAAAGACTGAGCTAAAGTCATTAAGGAGTACCTAATTCTTTGAAGTATGGGAAAGCACAGACTTGCAGTGTTTTTACTGAACATGTGAATTTGCCATGTATTGCCAATTACAGGACAGGTGAACCAGGTATGTGTGCCTGTGACCACCTGATGTGGTCCTTGCTTGCCTGTACGTGGGTGGTCATGTTGGTGTAATGGAAAATCTGGCAATACAAAAAGCAACATGCTCTGAAACAGCCCAGACAATTGGTTAGCTCGCAAAGGCACTTCAGAGAAATTTTACACTTCTTTTCTTGCACACTATTGATTTCCTCCTGAGCTCCTAACAATGAGGCTTTAAATCAGCAGCCTACAATGTATTTGTTCAGAAAAAGTCAAATTTGGTGTCAAATTCTGAAAACTGACAAAGACAACTCTGGTGTTATTTCAGAGTTTACCAGTTGCTCAGGTAGCTATTTACTTGAGCCAGTAAAGGAGGCAAATAACTGTGTGTAAGTCAAAACACACTGTCACTTCTGATCAGTCAAGTAGGTTTTTTATCCAAGATCAGCTCCTTTACTTAGCCTAAAGCACTTGCATCCAAGTGCACCCTACATATCAAAATTTTAGCTGGCTTTGAGGGAAAGGATATTATCTAACAGCAGCATCGAAATACTTCAGGCACAAAGCCACCAGGGACAGCTAAATGGATTTCAGGTGGGGACTGACAATCTGTAGAAACTTCCGAATGCATATGATGAAAAGCTCACCCTGAGATGACAGAATTTGAAAATTCATTGGTCATTTGTAATTCAAACATAGAAAAAGAAAAGAATATAGATGATGAAATTCTCTTTTCCTTGCAGATGTGTAGCCCAGTCAGGGTGCAATGGCCAGAAGCACATGGAAAGCAATGGCTGTGTCCCAGGTTGCTGGTAGCCATATTTCTGTATGAGTAGCCATATTTCTGTATGGGTGGATCCTTGTAGAACTGACTCAGTATATCCTAGTGTCTGTCGTAGAATGTTTTGGGTTGGAAGGGATCTTAAAGATCATGTAGTTTGACCCACCTGCCATCGGCAGGGACACCTCCCTCTAGACCAGGCCTTAAACAGCTTTACCCTGGCCTTAAACAGCTCCAGGGAGGGGCCATCTACAACCTCTCTGAGTAACCTATTCCCGTATCTCACCATATCCACAGAAGAGAACTGTCTGTCTTTCAAGTAACAAGTTTAATGTTTTAAGGAGGTTAAAAAAAGCAAGACTGCTCTTTGGTGGTCGACAGCACCAGGTGGTATGTGACCAGTTTAAATCTCTGTTAATTTAAGAGGAAAGAGGACTGTATAGTTGAAGTCCTTGACTTCAAGTGTGAAATCCATTGAAGGTGGATGTTCTTCTTCAACTATCATCTGATTATAAGAGACACCCCTTTCCATCTTCAATGAGGGGCTTCAAATAATATTTGGGGAGATGGATTTTTAAGTAAGATGGCAATAGATGCTTCTAGGGATTATGTTAGTTTTGAAATTGTCTTATGCTCAGATGCTTCTACTTCTTGTCTTTGTTCAGTGGGAGGAAACAGAATTATTTTCCTTGATTTAAAGGTCATCCTTTAGTGAAAAGCTATGTTCTCATTCTGATAATTCCAAGGTACAGAGAAGAAAATTACTGATTATGACAAGAACAAGCTGAAGACATTTCAAATTTCCTGAAGTATTTGTACCTACATCCTTTAACTATAAGGATTATAACACTGAGATGCTAACATGTGTTTCAGGAGGGGAGGAAAAAAACCCAAAACCAGTCTAAATAAAAAACAACAAATCCCAAAGAAATAAAATGAAAATCTTAACTAGGCCGCTGAAGAGGGCAAAGGGAGAATCAAAATATGCCAGTGGCATTAAGAAATTCTCAGAGTAATCTGTCTTCCTTCCAGAGTTCAGGACCTTACTACAGAAAATGACAAAACATATTTAACATGACTCGAATTGCAAACTGTAAAAGTCAGGGAGCTTATTAATCTGTGACCAAGCAAATCTGTTTCCCCTGGCTATAATATCAAATAATCATCTTTCCTTCACAATTAAGTAATCTCTCTTCAGAAGTGGCAGGTACAATGGAGTACAGAGTAATGCAGAAGGGGGATATACAAAATAACAGCAGTTGATTTTAGAAGGCAGTATCTGAAAACAAAATAAAAAAAATAGCTGGCAATGAACATTAACTGTTTTTGACATTGAATTGGGGGATGAACCCCAAGGAGATAAACCTATGATAGAAATGAGTGTGCTTCAGACATACTGAAAATTAGGAAGGTTTGCTCTAAAATTTTGAATTGAGGCTTTTCTTGTTCAGATGTAAGGGAAGGATCTGGACTACTGACAAAATGAAAATTAGAAGGATGTACCCAAAAGTTTTGAATTAAGGCTTTTCTTGGTCAGATGTAAGGTAAGGGTCTGGACCATATACTTAAAAACAATAGGATTAATCTACTGGCACTCAGAGGAATGCCCCACTGTCAGTTTGTGTTGGGTCCAAATACATTCTTCACAAAATACTGATGCTATTATATAGTAATGTGAGTATATAATGCCATTGAGACTTGAATGAGTAGCAGAGAAATCCTGTTTTTCCTTGCTCTGTGGTTGAATGTTTGGTGAAGATTAGAGATCTTGTGTGGCAAAGGAAGATTGCTGTCAGCCAAACATCATGGAAGGCTTTACTTTGTTTGTGGCACTTGAGAACTAGACTGCTGATCTCTCTTAAAGATTTTGAGCTGCTTATTTTAATGATGCTGACTGTGCTCTTTCAGCCTGGCAAGCCATGTGAGCTAAGGGTAGGCAAATGGGAAGTTCTGTGTTTGAACTCTCACTGTAGCTTATGCTTTTGTTTTCTCTTAACCTACACCTTCAAAGAAAGGAAACAGCAGAAGCCTGGCAATGTAATATGCATAACTGACCTTCTGAGTTCCTGATTGCATCAGGAAGCAAGGAAGCACTTAGGGCACAAAAATGGAAGGTTACAACAAAGTCTAGTAATTCCAGCTCTCTGAGTCACTGGAATTAATAAACACTGTAGAGAAAACTATGCAGTGCTGCAAGTAAAGGTGGCAGAAAAGTGCAAATGTACCCTGAACCATTAAAATATTAGAGCAAAGTTTTTTGGCATCACTGTAATTCCTTAATTTGTATTGAGCAGTGAACTTTCATACCACAGAAGTAAATGCCAACTCTGACAAAATACATAAGGAAATTAATACCAAATGGTATCACCCAAAGCATTTAAGCAGGAATCAAGCACAGCTACTGCATTTATTGTGCCTAATTCATGGCATGCACTAGTTCTAATAAGCTATTTACCATCATCTCTTCTGTCCTGGACAGGAAAAAAAATAATAAATGAAATCACTGCCCTCATTGTTTGGAAGTTGTATGTGGAAAGCTGGAATAATTGTCTGTTAATATTTGTTTTGTTTGAACAGTAGGAATAAAATCCTGGCATTTTCTTTAACCAAGGTTTGTGGTAAAATTCCTGTGAATATTAGCTTCACTACTGCATTAAAATAGAAACACCTCACAAGGCTCCTTGTGCTGCCAATATAGAAATGTGGAATAGGAGACAGTTGCTGTCCCCAGGGAACTCACTGCATAGATGTTGCACGAGAGAGAGTTCATACAGATGACATCTTATAGTGAGGAATTCCAGGACTCTATAGTCCCAGAAAGTGGAGGGAGTGAGAGACAGCAAGAGAATCCAAAATTCATTGTGAAATTAATGTAGGGAGATCAGCAGTGGGTTAGAAGCTAACATCTGCTTGGGTCATTTCTCAGAAGTGTCTACAGCCACATGGCAAACCAAAATGAGAATGCTGCTGGTGGTGTCCAGAGCCTTGTTTGGCCAAGCAATGAGTCTCATGGGGTATATCCATCAAGTCCGTTGTAAAGTTTCATTTGAAATTGTGTATATACCACTTTCTGGTGTGGGCATGGAAATTGCTTTTCTCAGAAGAAATGCTGACTATTCTGCCTCATTGTGTCACAGGGACAGTGGTGACAGCTGTTTGGAGTGAAGAGCACTGTGCTCCCAGTAGTGAGGCTGAGGAGGAGCATTATAGCAGTTACCTGTCACCTGAACTTTGTTCCCTTAGCTGAATGAGAACAGTCTTTCATGCCTCAGTTTTTCCCAGCTTTGTCATTTGAATTGGGCCCGCCCCATCAGGTTGAAGGTTGGGCTATATAGTCTTGAAAGATCTCTTCCAACTTAGGTGATTCTGTGTGGGCAGTTAGAAGCATTCTTGCAATGCCTTGGAGCTCCATGTACTCCATGGATTGGAAAAGAATTTTCACTGTTGGACTGGATCAGCTGGAGTTCATTGGGTTTTCTGCTTGATGTGCAGCTGGAGTGAAGGGAATTGGAGATGTTTTCTCATAGTACAATAAAAAAGCACTTTTTATGGCTTGTAATTGCTAAACAGAGGAGAGAAGAGATAAACATGCTGTTTCCCCACTGTGAATGAGGTTTCAGACTTTTTCTTTTTGATCTTTTGCCAGAAGGGGACAGATGTTCATTTGTCTAACAGAAGCCCTCAAACCAAGTTGTTCCCCCACTTTTGCAGGCTCAGCTGAGTGAGAAGGCTGCAGGCCACCCAACAGGACCTTTTCATCCCATGTTTGAACCAGATTTGATGCCTGGTCATCAAAATTGCAAAAAGATATGTGCTTTCATCCAATACTTCTTAAAATTGTGTTCAAGCTTGATGCTTAAAACTTCTTCCAGCATCTGTTTTCCATTCATTTACATGTTCTGTAATACTGCTGTATTTCAAAATGATGTTTGCTGGTTTGGGCTAGTCTTTAGTGGAACAAGTTAGATATTTATTTTAGGCACAAAGTGGTTCTAATTTCTCCCTGTGTTTTTTTACAGCTTTAAATTCCTGTAGCCCCTTGCACCCAAAGCACTGTCACTTTGAGACAGAAAACAATGCTCCAGTAAAAAAGACAAACTGTGTGCTCTCAGCAAGTCTATACGCTTTGTACTTGTGTAAATAGTTTCACACCTCCAAGCAAACCAACTTAGTTTGAAAATATTTAGTTACTTTTTTTATAAAAAGCTTCTGCATGGTTTTAAGATGTCAGTTACTCCAAGCTGCTATTTTTAACTGCATTTTGTCCTACTTTAAAAAAATGCTTTTTTATGCATGTTATGGCTTGCAGCCCTTGAGGTTTCTTCAGACACTCCCAGATGCTGTTGCCAACAGCTCTCAAGTAATGAAATAACAATTTCTTCACTTTGTGATGCACACAGATGCATTAACATGGCACTGAAACAAGAGCTCATTGCATGTTGCCAGCATGCAGCCTGGTGAGCCATGAAACTGCCTGTGCATCCCAGTAAGGTTCTGTAGTGCAGTGGTCACACTTTGATAAGGAAAACTAAAATTCAGGTTATCTTTTCTTTACAATGGCTTTGTGCAACTTAGCATTTAAACTGTCCATAAACTTACTCCATCTGTAACAATCCTCCTCCTTATCATCACTTAGATGCTCTTTCATATGCAGTTCCCATTCTGTGTTTTACAGTCCAGAGCTTCAGTCCCTGTGTTCTTCCTTAATATGGCCAAATACATGAATTATTGTCTTAGTGGCTACTCATTGATTTCTCCATCCAGATGAATGGTGGCAGTTGTCTGCATATATTCTCCATCTGAAGGATGAGCTAGGGCAGGTAGTTATGTCTTTTTGTTTTTATGTCCTCATGAGCAGTGCAAACTATATGGTGTTGGTGGCTGAAATAAAGCATTTTGTGTAGCTTTAAGGAGATTATTTTTATCACCAGATACTGCTTCTTAGAAAACGTATTTGTTCTTTTCACTGCATCAATATAATTAGTTCAGTCTGTTAACCAGCATATTTTGGCCAATACTTTCTTATGCATTTGCTGACAATACAATTACAAAAAAATGACAAAGCAACTGAAAACAGTGCAAATGCATTTGCTGGTTTTCTTCAGTGGCAGTCTGCCAGAGATGACATGCTTCAATAAACGTCACTAAATATTATGTACTTAGGACTTAATTATGCCTTAAAGGCACTGGCCCTATTAGGGAAGAGAGTGGATAAAATTGCTTCCTTGAGAGCTTTGAGCCTCGCTCTCCAAGAAAACACCACTGGCAGTGTGGTGGGGAATTAAAAGGAAAGTTGATCATCTATTCGAGGTGATGGAGCATATGTTCTTGCCCACACCTTCTTAGCTCTGCTGATGGGTGAGTTGTCTCACTGCTCTGGGTGTTAAATAAACCTCTGTTAAAGCTAGGTCTGCATTTGTAGCCTCAAATGCTCTTACCTGAGGTTCAAAATGTAGAGGGAGCATTAGGATCTGGGATTTTTTTTTGTAGCCTGAAATACTTCTAGATTTTCCTATACTAAACTGTGGTATGAATCATTAATAAAAGCTCTTTGCAGGCTTTTTTGCCCTAAAATATCACTATGAGCCAGGAAGACTGAATGGGTAAGAGCCTGAACTCTAAAAAGGCTGTCAGACCAGAACACACAATTGCTGGCAGCTTTTAATTCTTAACTTCTTGAAAATAATAGATTTCATAGCATCTTTACAACTTTAAGATATATATGTGTATATATCTTCAGTTGCAACCCGTGGGAACACAGCTAAATCAGGATAACACAGTGGTGTGGAATTATGTAGGATGTAGCTGTTGAATAATTTAATGCTGCTTTTTTCCTATCAAATTTTTAGTCTATTCATTCCCCTTGGCAATTATTCCACTCTCAAAGGTTCCATTGAAAGTCCTTTCTAAAGTCAAACTATTACAGATGTGATTCAGTAAGTGGCATTAGTGTTGGATTTCCCAAGCACAGAGTCTCACGTCAGGTAGTTTTATTTAGAGTTTTGTATGTTAAGGCAGTTACTCCTTAACAAAAATTATTATTTTTGTTTGCTTTCATAATCTGCATGATTCAGATTACAAGAGCAACTTACTAAGATGAGTAATTTCTGTGGCAGATTTTCTTCTTTTACTGCTATCTCATGATTCACAAAATCCCCGTGTCCTAGTATTAGGGTGTAAGTGCAGGAGCCAATCCTGGTGATCAACTTTTCCCTACCATAGTGTCTTCCACCTCCTAATGTACCTTCTCACTCAGGCTCCACTCCAGTGCTGAAGCTCTGGAGAGACGAAAATGGTGTCTATCCTCAATGGTACTTGCTCCCTGACTTGAAGTCAATTATTTACCCTCCTCACTGATTTCTGGAAACCTCTTTACTGAATTTTTTGGATACTTAATTCTGAGATGCATACGTGAACAAAATCTGAGATGATTGCAGCAAATCCTTTCATCTTTTCTGCTACATGTGTGCTCAAATCCATCTGGGCTAAAATGTCACAGCTCAGAGGAAGGTGAGCAACATATGCTCTTGCAAACCAAAAATAGTGCCTGGGTTCTAATAAGCAAATCATTGGGAGCTGTTGGTCATGTGGGTTGCTTGATTTTATTTATTTATTTATTTTTTTAGCCTTGACTTCAATAGAAAAAATGTTTTTGAACTGTTATATCTTCCTTGCAATATACATAAACCACAAATGCATTCTAACTTACTGTCATCAGTGATATTTATACAAAGCACTGGGTTTACTATGGTACATAATTTATTATTGAAATGAAACTTAATTGCATCTAAATGCCACTCGCTGTATGCATCTTCCTCTCCTATTATAAATGTATCTTCATGTGCTCCCTGCTGGCAGCTGAAAGAATAGATGATTTCATAATTTAAGTTATTTGTGGGATACTGGAAATGGGGTTTCTATCAGCATAGAGAGATTTTATGAACTTGTTATGGTGTGGGTATTCATTGCTTCCTCTCTTGCACAATAAATCTCTTTGGACAGTAGTATCTGGCATTTAAATTCCCAGAGAAGAATATTGAGGGTAGATACTGAGTGATGTTTTTGTCAAAGATTTGAGTTTTAGTGGCTCACATTTAATGACAGTCATTTATTAACACTTCACTAAATACCTTCAAACACACACATTTACTACACTTACAAGCTCGTACTTGTGTTGTTATTTCATTGCTATAAGTGTTTTTTTCAGCAGATTTTTCTTTCTCTGTCTTAACATTTATCAATGCAAAATGCAGCAATAGACAATAGGAAAATAATATTTCTAATATAATGGTGCTCATGGCAAACATGGAAATGGTGCCAATTCCCACAGGAAGTATTCACCCAGTACTTAAGTGAAATAAAAGGTAATTCATGATAAAAGGTTTTTCAGTTTTCTAGATAGTAGATTTACAATATAGGAAATATATACAGAACATATTAAATGCTACAAGAGAAATTAAAACCAAGTTACTAATGCCTCTTCTTAAGGAGCTATTAAGACTACAGTGTGAAATATGCAATCACTATGACATTTCAGAGTTTTGGAGGACATGAAACCTTAACTTGGTATCTCAGTATTTGCTGTAATTGTTCCTTTCTGTCTGAGTTTCTTCTCCTTTCCTTCCCTCTCCTTGTTTCTGCCTCATTCAATACTTTTGGTGAAAGGTACTTTTTTCTCTTCATCTTTCAGCGTGTGATCACATGTATTAGTAACTACTTGCTATTCCAACCCTATAATAATAAGAAAAGCCCCAAACATGTTAATGTATTCCTAGACCTGTGTGGCACTGACATCAGTTGTAGTACTGTGATAAGTATTAATGAATTCATTATGAAATGAGATCTATTACAGGAGACAGCGAATGTATGAGAGAGAAAAATGTGTGTGATTAGATACAGATACTATTCAATTTCATCCACGAGATTCTGAGGTGTAAGGTTAATATTACAAACTTATCTGACATTAAGAGCTCAGAATGCAAGAGATCTTATTTTTTAAGTGCTTCATATCTTAAGAAAAACTTTTTTTATAATTATAAGATGACAACATGAGTGCTTGTCTTTTATTATTTAAAAAAAAAATTAGTGTTAGTCAGTGTCCATAGGTGTAGCTGGGGCATGGAAAGCATGAAGGGCTGCTTAAAGATTAAAGGGCTATCAAAGGAAACCGCGTTGATTCTGGTGATCAAGGGATTGGACTGTCTCTGTTATGAGGAAAGAGCTCATAATGGTCATGTTGAGCTTGGAGAAGACTGCAAGGGAATCTCATCAACATTTTAAAGTATCTAAAGGACCAGTGTTAAGAGCATGAAGCCAGAGACTCCTCAGTGTCTCCTGGTGACAGGATGGCACAAACTGGAACACAGGAAGTTTCATCTCAAGATGAGGAAAGACTTCTTTGCTTTGAGGGTGACAGAGAACTGAAACAGGCTGCCCAGAGAGGTGTTTCATTCTTTAGAGATACTAGAAGTCCAATTGGATGCTTTCCGGTGCAACATGCTGCAGATGACCCTGCTCTGTAGATCATATCTGGAGCTTAGAACGATGATGAATTCACTGTTTATTAAGAATTAGATCTTTGTTATCATTCCTTATCCAGCTCTGCAGATATAACTTTCCTCTACTTAAACATGAAGATTTTCACCAAAAGGTTGGTAGATGCTCTTTTGACTGAAGTGACTGTACACTGCCAGTCAGTTTCCTTGCAGGCTGACAAATCCAGAGTCATATTTTGAGTGGAGATGGGTGAAATTGTTGCTGAGCAGAGTTACCTTTTTTATAGGAAGGTGACCAGGATTCAATGGCAAATATTCTAAATATTTATTCTATAGATATCATTACTAAAAAAAACTGAGTTCACATAAGTGAGTATTAGAAAATATTTATGAAGTTTTGTGTCAGCAAAAACAGAACACCTGTTACTCCAAATAAGGCAAAAGATCTGCTGCTCTATTGTGATGTGATAATCTTCAACAAGTCACTCAGAAAGACTGACTTTCAGTTTTTAACATCTTCTGCTATACAAGTATAAAGATCTACATTCTTAAGGAAATAATTTGATTTTTTCAAATCAATATTTTTACCTGAAATACATTGTTCCGGAAGCTTGTGAGGTAGGAAATGGTAATCCCATGTGGTAATGGTTCTTGGAACTGTGCTTGGCTGATACATAAATAAGTTTGTTGGTTGCTGCACTCCTCCAGCAAGACTGCGTTTCAGTCAGGATGGTGTAATGTGAGTTTTACCTAGTCAGTGAAGGTTTTTTATAGGCTTTTTTTCCTGGGCATGTGGGCACAGGTGTAGTATTCACCCAGGTGTGCCTGTGTGCTTTGGATATGGGGATAAAGCAGCATGTTTCCTTTTGTATTTCCTCCAATAGAGACCAGCGGTTCAATGAATAAGAATTATTGCTTTCTTTTTTTTTTTCTGTTTTTTCACCATATTTCAAAAAAAACTTGAGAGAGGTTTCTGAGAAAGGATGGATTTCTTCCAAAACATGAGGATTTCTCATACCCTGAAGAATTTTTGGGTGACAAATTAACTGGCTGTTGTTCTATGCTGCCAACAAGTTAAACATCTCAGAATAACTACTACTTTCAGATGCCACAGATTAATTTTCATTTAGTGTGTGCTCATCGCGTTTTTTGGAGCTCTGGGCAGACTTGGCCCCAATATGTCTGTACTTTTTTTTTTCTCCCCTACATTTTTTACCTCATTAACATGAGGAGCAGAGAAGATTCCTGTGAGGTTTCTGTGAGTTCTAATTATGTTGTAAAAGAGACTTATCTATTTGGATTTGTTTTCATAGTGCTGGGGGGGCTTATGCCCTGCAGACTGGGAAGTTGCCAGGCACAGTCCTGGAGGGCTTTGCCCCATGCCAAATGCAGTGTTGTCTGTGATGTAACCCTTCTTCCTTTTGCTGAGTACATTAAAATAGATAATATTTAAATCTTCACAATTCAGTCTTTAAGTGTATTTAATCTCCTTAAATGCCATTCAAGAACTATTAAATGCATTTTAGTAAACACATGATTTTTGATGTTTTAAACTCTGCCTAACTATACATTTAGCGACTCCTTCTGAGTTCTGAATTTCTGAAAAGAGTAGTGCACTGAATGGGAGTGCCAGAGAAATATCCTTGCTGGTAGTTGAGAGCTCAGACTGTGCTCCTTGATGATAGATCATGTTAAAGCAGAAAACCATAAAAAACTCTTTAACATAATTAGCTAGATATTTTTAAAAGTCAGTCAAAGTTATAAAAGCATCACAATGATTTTTTACAAGTAAAAGTCAAGTAAAGTTGGTTTATGAGTCTGCTGAGGGAGATGCATCTGTTTTTACCAGCCCCCTTTTACATTCTTTTGCTCAGCAATGTTTGCAATATGTTCTATAACCTCCACATGTAACTACATTTTAATGCTACTTGTCTTTTCCTTGAAAGAGAAATAAATATGGTGAGTATACTGACAGTCTGACAAGCTGAACAACTGCCTTGTAAGGTGATTTTAATACAAGGAATTGAATATAGTGGTATTTTAATGAGGCTAAAAAGATTTGTTGGTACTTTGTCCTAAGAATTAGAGTGCTTGCAAAGTGGTGTCCTTGGTTTTGGAAGCAGGAGCTGGTGTTTCTCAGATGTTTTCATTGTAAAAGCAATTGCAAATAAAATTTGTTGTCCTAAAAAATCTGCTATGATACACACACATTCCCCTTCTGTCAGGCAAATAGGACTAATGATATCAATAAGACTGCTCATGATGCAAGTTAGACACTTGCAGTAAATGTGACAAGTTCTAGTCCTACAGAAGTAGAGAAACTTTGAAGGAACAAATTACACCACCTGATTTAGGGATTTTTCATCGTCTTGAATTGCCTGTCCTAAGTATCCACATCATGAAGGTCTTAAATGAAAGCAGTAGCTTAGAATGCAAAGGATTTAAGAAATTGCCTCTTTATGACAAAACCATCTCACTTAGAGAGTTGTCCTGGTAGAGTTTTAGTGAGTATTTCCAGAGGAAAACTAGACAAAACACTAAACTTATGCACTAAACTATGCATAGTGTTGCCACAAGTATACTGGCAGAACACAAGTGCTGTGAAATGTATGAATTCTAGAGAGCACATTTAGCTTACTGGAAAACAGAAAAATCTGATTTTCCTTTTTCACATAGAAATTTGTTGCAGTAAATTGTACATCAATTTTAATTCTGAATTTGACCAGAAAATGAAGTATTAATGTTATCTTACTGCACTTGGGAAAGCAGAGATTTCAAATTTGCATTCTTTTCCCTCTTTGCAATTTAACATTGAATTTCACTGAGATAATATTTTCTGTCTGCTTTTTTGAAGAGCTTATTGCAACTTCAGAGAATCTCAAGACACCAGAAAAATATTTCTTTGTGATCCCTTTTGTTTATTTATAAAAGATTGCTTAATGGAATTCATTCTTTCCAAGTTGCACACTTATTTCAAGTTGAAATCCAATTGCCAAGCAAAATAAACACAGCAGGATAATCTGCTGCAGAAAAGCTAGGTATCAATATGTAATTTCTTTGAACTGACAAAGTGAAACCATAATATTAACTTAGTTTCACAGAAAGCCAATCATAACACTATTTAAATATTCTAATAGATTTCTGAATAGCAGGAACCTTTATAAGATAAATTTCCTCGGTTTTGTCATAGAGATGCATGTTTCCTTCACCTAGAGAAGTTAGTGATTTATGAATCAAACAGATTGCAGTAAAGTAGGTGAAGCTTTGTCCTACATATTCTGTAATATCCTGGGCTGCCTGCTGTGATGGGAGTTCTTTGAATGCCTTGCTTGAGAAAGCAGTGTTTTACAGAATTCTTTGTCTGCTCCTTCTGGTCTCCAGGAGCCTTTGAATAGCTGTGGTCAGAAATAGGGTGAATAGCAGAAATCCTATCATAGAATAACAAACTATTTCAAAAGGTTGGAAGGGACCTTAAAGATCATATGATTAGAACCCCCTACCCTATAAAGGGATGCTTCTCCCTAGATCAGGTTCCTCAAAGCCCCATCCAACCTGGCCTTTTGCTCCTCCAGGAAGGGGGCATCCACAGCTTCTCTGGGCAACTTGTTGTGGTGTCTCACTACCCTCACAGTGCTCTTATAGTCTGGTGTTAGTCTTATAGTATGATACCTGTAGAAGCACATCAGGGTTTTGTGCTGATCTCAAAAAATGGGTTTTTTGAAGCAAAATTGGTGTATATAGGGTATTTCTGTATCCTGCTGTTGCCCTGCAACAAACAAACTGAACATGCAAGTAGCAAAACAGTTTTGATAGCTTAACAGGTATTTGATGCTATTTCCTTTCTTTCTGATGCAATTTGTAGCCCCCAAAATTGTTGTAAATTGTCAAAACCAGGTCACAAAAATTCCTGAGAGAAGAGATTCATGTTATAATGGACAAACTATCTTTTTCTTTTTTTTGTTTTTTTTTTAAGTTGGAAGTCTAAGTGACAGGTTTTTCAGGTTATTTTCTTCCAGTCTGTGATGAGTTAACAGGACATTGAGCTTGAGCTCAAGTAAGGAGGACCTGAAGCTTTTAGTCTGCCCTGGGAAGTTCGAGGTGTTGGAATTTATTTCATTTGCAGGACCTTTTCAAGTGCTGATCTGGACAAAAACCTGTCTTCAGTAGGATTTTATTCTTAGAAGATAGCCTGCTTTATTTTAACATCCTTGCATACACCAGGTTATTACCTCTCACTGTGAATCTGTGTTAAAGTAATTTTAAGTCCTTCTAAATAGAGGCACTGGGATTTATCAGGGCTCAAGCTCTGCAGAGTTTTTGGTTTCACACAATTAAGCCCCTTCCTGTGTATCAAATGTGAGCACCATTCAGTGAAAATTCAGTGCTTTTATCTCTGAAGTAAAACTAAATATATTTCCTCTTCTGACACGAGTGCTAGCCCTGAAATGGCCATGTGGGCCCAAAATGCTACAGTGCTACTACGTAAGAGCTTCCTTCACAAGGAGTATTTGAGAAACCAAAACAGGGGTTGAAGTTGGCATGTTTTCCTTGTCATTTTTGGGCAGGTGATGTGCTCATTGCTGTAAAAGCCCATTTTCCACAAGGTAAGGGTGTTCAGGGTGTCATCATTGAGGGCTTCTCAGGTGGGTGAAATTCCACTACCTCATGGAAAATTGCTTCAGGATTTTAAGACATTAGTATTTAAAGGATGTATCTATTCTCATGAAACTAACATTGCTCTCTTCAAAGTTGTGGAAAAGCAAGCATTTAATGTCTCATTTCCTTCCCTGCTAAGCCACTAGAGGAGCACAAAGGGTGCCACTAACCTTACTTTTCTGTCAGCAGATGGCAGAGAGTAATGTCTCCTGACAATCAAGAAGATCTCACGTCCTCACGTGTTGGCTTTCTGGGATTAACAGTGACATAAATGCTGGCAACTTCTGTGGCTGTAGTCAGGGTAAAAGTTAGCTGTTTACTGGGAGCTTTCATGTGTGTGAGGTGGAAGTACTTGTGTCAAAAGTATATCCAGATACTAATACTTGAAGTTATGCAGGTTCTTCTGCTAATCAAAGCTCTAATGCCATTTTATTATGCAAATCCCATTGTATTACATGTGTATAAATTGCACAAATATTGTAATTCCCTAGGTAATAGAAATAATGTGATTTAGCAAGGAAGAGGCCCTTCTTATAGGGGATAAGGCACTCTGCATAGAGCTGAGCCTGGGATAAATGAACATATCACAAGTCTTAAATTATTCCTCACTGTGATCCACTAAACTGCAAGTTACATTAGAACCTCATGTTTCACGATTCTTTTCTTATTACTGTGGTAATAAAAGGCTGCTTTCTTCTGCAATTCTGCCACATTTAAACATGTGCTACTCCAGGAGAGATCTTCAGCTGCCATGTGCTGTCAGCTCTCAGCAAGGCTGTGACAACACACAGAATTATAAAGGTTGGAAAATTTTCCTCCTGTGTTCCTTTGTATTGTGGTATATGAAAGGGTGACAAAATAACACGTGTCATTTCTGTAGCAGCAGATGTGGTTTGCAGTTGAACACTTGCATGTTTTCATGATCTTACAGTTTAGTGAAAAATAACTTTATATTTCCCATAACAATATTAATTTATAAGTAATTTAAAGCACATATCTGTTTATTATCACACTCTGAGTTACTGGTGCTGGAGGAAGATGATGGTTTTTTTAATAGGAAAAATAGATGAACTGTGAGACTGAAAAATGATTGAGCTCTTCAAATATGAGCACATGTTTCTCTTATAGCTACTGTGTCAGAACACTTGACAAAAGGTTGACAGCCTAAAATGTTCAGCTGACAAATCTTTCCATTCTCTCCCTGACCCTTCCTTTCATCATCACTCCACAAAGTTCAGACCTTGGCAAGCTGCAGCACCAATAAATACCGGGTTATGCAGCTGAAGGGTAGGGCAGGCAGCACAATGGACACCAAATGTGAAGCACAGACTCTTGAACTGGATGACCTAATGTCCAGGCAAATCTTATTTTGAGCTATAGAAAAGAAGGTGTGCTTTATTTTGGTTTTGAGCTTTTGGGGTGGTTTCTTTTTTAATTTCACAGAGTATAAAAAAGTTAATGAAAACAAACCCCAAACGAGTCAGTCGAAGAAATCCATAATCCTACTCCAAGCCATAAAAACTCTGCTCTTTTTTGTTGTTGTTGTTGAATTAATTAACCATTAGCTCTGTGGGTTACACAACTGGAAAATGCTGATTTGGTTCTCACTTTCAATGAATAAGCACTATTGCATCTAGATACAGAGACACTAGAAGTAGTGAAAACTCTACTATTGTAATGATATCACAGCATCATCATCTTCAGCAGAGACACAAACCAGATTCTATGGACTTAATTTATCTCTTTATATAGAGTTTTGGTTGATCTTTGGTAAAATCTTTACTATGTGTGTAGGGTGAAGCACTTTCTGCTGGCTATTCATGAGGACTTTTTGGTAGGGAGGGAAAAGTTACTTCGCAATGAGAACAACTTAATAGAATCACAGAATTGTTTAGGCTGTAAAATACCTTTTAAGAACATTGTGTCCAACAATAAGCCTAATACTGCCAAATCTGTGACTAAACCATTAAGCACCACACCTAGACATCGTTTAAATACCTCCAGAGTCACTGGAGGGTGGTGTTCAACAACTTGCCTGCACTGCCTGTTCCAATGTTTAACAAGCCTTTTGGTGAAGAAGTACACTTGATAACCCTTTCTATGAAGATGTTCAGGCCTTGTCCTCTTGTTCTTTTGATTGGTACTTGGTAGAATAGACCAACCCCCGCCTCATTACACTCGCCTTTCAGGTGGCTGTAGAGAACAAGAAGGTCTCTTGTCAGCCTCCCCAGCTCCCTCAGCTGCTCCTTCTAGGATTTGCTCTCTAGACACTTCACCATGCTATGTTTTGTTTCTGGGTATGAAAAAGACGTGCTATGTAGGAAACAGCTATGTTTGCTATTTTTAAAGCTATTACTGTTTACAAAAACGTTTTAAAAAAATCATGAACTGTATGTGGGGTAAAATCACAAACTGAGATAAATTTAATGAGAGCTCATGAAGAATTCTGTTGCTTTAGAGTCTGTATTGCCTTCAAATTTCTTCTCTTTTAAAAGACGTTTAAAGTGTTTCATGGCTGTCACCATTGGCTGCTTCTTAATATATCCATTTTCACTGCTTTTTTGCTACTTTTTGTCCTTCATATCAAGTTATAAGATAAATTAATTTTCTATAAGCAATGCTTGGTTATTTAAAGGTGTAAACTCTTCTCTTTCTTCTAGCTAGAGGAGGTGTGTAACAATTTAGTCCACAGTTGACGTATGGAGCTACTTGCCTCTGGAAATCACTGAAATCTTTTCTCTTGTGGGTTTTTCTTTTTCTGACTCCTTGACACCTTCATAGTTAGCTGCTCAACACGAATAAACCCAAGCAACTCAGATTTCAGCCTTTGGCAGGAAAAGAAATTTTACAGGCAATTGGCTGAAACCTCACAAAGATTTTAAGGGAGAGCTGTGTGGAATATAAATTCAAACAGCAGTAAATTGAAATTGTTCATTGCAAATAAAATGCCTTTTTCTGTTTTAACAGCAAGTGTGAGCTGCTGCTGTGCAGTATGGCAACTGGTTTCTGTGGAAGGGCAAGGGAGAAGCAGTGTGTACTTAGCAACAGTTTAAATAAATAGCATTTCATTTTTATCAGGTTAAATATGGCAAGGAACTATAGATTAATGTATAGAAAAACACATAAATGACTATTAAATGCTTAGGTGCTCTCTTGATGGCAGATATATCTAATCCAAATTAATGCTTCATTTTCATGCTATGGATGCTAAACTATGCTTAGTTTATCAAAAATTACTCATTTCTGACAGCCTGGAGGGATGGATTACTTTTACACCCACTAGTTAAAAAATTTTAGTTGAAACATGGATAAGACCCCTTTAAGTATTAAACTGTCAAATGAAACTATCAAAAGAGTTTTATAGAAAGAAAAATTTATTATTTGAATTCTATTTGGTTTTTTTTAATATGACCACCACTAAAAATCCTCATTATATCCTACCTCATCATAAATGACACTAAACTTTGTGGCAGGTCAGTGAATGGAGTGGTCAGGTACGATCAAAAGAGCTATTTTATGTGGGCCAGAAGGCCAGTGATATATTATCTTGGCCTAAACCTTTGCAGGATTAATGACTTCTATGTGAAGTTTGCATGTGGAGGTGACTGCATTTATGTGATGGGCAAGGGAGGAAACTCATGTTAACTAAATTCAGAGTGAAGTCCCACTCCTGTCAATAAAGACAGAGGGCAACTGAGAACAGGACTGTACTTTAGGTTCTCTTTGTCCTTCCCTGGAGGACAGAGTTGTCCTACTATGGACTCCTCCCATGGGCAATGAGGAGTTGGAAGAGGAAAAGCTCCAAGTTTGCTAGGTAGTCAAACCTCCCATGCTGAATTTTCTAGCTTTTGACCATTGTCTATTGGGCATCAGAACATGTCTGAGGAGGTCACATGTAGCTCAACACTTGAGGAAAACTTAAAACTCTAGTATTAAAAAATAAAATACAAGTCACTAAACATTTGATTAAAGACACCGATTAAAAACTTGGTATATCCCTACAATGTTCCTATCTGTGTGTGGGACATATTCCATCCAAAAAAACCACTTTTTTTTTTTTAAATCTATAGTGTTTATACACTTGAGTCATTAACTGTTTCCCTGTTTATCCCCTTTAATAAGAGATGCCTCAGACTGTCACTGACTGCAAAATTGTTGTCTGCATGCTGAGAGCATGTTTTCATGAATGAAGGTATTGTTGTTGGCAAGGCTGTTAAGACGTTGTGCTGAAAATAACTGAGGGAATTATCCTGTCTGTTCTCAGTCCTACTTCTAACTTTCGAGCATGATATAACAGCTTATTAACAGCTTCGCTTTGTGTGTAGGTTGGAGTTCAGTGGAGAAAGGAAATTCTAGCCTCCATCACAGTAGAAGACCTATAGGAGATTAACTGGCATTAAAAAAAAGGAGTATGCTTCCCATCATCATTATGAATGAATTCTTGTGTCTGTCCCTTGTAAGGCTGGGTGGAGAGTGCCTTGAATGCAGCCCTGAAGAGTAGGATTTAAAGGTGTCTTTGGATGACAAATTCAACATGAGCCAGCAGTGTGCACTTGCAGCCCAGAAGACCAACCCAATCCTGGGCTGCATCAAGTGAAGTGTGGCCAATAGGTCAAGAGAGGTGATTTTGCCCCTCTACTCGGCTCTGGTGAGACCCCAGCTGGAGTNGATACAGAGCTCCAATATCCCAGAGGACAAGTATAGGATGCCTTAGGGACTCCCTAACAATCTCATTGGTCATTAGATTGCTTAAACAGGTTGGAACAGTTTGCCCAGAGAGGCTGTGGATGCTCTCTCCCTGGGAGAGTTAAAGGCCAGGCTGATGAGGCATCTGGTGTAGTGGGAGGTGTCCCTGCCCCATGGCAGGGGGTTTGGAACTAGAAGATCTTTGAGCTCCCTTCCAAACCAAACCATTCTATGATTCCAAGCTGTCCATTTTCTAAACATCTCCTTGGGACATCTGTGTCCTTAACTAGATAAATGCATTTTCATCCTTCAGGAAAGATCTTATTTGTACTTCTAATTAACCTTTTAGGCGTTTTCTAGTGTTTATTAGGTTTCTCTTTTTTAAAAAGCTGTCTTCTCTGGTCTCTGGCTTTTGAACTGTTAGGAAAGGATGGCTCATTGCTTTAGATTCATGAATTAATTATCTGCTATATTTGCTTTGCAGTTTTACAATGACTTAATTCTATATAATTATGAATTCAGTAATTTTATTATTCTGACTTCAACTGTGATTTTATTTGGTAATAGTTTGGTAATATTTCCCACCAGATCACTAGAAATGGAGAGTATTTCCAAATAGTTCCAAGCTAAGTGATGAATTTCTTGAATGTCTATGTCTGCTTCACTATGGCTCTTTTGTGAGAAGGTGCTTGTGGTGAAAACTGGGCTGACCAATTGATATTAACCCAGTTTTGTGAAAAACAGCAGCTGATGCTGGATACTCCAACCTCATATCATGCCTAAAACACAGCAGAAAGAAAACCTGGTTGTGGATGAGGATGGGGTTCCTCTTCCTCAAGACCAGGCTGGACAAGGCGCTGAGCGGCCTGATCTAGTGGGAGGTGTCCCTGCCTATGGCAGGGGAGTTGGAACTCGATGATCTTTGAGGTCCCTTCCAACCCAAACTATTCTATGATTCTATGATTCCTGTGGGAGGATGGTAGGGTACCCATTCTGTAGGTTGCACACCCATGCTCTGGTCTCAGGCTTCCAGGAACACTGCCAGCATAGAAAAGCAGGATGCAGCCATGTGAAATAAGGCACAGACTCGAGCATCCTGCCCAGACGTACACACCACTGCCCACAGTGGGCTCTGTTGACTTCTGCTCCACAGCCTGCACCTTTTTGTAGTATGTTGTCCAAGGTGCAAGTTGTACTTAGCACTCCAGTGAGCTTATTGATGTGTCAGAGCAACAAAAACATCAAAGAAATCAATGCCTTGGATTAAGTGTCCTCAAAGATGACTTCCTTTAAATTCTTTAGCTCCCAGGTGTGAAAACCTGCTCTTGTAAAAGGCTGTGAGGCTCTTACCATTGACATTTTCAAGTCAAGCAGGGATTTCCTTTGAAATACTTCCCAGCTGCTTCAAACAGGATAGTGCTTATTGATTGCACCCTTGTAAGACAGGCATTTGCATTTCCACTTCCCACCTTTCCCTTAGGAGGGTTTTATTTCATATACGAAAAGATCAACAAGAGTAAGAAAAGCAAAGCATGAGCGAGGGAATTCCTGTGGAAGATTAAGAAGTTACTTATGCAATTTAAATTAGACTCTTAATAAATTTGTACAGGAAATTAATTAGGATGTCTATCTTTTATGGAAAAGGATTGGTTTTCATAGTGCTGCTTTTTATTAATTTCACTCAGTTTTTATCTTTTTTTTTTTTGTCTGCATAGGATTAGTTTCTAATTAATTCATACTCTAAACAGATTGATGAGTGACTTTTAATCTTTGGTCTCTCCTCCCCTTCCATCTGAGCCTCACTAGTTGGTTTTAATTTTTTGATATAATTACTCATAGGCAACAGCACGAGCAATATAAAATATTATTTTGTTTCTTTACTGTATTTTGTAAAATATATTGGGCTTTTTCCATTCATGGCTGAAAAATTCTGTCCCTCCAATCCATTCCAGTACCTGAAAAATCCTTATACTGTTACCCTTGGAACCAAAGCTCTGCTTATAGGTCACAGAATTGTTTGGGTTGGAAGGGACCTGGTAAAAACCCCTTGCAATGAGCAGGGACATCTACAAGATGAGTTTGCTCAGAGCCCTCTCCAACCTGACATTGAGGTGTAGGATATTATTAGTGCCTTGATGCTTGGTGGAACACTGAATTACTTTGAGGAAACAGTTTTATTGTTCACTGAAGAAGTGTATGGGTCACCTTGAAACCGGATAGAAATTGCCTTAGGACTGTAATAAGAGTGACTGTCCAGTCAGGCTTTCTCAATAACATTAACCTACAATACTGCTGCTGTGGACAGTTGGTCCTAGTTGTACGTGCCATGACAGGGATGAGCAGTACAAACCCCTTGTCTCTATCTGAAGCACCACTGCTCTCCCTGTGGCTACATGGGTACTCTTCTACCTGGTGAATTTGCTGGTTTCCTCCTGGATATGTGTGGGTTTAAGATGTCAGGACTAGGAGTAATGGATGTAAATTGGAAGACGGGAGATTTAGGCTAGAGATTAGAAAGAAGTTATTTACTGTGAGGGTGATGAGACACTGGAACAGGTTGTCCAGAGATGCTGTGGATTCCCCCTCCCTGGAGGTGTTTAAGGCCAGGCTGGATGAAGCATTGAGCAACCTGGTCTAGTGGGAGGTGTCACTGGCCATGGCAGGGGGGGCTGGAACTAGATGATCTTTAAGGTCCCTTTCAACCCAAACCATTCTATGATTCTATTCCCGCTGCCTGCTAGGTGGGAGTGCAGATTGACCTCCATACACCCATCTTCTTTCATCCTACAAGAGTGCTCCACTGATGTAGATTATCAGTGCTGGTTTGTCCATGGTGTGCCCAAAAGGTCAAATGTCTTTATCCTGGATGTGCCACGGATTGAGCCACAGCTGGTTTTCCAGTCAACCAAGGGTGAGTGTGGATTTTATGGAAGGAGGGGAAAAACTGAAATAATCTTTCAGAATGTCTTTCTTAATGGTGATATGCACTGGTTTTAATGTCCTTTTTATATTTGTTTTAGGACTTTGAGGCCTCCAGGAATGATTACATATTGTCTGTTTTATTTTGATATTCTGCATTATAGTTGATACACACAGGGCTGAGGTCTGGTTTCTTCATCAATTTCGGTAAAAACCAAAATAATAATTTAAAGGAATATGCTCCTTACTAGCATCTTTTCTGCTACCACAAATCATGCCAGAGAACAAAACTGGAAGAGTTATGATGATCTCTGAGTTCAGGTTTCTGTATAATGACCCCTGTTCTTGTTCTCTATCCAGCAGGCCTGCACGTAGCATAGCAAATTGGATTTGAACTTGGGTCATCTACTCAATGGATTAAAGCAGAACATAATGCTCTGATAAAACCACCAGTCAGGTCATCTAGAAAAAAGAATAAACCATGTAATGGCATGTATCGTTTTTCCTGTTTATCTAGTTCTCATTTTCTTTTATGAGTGCTTTTCTAATCTCCCTGTAACATTTTAAGATATTTTAAAAGTCTATATAATTGTTTTCAAACATACCTGCTATATGGTAAAGCAGAAGGTGACAAATATAACACCGAAGTTAAGGGTGAATTTTTTTTCTTTGAATACAAAGTTATTCTGCTCTCTCTGTGACTACAGCACCCCTATAGACATCAATTGGAGCTTAATACAAGCTGATATTGCAGAATAGACTTCAAGGGAACCTGTGTGATGATCGGAGCAGAGAATTTAACTCTCATTACTTAGCAACTGAGGAAATAAAAATTCTATATTGGAAACTTCACTTATATTCACAGCTGGCAGGAGCAGTGTTCCAGGTACTCTGTGGCTTGATTCTGCTTCCAGTGGACAGAAGAGACAGAGCATTGAGCTTCAACTATCCAATTTTAAATGGGGGCTTGCAGTATCAAAGAAGAGCCACAGGAAATGGCAGGAGCAGGAAGGCTGGTGTGGTTTTAGTGCAAAACAGAAGTTATCCTATAGGAAGAAAATCTAATTACTTCCCCCAGACAGGAGGAAACCCTGAAGTCTGTGTGTCTGCCCTTTTATATCCGATGCTTTAAAAGCCAGTGAAGGCAATATTGCCTCAACATTTTCAGTGGTCACTTTATCCCAGCATACCTTATACTAGATCAGACATCATTAGTCTGAGTTACTGAAACTTTCCAAGAGATGTAGCATGAAAGTATAAAGGCAGCAAAAACATTGTGTAGGCCATGTCTAGTTGGATAAGGTTGTATTGTGTCTGGGGCAGGTCAGACCGGCACCTTGGTAGCGCACAGATCTGCTGGTCCACTACATGGAAACCAGCTACCTTCATCTTCTGCTGATAAGTAGTGAAAGGGAGCAACATCACTGACATTCACATAAAACTTTAAGTAACTGTGTGCAAGCCTTACAAAAGGTTAGCCTTGTAGAGAGCCCTATACCCAAACATTAATTAGGACAGAGCATATTTGATTATGTTCTTGATGCAACTTGTAGATGATGTCCAAAGTTATCTAAACATCACAGTTTTGCATTTAAATCCCTGGGCTTCTTACCTGCAGCAAGCCTCCTGGGGTAGAGGTACAACTGTTCTCACAGTTTTTCTAGTTTTCCTTATGATGCCCTGTTCATCATGGGAGTGGTGTGTGGGGTGTATCTCAAAAGCTTAAATCAGGACTCATTAGTGCTGATAAAGAGTTTGCCTCATTCATTGTTAATTGCAGCATTGCAATTCTCATATCGGGCTGCCAGTGGAAGACAAACCTATTAGAGATGTTGACCATAGGGGGAAACTAGAAAAAGTTTCATTCTTTATGTTCAGTGAGGCTCTGTCCCCCTTAGAGCAACCTCCCTTTGGCTGCTACTGCACCGAATGAAAATGGAGCTGTATATCTTTTAGCATGTTTTAATAGCGAACAATAATATAAGTTTCCTTTCAAAATAAGCTAGGAAACAAATATTGTCTTAGTTGTTGCTGGAGGTTATAATCACAACACTGCTACTTTTTCATTTGGTAGAAACAAAGCTGGCAAAATATTGATAGGCAAGTTGCTTCATGTCTTTTTGTCATTTTTCATAGCCACCCCTTCACCTAATGTTAAATTTCCCTAAGTGCCATCTGCCACTATCCTTGATGATTTAAAAAACAAAATAAAATTAGAAATTAGTCACAAGATTATGTGTAGCATCTGTGGGTGCAGTAGCTATGATGAAACCATCCTTGCTATTAATTTTGATGACAATATCCCACAATGTGTAGAAATAAAGAATAATCTCCCTCCCATCACATAGCATTGGATGGCTGGATAAAAGGATGTAAAATACAGTTGCACATAAAATACCCTTCCATGTTCTCTGGGTACTAAAGGCCTGCTTTATCCTTGCTGGTTTTATATATCATCAGAGAAGAGTAAAACTCACCAAGCTGTAGTTGAATGGCAGTTTGACTTACTGTAGGGGGAAAAAAATAAATCAGGATACCATAGGTCTCATTAGGATTTTTAAAATTTCACTGAACATAAGTTAATTTTTGCAAATTCTTTTTGAAAATAGATGTTTATTATGATTCTTCTGCTTCTTATTTAACATTCCTGTATATGAACTGCTACAAGGTTCATTATTCCCTTTAAAATAAGGAGAAAATAATTGAGACAAATTATTGATCAGAGTCACACCTTTACAAAGCATGTGACCCTTCAATATAGACATCATTGACTAGCACAAAAGATACCAGGAAGTAACTTCAGCAAATTCAATTTTAAACCACTATTAAAGTCACTAGTATATAAATAAAAAACTGAAATGTGCATCAGAAAAAAGAAATCGGTTCATCATTCTTACTATATGATCTTTGTTCAGAACTAAAAGTTTGTGTCAGGTATAAGAATAAACCCAGTTTAGGGTTACTCAGACCACTCATTCATCAGACTCAGTGCTCCAGAAGAAGTGATCTTGTTGAGACATCGCTAGGGAGAGCAGTCTCCAATAGTTAAACCTGAGCAAAACTCCAGGGAAGTGCCTGCTGTTGGTAAGGGGACATCGAGTCCTTTGGAGCCTCCACAACCAAACTAATTCTGGTTTCAGCAGGTCAGAGTTGAGATATGATGGCACTATGAGCTCAGGGGACACAGTTTTCCAGCTCCAGCCAGGGAAGGCTGACTTTAAATGAGCAACTGGTGGATACCACTAGAGTGGAGCTTTTATGGGGAGGAACAAGCCAGATGGATCTGTGAATCCAATTGATTATGATGTGTAATGGGGACAATAATGAGGTCAGGCCTGAGCAGGGGGGTAATTTGTGCTTGCTGCCAGGATCCCTTATGATTTCAGGATGGGCTGAAAAAATTGTTACTGTATGTAACATTTCTTTTTAGGGTTTTTAGGGTTTTTTAGGGGCCTTGGTTTGTTTGTTTGTTTTTTTTTAATCTTGAAATTCTGAAGCCTCATTAGATTCAGTATAGCCTTCTGCTATCAGATCAAGCTTGTGAACTGGGATCTGATTTAGGAATTGTGTGATTTTTGCCATGTGTTGCTGCCTGACATAGGAAGGATGTTTCTCAGACCCTTTTCCTTTTGTAACTGAAATGCAGACTGTTACCGAACGAAGAGACTCTTGACTGCAGGGGGTGGAGAGAGAAATCAGAAGTGAAAGCTTCCTTAAGAGCCAAGTTACTTTGATTTTTCAATTTTTTTATAAACAAAATAAATTTTATATTATTCATCTTTGCATTAGAAACCTGCAGAGACCTGTCATCTCTCAGATGGTAAAAATGTTTATACGTTGTATTTGGGACAGATGTGAGCTTGCTTCGACCCTTGCTCTGAGCTGGTTTTGCTGCATCAAGTATCTCATTTATTCAGAAAAGATAAAAGGGCAATAGTATATAAAACCTGATGTATTTGTTTTTCTGAGCGTAATAGAGACCAACAACAGGAGGTTCTTCCTAGCTAACAATTTTCATTAACACAAATCTTCCTTTACCAGATAATGCTGCCAGGAATCCTGTGCTACTGTGGGGGTTTCCTGTTTCGTTTTTCCTTCATTTTGGTATCAATGGAATAAAGTTTGGAGAGAAATCTGAGTTTATTTTTAAAGGGTTAGTTGGATAGGTTAGATGGCTGTGGTTGTCTTCTGTGTGTTTCTCCTCTGTCTGTTATGTTCATAGTCACACAGCCCTTACACTGCTTCCTACACTTGTTGATACTCCAGCAGTGCACAAGTCCCGGTCCTGTTATGTTGGACACCAGGAAACTACTATTTTTGATAGCTTTTTGATTTCTGATTCCTGCAAATTCAGGGCGAGTCTTGGAATTTCTTACATAGGTCCCAAAGTAGATGCATTCACCAGTAATAGTAAGGAACCACAATGGTAGAGAATAACAACCAATTCTCTGATGTTTTTAAAAGGACTCATGTCTCAAAACATGGAAGAGGTTGATCTACACTGCCCTGTGCTGGGAAATGTTTGGATTCCTCTGTTTGTTCTCACATCTCAAGTTTATCTGCCATGCTTACCAGTGCTGTCCCAGAGAGCCAGAAAAGTATGAACTACTTTGTACTCACACAAAACAAAAATCTGACAGACTCTGGGAAAGAGCTATTCACTTTTCAGCTAGAAGCAATGTTTATCTTGACACAAAAAAAAAGGGTAGTGAAAAGTTCTTACTATTAGTGTAACAATTTCAACATACACTTGGGTAGAAGGATGGGAATATTTCAGTTTATCCTGTTACAAAGATGTCATCTTGCCTCTTGAAAAAGCAAAAAGTACAAATACACAAGTGCTGCACTGAGTGCGAAAAAGCTCCCAAACCATTCCATGATTCTAAATTGTTCTGTTTACTGGTTTTGTTGAGAACCTCATATAGTTTAGCACAGCTATGCAGAGGCAGATGGTTCCCATGCATTAGGAGCTTCTGAATTGTTTGGGTTTTTTTCCTTCTGAATGGTGTCATAGGTATCTTGGAAAGGTGAAGTCTGCTTGTATGGGTCAGTGTTAGGTCAGTGATACAGCCATGGCTCGCAGGCAGATTTAACACAGCCTGGGACTGCCACATTTCCTATTGACTTGCTTCCATGTTATGGGGGCAGTTAATATTTAGAGGGACAAAAAGCAACCCTGGAAGCTGACAGTTGGAGGATTTGCTTGTCTGAATCAGGACAGTCTGAGACTTATTAAAAACCAACCAGAAATATCCATGATATTGGAGTGAAAGAGCAGGGTGTCCTCATGCTTGTGGCCCCTCCTGCAAAGGGAGAAGAGTGCACATTCTTAAAGGGAGAGACCCTCTCCTTTAATTCAGGTGACTCCATACTGGATGGTGGTTTTGGTCACTGTTTCTTCAGTAAAAGTGGGATATTCACCCCCTCACATATTTATGTCTTATTTCCTTTATGTGTGGGGTAAATGATATGACCTTAAATGGGAACACTTAGTTTATGTTGCTTCTCCAAGGAAAAAAAAAAAAGAAAACTTTTCCTTTTGGTTCTACCTAAACTGTTTATAACTAAATCTAATACCTTCTCAAGGTTCTTTTTACATTGATTTTCTGTAACTTAAAGAACCAGTATGTGGATTTAATGCTGATTTGTTTTCAATGCTAAGTGTGTTTGGAAATTTAGGACTAAAAGTAAATCAGAAATGTGATAGCATGAATTGTCACATAAAAGATTTTATAGCCTATAAACACGAGCTCAGCTGTGAAATGTGGGGACTATTTAGCATGTTATGTTTTTTTTCCGAGAGGACCAGAGGCTGGTATAGGTTTAGGGTGCTTTAACTTTAATCCCATTGAGTGACTATTCCAGAAATAGCCCTCTTGCTTCCTTTTTAAAGCAAATTTGTATACGTGGGGTGAAATCTGTGGAACTACTACCATTGACTCCACTGCACTTCTCTTGAGATTTTTCTTTAATTTTTAGGCTCTTTTCTTTTGTTTTTTTGTTTGTTTGTTTGTTTTGGTTTTTTGTTTTTGTTTTTTTTTTTTTGTTTTTTCTTTTATTATAGCTTTACGTACTAAGAGACCATTAAGTGCTCTTCCAAGTGACACTGTCAGATGAACCCATGGGGAGCTGGGAGTGCTGGAACAGGGACCAGCCTGGCTCAGTTCACCAGATCATTGTCCACTCAGTGGGATGGGGAAGTGCATTCCCCATCAACATCAACTGTCAGCCTGGGCTGAGGATGAGTGTATTGATTCCAGAGCTTTTCTAACCTTTGACTCTCATTACAGTTCAGCGAATGGTAAAGCCTGTTAAGATTCTTTACAGCTTGAAAGGTGGCTCACATTCAGTGTGTGAGGCTCTGAGCTGGAGAGCAGAACAAACCCCATTGCTTTTAACAGTTCTCATCAGGGAGGATGGTTGGATGATGGCTCTGTGGGGAAAATGACTCTGTTTGGTAATGCAAAGGGCATAAAGCAAGAATGGGATGCATTTCAAAGAGGCATTCTGTCTAATGTTTATTTAAAACTCACAAACTGACTTAATCAAAGAAGGAAAAGGGAATTGAATGGGTTCAGTGTACTTTGAGTAAGTAATTAACTATTGGTTTTCTGACAAGATCACACTTGACAGCCAAAACCTTTGAATGGGAGCAGAGAAGAGAAACTGGCTTGATTAATTGAACTTCAGAAGTGCCTTCCTCATCTCTGTTACTCCCAGGGAATCAGGAGTCAGGAAGGACTAGAAAAAGCCAGGTGGGCTAGAAAAAGCCAGTTGGGCTGCTATATTGCTCTTCAAAGATTGGGGACTTTGAGGGTAGACTGTGAATGCCCTCCCCACCTTCCTTGTCTGAAGGAACCTTAAAACTGCTAAAGACTGTTTGACAAACAAAAAAAGTACATTTTTCTGTGATTGTTTTCCTGTTTATCAAGTGTGCTTCATATCAAATGAAGCTAATGCAGTATTTCACATTATAGCATCATTTAATTAGGTCAATCAAGGTCTCAGGAACAGCAGAGTTAGATGCTGCAGTCAGTGGCCACTCGTATACTTTGGACATAGACTGCTAGGGGAAAAGTTATAGGGTACTGCCTCTTCCTCCTCTCCCTTCCTTTGTACAGCTTGCAGGCCTTTTTCTTTTTCTATTTTTCCACAAGCACAGTGGTTCTAACCCTTATAAAAAAGGAGGAAAACTTTGAAATCAGACAGTTCACAAGATAAACTCTCATACTTCTCATTCACTCTTCATTTGTAATATGAATAGGGAACTTCATGTTGAAAAACAGCAAAATAAAATAAAAGTGTACCTTACTATAACAGGAGTAAATGCCAGGGGTATCAGAGCAGGGCTTTTCTCATTACTGTTCTGAAAAATACAAGGCAGTTCTATAACAGGTATTTTGAATAGAGTCACAATTTTCTGAGGCTTGTATCTTATTCTGGGGTTCTCTGCCATAATGCAAAATTAAATTTCATACATGAATATTTTGGGGTTTTGTCTCTCTGTATAATGTCTCCAAATGGATCATGATCTCCCTAATACTTGCACTGAATCTAAGCTGAGGAGTTCAGATCTAGCAGGGCAGGAATCAGCCTAGAATTCTGTACTAATCCCTCTGTAGCCACAACATTGATGGCTTCTTTCTCCCTCTGCATATTCCTCAACATCTGTCCTACATGCTTTCTCCAGTGGTTGCACCATCCCTTTTTGTATTCTCCATAGAACCTTCTGATTAATATGCATCAGTGAGGCTGAAAAAGTCTTCCCTGCTGGAAAAGTGTTTACCATGGTGACAATTAGGGAAACTGGGATGAGTGAACACATTAACAGCTACTATTCAGCTCCTGTTTCTTGTAATGTTCCCTTTCAGTTTCATTAGGGCCATATCCTGCAACTGGACCTAGCATGGTGTGTATGCACATACAGATAGTATAGGTATTTTGAGTATCCTTTTGCACATGCCTCTATGTGTTACCTGCAAACTTAAACTGCTTCACCTATTTTAGCTTTAAATATGACAGAAGAGAGAACACAGCAAATGTTGTAACTTTCAATAGATACTTGGAGTTTCTGTTTCCTATAAATATCCTGCATAATTGAGAAGAATTTACCATTTTTTCATGCTCAGACTAAAAGTGGTATTTCTTGTCACTGGGGAAAGCTTCTCACCTTGTTTCTCTTATAGGACAGTGCAAGAGAAATGTGTTTCCTTCATTATTTCAGGTGCAGATGTTTCAGCAATGCTATATAAAGAAAACTACATTTAGAATAATTCAGATTACTGCTGTATCCAGCCAAGTGAATGTTTCTATAACATCTGAATATGTTGGCTTTTTTTCCTAATACTTCCAGTGAAAAATGATATCAAATTATTTGATTTGTCTTTGCTTAAAGTGTGCGTAAAAATTAAAAGCTACTGCTCTTCAGAAGCAAATATCAGTCCACTTTATCTTCCTGATGTACTGTAAACTGCACATAGAGAGGAGGTTAGGAGCTGAATGGGGGATGATTATGAAGATGAATGAGTGGCCGGGAGACAGAGTCAGTTTAATGAGCTGAGCAGTAAGGAGGCTGTAATTTTTATAGATTAGTGCCAAACTTGTCACTTACTGGCTGATAGGACAACTTACTTTTGGAATTACAGGATGTCAGAAATGAGCTCAATAGGCTCCAAAACCAGAGCAAATCTGATTATCTCTCACATGAGTTGGGGTTGTTCAGCCTGGAGAAGAGAAGGCTCAGGGGGACCTCAGAGTAGCTTCTCAATACCTGAAGGGAGCCTACAGAAAGGCTGGGGTAGGACATTTTAATAGGGTCCAGGATGGCAGGACTAGGAGTAATGGATGCAAATTGGAAAAGGGCAGATTTAGGCTGGATATAAGGAAGAAATTATTTACTGTGAGGGTGATGAGACCCCGGAACAAGCTGCCCAGAAAGGCTGTGGATGCCCCCTCCAGAGGTGTTTAAGGCCAGGCTGGTGGAGGCATTGAGCAAGCTGGTCTGGTGGAAGGTGTCCCTGCCCATGGCAGGGTCCCTGCCCATGGCAGGGTGGTTGAAACTAGATGATCTTTAAGGCCCCTTCCAACCCAAACCATTCTATGATTCTATGATCCAAAGTGTAAGTGTAGTCCTCCTGGATGTGTTGCCTCTTCTGGACATTTTATCTGTCACAGGTAACGAGCAGAACTCAGCAATGTAGATAGTTAGTTGAGTGTTAGGTGATTTTTTTTAAATTTTTGTTTTTTGCTGTGCTGACAGAGATTCAAGAAGCCGCCTGTCCCCAGGCTCTCCTGTGCTTAGTCAGTGAAGCACATGCAGACCTCTGTCTGGCTTGAGGGAAAAAGCTGATGCAGGGAAGGAAATGGTGTAATCTCAGGACCACAGTTTCCTAGAGGAACTGTAAAAG
This sequence comes from Turnix velox, assembly GCA_013400935.1. Taxonomy (NCBI): domain Eukaryota; kingdom Metazoa; phylum Chordata; class Aves; order Charadriiformes; family Turnicidae; genus Turnix; species Turnix velox. The sequence goes on from VZTY01021530.1 coordinate 101,524, forward strand.
ATGCTGTATGTACTTCTGTTATCACTGCTTTGGGTCTTTACACTCATCCCCAGCTAGCTCCTAATACATCTGACTGGTTTGTCCCTAGGTCTTAGGGGCTTTAGCTGCTCAAGAAGAGCTCCCAGTCCAACAGGCTGGAGGTGAAGTCCCTTCCCCTGCGTTTCTGAATGTGGAGCCAGAGGTAGCCTGTGATTCTTAAGTCTGTTAAAATTTCTAGTCCCAGCATCCCCAAGAAGCCCATGCTTCCCAGCATCATCAGACACACAGTGTTTTAATTGACCTAGGGAATGGAGGCTGCTCTAGGTTCAGCCTCACCTCAGATCCACTTAGTATGGGTGAGCCTTGTTCCTATTAGGGAAGACAGCAGCAGAACAAACACCTTGGGAGATTTGTTTGCAAACTGAGGGAAAGCCATGAGCCCCCCAGGCTGGCAATGTTCCCAGAAGCATTATTTTACAGGCATGATGTTTTTGATAAAGGCATCACTCCTGGAGTAGCGTTCAAGTGAAAATTAATGTTCTATAGGTAGATGACAGCATTGATTTCTCCCACTCATAATTCACTCAGACTGCAGGTTGATTTATTTGAAAAAAATTTTTTGTTTTAGACAGCTCTGCGATGGGGAAGAGGGAAGGCAAGATTTGGATGTCTGTCACTCTGGAGATGGTTCTGCTTGGTTTTGGGGACCTGAACTTCATTTTGGCCAAGCCCTGGACAAGAAATGGTGCTCTAGTCCTCTGCTCCAGCACTTATCCTCTCAGAAAATACTTTATAAAAAGATGTACTTTTTAGTAGTGTGAGGTTTTGCAAGTACCATGGGTAAGATTTTTCTACTGTTGTCTGCTCCCAAGCCTTTCTCCTGCACGGTTAACCTTTCCAGGGGACACATACATCCTTCTGAAAGCTTAGTGTTTTCCTGATATTTACACTACACAAGTGCAGCAAAGGCTATAAAATCCAGTTAACACGGATATTAGTTTTCTTTTCCTCAGCAACTCACCTGCCTTTTCACCGTAGGAATTACTTTTACCCTCTGTTCTTCTTTACCCACAAAACCAGAACAGTGGTGTTTCCTGCTCTTGTTCAGCCTCCCTGAGGGTTTCCAACTGCTGCTGAGTATTATATAGTCATTATTAATGCTAAGCATCTTCATGACTAAATAATTTCACATGTAGCGAAGAGCAGTAACTCAGTAAAACTATTTTTAAAGTAGTTATCCCCCCACCATATGTATGAGCTTCTTGATTTTGCTGACAATTTTTCTCATGAACATGCAGATGTGACCACATGGCTCATGGTGACTTCTGCCAGCATATGAAAGCAAATCTTCTAAAAAATAATTTTCCCATGTGCTTTTTGAGCAGTGTTAATCTGTTAGGATGTGGGCAGATGAGTCAGTAATATTTTTTGTGTGTGTGTAATCATGTCTTTTTAAATGTAAGTGCCTATTTTTTAAAATGACCCATTTTCTAAAAAAATAGCACATTGACCTTTGAAAACCACTGTATGGCAGACCTTCTTAAGAGATTTGGCACTGACATTTTTGTCATAATGGAAGATTCATTAAGGTCAGTGATAAATTTGCTGCAATAAATACAGAAGAATTAAGAGCTCATCAGCATTACCACAGTGTAATGCTCAGTGGATTGAATTATGTACTTAGAAAGATGAATCTGTGGCAATTGGCAGGCTTCAAGAGGAGAGCTCTGTGTGTGCATAGACGTGTGAATGCATGTGTGTGAGGGAAAGCAGGTGAAGGAGGAGGATGAAATAGGAATTTAAGAAAGCAACATTTTTTTTCCCCTGCTCATTTTGTAGTCTAGTACTACTTAGTCATGATATAGTGTGTTGTGAAATACTGTGATTGTACACTCATTTGTTGCCTTGTAATTGATGTTTCTTGTGGTAAATGCTGTGGTATGACTGGGTATCCCATCCTGCTCTCTTACTTGTAGAGCACACTCTGTCTTTTAAGCCATATTTAGTGCAAACAACAGTATTGATCATGATTGATGAAGCAGCCTGAGAGGGTCAACCCTTTACCTGCCCCCTGGAGTAATTGGGCTGCAGTTTGTTAAAGGGTAACAGAAGAGATATTAAAAATGAAGAAAAGCACTAAGTGGCTGTGAGCTGTGCTCCCAGCTGTTGGCTTACATCTATTCCCTAATACTGAGCATCAATCTAATTCTTCGCACAAGGCAGGAGCATGACAAGTGAAATGCCTCCAACAGGCAGTCCTCACTGGCTAGACACTGTTCAATTTAAGGAAAGATTGAAGAACATCAGTCTTCCCTTTAAACAATTTGTACAGAATAAATTTGGCACTTGCCAGCTATTCCCACTGAGGGAGAAACTGATAATAGGACAGAGAAAATCATGTAAGATGATTTAGGATTCCCAGAATGGGATTACTGTCAGTAACAAAACAGGAAGGAGGAGGCGGGAGGGAGAGGACGAGCTGCCAGTAAGCTTGTGTTAATTTGGAATGCTCTGAGACCCCTGGGAATTCATCAGGGCTGTGGGTGCTGGATACCTCTCAGCATCAATACTCAATCTGAATGCAGGTTCAGCAAGATCCCAGATGCTGTCTCCAAATGCCTCTGCTGGATGTGAGTTCCTTTGAAAACCTGGCCTTTAGGGCTTATGTATCCTACAAAATAATCCTCTGTTGAAAACTGGTGTCAGCTGCTGAACTAGCATCACATGTGATGTGCCTTTTGTCTTTCCTTTTGGCAAAATCATTTATAGGGCAGGTTCTGCTGCAACTGTGCTGCCCTCCCATGTCAGTAATAAAAACTTAAAACTACATTCTGTTGCTGGTCACCCTTTCCCATCCTTCTCAAGGTGTGATGACTATTGTCCCTTTATTGTGCCATGGAGTCCATCCATGAACCTGGTTTCCATCTCTTTAGTCCAAGTAGATGGGCAGGTGAAGCCATACTTGGCTTCCACTGTGAAGCTCTTACTATTTAGATAAACTCATTAATTTTTTAAAAAGTGTTTCAACCATTCCTTTAGTTGTAACAGGGGAAAGACATGTTTAGCAAGACAGCAGGAGGAAAGGGTTGCTGTTCCCTAGGGACCGCTTGGTGCAGTGAGCTCAACAGCAATGCTGGAGGCTGCTGCTTTCACTGCACACTTTCCTGGATGGGGAAATTGGGTAGGGTCCTGTCTTAGAGCCAGAAATTGGCCCAGGAGCCCCTATTCAGCAGTGACTGCATGCCAAGGCAGGTGTGTGTGAACTGGATCCTCAGACAAGTTGTTTTGCTAAAACCATAACAAAGACATTTAAATAATAATATAAACATAGATTGATTTATAAATGCTGTTCTCCCCTAGATCTTCAAGAAAAAAGATCATAGAATCATAGAATAGTTTGGGTTGGTAGGGACCTTAAAGATCATCTAGTTCCAGCCCCCCTGCTATGGGCAGGGACACCTCCCAGTAGACTAGGTTGCTCAATGCCTCATCCAGCCTGCTTAAACACCTCCAGGGAGGGAGCATCCACCTCTTTGGGCAGCCTGGGCCAGTATTTCCTCACCCTAATGGGCAAGAACTTCTTCATTATGTCTCATCTAACACTTCCCAGCTCTAGTTTCAAACCATTCCCCTTCATCCTGTGGCTACAGACCTCATCCAAGAGTTTTCCTCCCACTAGACCAGGTTGCTCAAAAATGCAACATTTTTCAGGCAGAACTGGTTGGACGAGGACATTTGAAGGATGAAGAGGGAGGAGCACCTCACCCTGGGTGGCTCAGTGTGGCACCCATCAGATACAGCACATCTGCTATTACCTCATGGTATTACTTCTAGAAGCTCCTGTTTTCTCTGTGTTTTCTCCATGTTTTAGTGTTCCTGATACAACCTCCCTTAGCCTCCATCCTCTGCGTAACATCCTTGAAACTACACTGGCATTCCCAAAAGGCTGCATCTTGAGCTTTTACTGAGATTTTCACTCAAAGCAAACACAGAGGTAGTAATCTTTAAGCCAGGAGCTGATGTTGTTAAGTATGGTATAAAATGCAAAAATGTCATCTCCCTACCTCTCCTTCCATTTAGAAGCACCAAAACACTTTTCTTTCAGCAATAAATGCCATTTAAAGAATTATTAAGTTTTTATATGTTCTGTTTGGCAAAGAGGATTAATTATTCATCCTGCTTAGTTTCTATTCAGGCAATAAATCAAGTGACATTAAGCTAGTTCTGCTCTTCACTCGTTTCATTTAAAAACGAGAGAAAGAGATCTCTGTTTTTCACACACAATGCCTAGATGATTCATGTTTAAACAATTTGAAGCAATGTCAAACTAAGCCTTTCAGCAGGGTGTTTTGTTCCATTGAAAACTGTTTTATTTCCTTAACACCTGGCTCCTGCAAACCAAAGCTTTTTTTTTGTTCTCTCCCAGCATGTTTAATTTATTTAACTAAAAGGGTGCTTTCATGGTAGTTTAGACCTGTATGATCTTTCTTAAAATGGCTCAGATTGGTAGTGCTGGGTCACAACTGATGGTCAAAGTGCTCTGTGAATGTTCACTACTTAGAGCTCTTGCTGGCAGTGAGTCCAAAGTCGAAATGAATTAGAATCATAGAATAGTTTGGGTTAGAAGGGACCTTAAAGATCATCTAGTTCCAACCCCCCTGCCATGGGCAGGGACACCTCCCATTAGACCAGGTTGCTCAGTGTCTTGTCCGACCCGGCCTTAAACACCTCCAGAGTGGGGGCATCCACAACCTCTCTGTTCCAGTGTTTCACTATTCCAGGCCTTCTCCTGCTTATGAGCAAGACTGAGCTTAGAGGAGTAGTACATAGGAATGTGTCTTTGTATTGATGTTCTGATGTTAGGAGGGCTGAAGGGGATAGAGGAGAAGAACAACAGTGTTCTAAGTTCCTTCTGCAGGACCAGGAGAGCCCAATTTTATCCAAATTAAAGTTAGTGAGAGCTTGAACTTGGGTTGTATTTTGTGAAAGATTTGTTGAAAGCTCCTGAACTGCTTCTGTTGAGGTTTGGCACTTTGGAAGATCCCTTCCTGGGATGGGCACCTCATGGAGAAGCACGTCTGGGGCTGTCCATCCTGCATGGAAACACCCCCTCTTCTAGGAGCTCTGCACTCCTGGGGTGTTGTCTTCTTGCCTAGAAAAAGATGTGATTCAGGATGAAAAAACTGTGTTGTATTGAGAAAATGGGACAGACAGAGCTTATTTTGGCTCACTCAGCTCATTCATGCTTGTGAAATTTAGCCCCTTTAATAGGTTCTGGTAGTTTAATCTGTTTCTTATCCCACTGGTCTTAGAAATAGAAAAATGTTAACAATATATCTTACTTGAGCCTTTCAAGAGATCCTTGTGAAACACTTTGATTTGCAGAGTAATGAGAACTATCAGGCATTATTGTTAAGGGCTGCTTCAGTCCTAGCTGGATACCAATTCACCTCTGGTGTTTGAAGAAAAGTGTGTTTCACTCCACAGCCTTTGTTCACGTACGAAGAACAGACTTTGAAATACTCTTTTTTTTTTTTTTCCCATCATTTTTTCCCCCTTTTGTTTAGCTGGAAGGATTGACACTAGAAAAGCTCATTTTGCAAAATGAGTAGTTCTTGAAGTGATGGATGACAAAGGAATATGCTTTAAAGTGAACAGCAGCTCAATCCTCAAGCTCTACAGACCACAAAGTCGGCTCTATTCACAGAGAGATGGAACCAAACTCCCCTGCAATCTCTGGCAGGCAGGCTGTGCTCTCTCCAGCAGGCTCACCAAACTCACGTCAGGCAATATGCAGAGGAAATCCATCTTGTTTAACCTCTCTTTCCTCTTTAAATTGGGGAAGGAGTTGCGGTGTTTCACCTGGGGAAGAGAAGGCTCAGGGAGGACCTCATAGTAGCTTCTCAGTACCTGAAGGGGGCTACAGAAAGGCTGGGGTAGGACTTTTTAATAGGGTAGATTAGGCAGGACTAGAAGTAATGGATGTAAACTGGAAGAAGGGAAATTTAGGCTGGTGATAAGGAAGAAGTTCTTTTCTGTGAGGGTGGTTCCCAGAGACAGGTTGCCCAGAAAGGCTGTGGATGCTCCCAGGCTGGAGGTGTTTAAGGCCAGGTTGGATGAGGCACTGAGCAACCTGGTCTGATGGGAGGTGTCCCTCCCCATGGCAGCGGGGTTGGAACTAGATGGTCTTCAAGGCCCTTCCAACCCAAGCCATTCTATCATTCTATGAATTTATTTTTATCACATTAAAATTCAAGGATATGCTGATTATAATGCATTTACAGGACATATTTTAAGGCTTCTTCCTGCAGAGTCCTTTAATATTTGGATACATCCTGAAGGACACTAAATGTTCATTGGATTTTTATGTATAGATACCTTTATTTTTCTTTTGTCCGTCACTTAAATCACTGTTTTCATTAACAAATGATACCTTTAGTTTTAATATCTGCTCAAGCACTCTCTCCTTGTTTTTGTTTTGTTGTATTTTTTAGAATTTTGTATTGGAAAAACATCATCTTCCTAAGTAATTTAGTCACTGACCATGGATTCTCAAGCCCTTCTCTAATTTCCAAAAATCATTATATATAAAGTGCTGCCTCTAGTTTAATGAGTAGGCACTTATCTCTGCTGCCTAATATTCTTCCCAAGCTGAGATCAGTCTCTGCTCTTTTGTCCCTTCTAATCTCAGGCTATCAGGAAAGCTTCTATTACTTCAGGGTTGATATCACTTGAAGTACCTTGGCTTAATCCCATTTCCCTTAAGATTTAAGGGATTTTTCCCCTTGGATCAGAAAAAAATACCATTATTTTAAAATAATATAGCATTAAAGCCCAGTGAAGAACTCTGCCCTATTTCTCCTCTTTAAAGCTAATGAATAAGCAAGGTTCATTTGGCAAGAAAAATACCAAGCCTCAAATGGCCATTTCATTAAGTAAGTTCTAATTATGTTGTTATGATTGCTATTAAAATTAGAGGAAGGCCAGAAGATTTATCAATAAAGTATCAAAGAAAATCACTACATCTTAGCTATAATAGTTTGTGTGACAGAAGTAGAGATTAAAGAAAAAAGCCATTGGCATCAACAAAACCCCTACGGTCAAATAGATCAAATAGATCAGTAGTAATAGATAATAGATAATTACTATCTATTGCTACAGATGCACATAGATAATTATTACCTCTTACTGTTGTATCCTATATGCTATTAGCTAAAAGATAATTTACCATCTTCATGGAATAGAATTAACTCATATGAATTTAGCTCATGTTCCCTAAATTCTGTCTACTTTTGTAAATTCAGTTTAACCATTTCTTAAAGTGCCTTCCACCTATTTTTCCATTGTTATTTCTATTTCTAATTTTCCATTGTTATTTTCTGTTACTTTCCTCCTAGCATAGGAAAGTTGCTTCTAAAATTTCATGTTTACATTTAAAATCAGATTCCATTACTCTTCAGGGCTGTTTACTTCAACAAACGTTATTTTATCAGTGGTTTCAAATGTACTTTGACATCTTTTTCCATATAATTGCCCTTCCAATTCAATGCAACAGTTAAAAACCACTGCAATGCTGTGAAATGTTTCTTTGTTTTACATCTTGGAGCAGGTCCAGAGGAAGGTCACGAAGATGATCAGAAAGCTGGAGCATCTCCCTTATGAGGACAGGCTGAAGGAGTTGGTGTTGTTCAGCCTGGAGAAGAGAAGGCTCAGGGGTACCTCATAGTGACTTCTCAATACCTGAAGGGACCTACAGAAAGGCTGGGGTAGAACTTTTTAATAGGGTCCAGGATGGCAGAACTAGGAGGAATGGATGCAAATTGGAAGAGGGCAGATTTAGGCTGTAGATAAGAAAGAAATTATTTATAGTGAGTGTGGTGAGACCCTGGAGCAGGCTGCCCAGAGTGGATGTGGATGTCCCCTCCAGAGGTGTTTAAGGCCAGGCTGGTGGAGGCATTTGAGCAATCTGGTATGTTGGGAGGTGTCCCTGCTCATGGCAGGGAGGTTGGAACTAGATGATCTTTAAGGCCCCTTCCAACCCAAACCATTCTATAATTTATTCAATGATCTTTCTCTTTATTAGAGAGTGAGTCCTAGGTGCACATAGTTCTACCACTCTATAATTTAACAGGAGCTACATAGTTTACTTGGATTGTTTATTTTCTCTTTAAAATGATACTGTACAAAGAGCCTGATTCTTCTGAAGGGCTGCCTGTGTGCTTCATAGCTCCAGCCAAAGGCAACGAGAGCTAAGTGAACTCTGTACTTCTGGTTCAGACCACAGAATTTGATGCTCTGCTAAAAATAAATGGTACATGCACAGCACTTCCTAACAGTCCAATAGATGTGGTGCCATGTCCCTGAAGAGCAGGGAACCAGGGTGCAAAGGCCAGCCAGGTCCCTCCTTGTGCAAATGTACAGACTTGTCATGAACTTCAGTCACACTCATTGAAACTCTGGTGAGATTACATATATATTAACATTTAAACACACCAACATTTTAGAAAGGTGGCAGACTTGGATTTCAAAACTGCCAAGAATAACAAACTGGGAGGAAAAATAAAAAAGACCTGTCACAAAATAGTTATGGAAATGTTTTGGAAATTTATTTTTTGTGGCAGTGTTTTCTTGGCCTTTGATAATGGATGTTACAAGAAAGCACAGAGTAGCCCATTATAAAATAGCGGGTTGGGTTTAAAAAAAAATTATTTTAAATTTGTCAAAAATGAAGAAATAAAATTAAAACAGAACCTCCAATAGAAAGAAGGATTTATTTTTGCAAAAATGAAATTTTCAAGGAAGAATTTGCCCCAACCTTGCTGATCCACAGTCTCTAAGAATAGGGTTTTGGTATGCCCTAGAAAAAGCAGAATTATTAATTATCTGCTCTAAGCCATTATTATTTTACCACTTACATCTGAAGCAATGTTTTTTTACAGATCTGTTATATATTTTGACACATTCTAAAATAGTTTTAAAAATCAAATGTTAGGTTGCTCATGCCACCTGCTAATTACTAGATTTTAAATGATCATTTGTAATATATGGGAACTGTATTGGTTCATCATTCTTAGATCTTTTAGATACTATATATTTTCATTTTTCTGAGGTTCTGGGTTAATTTCCTCTGATCCATTTTGATTATTTTGTGAACTCATTTTGTTGATCAATCAAGTCCTTGCCATTAGCACAGTGTCCTCTATGTGAATTACTCTATCTAAAAGGCCCATTATGAAAGCAGGCACTAAATTCATGGAATAATAAAATTGCTTTCTTTGAAAGGGACCTTTCAGATCATCTAGTCCATCTTAAACCATATCTGTGAGCTGTATGACTGCCTGTATCTTAAATACCTCCAGGGATGATGCCTCAAACATCTCCCTGAGTAGCCAGTTCCAAAGTTTGATAACCCTCTCAGTGTAAAAATTTTTCCTAATATCCAGCTAAATATCCTGGCAAAACTTCTCCCCTGATATTTAAGTGTTGCCTGGGAATGCTTCTCCCACTTCTCATGGTAGATGGCATGTGTATCTGAGGGTTTTTTGTAGGTGAGCTACAACTGGCATTGATAATGCTGGAGAACCTGGGATGTTTTGATGTTTTTTTGAGTTTTCAGGTAGTGTTCTGAACAAATTAGCTTCTGAAGGAACCTTCTGGTATTTCATTAGAATGCTCAAAAAACTGAAGAAATCTATATTTTCTATACATTTTTTAGATGCAGCAAAACGCTGCTAAGAGCACCACCACCTGGTGCTGGTGGACAAGCACTGGATATGGCAGCACAGCACTAGCCACAGATCCACCAAGCTTCTCACCAACCCATAGAGCACATGTTGCCACATTGCTTTAATCTTTGTTTTGAGACATGTAAACTTCACCTGAGCCTTATCCCGAGCAGAAAAGGCATCTGATACCTCATTTCCATCTAGGTGCATATAGCTGGTGGCTTAGCTCCTGTGAGAATGTTTCTTCCACAGTCCTTAGGCTCCCTTCTTTGCAGCTCATTTTGTCCCTGCCAGTCTCCCCAAGTATAAGATGCCTTCAGACACAAAAGGTGCCTCCCTCTTACGTCAGATTCTGCCTTCAAAAAGTTCCCAGGCCCCTGCTGTAATTCCATCTGCCTTGGCGGCAACAAGAATTAACCATGAACAAAACAAATGTTATTTGGCAGGTGAGGGCAAACAGGTGTCATGTAGTATGTAAGATACACATGTCCCTGCCCTCATGTATCGTGCCTGAATAAATCAGTGCTCTGTGAAGCACAAGGCTGAAATCAGACCTGTACCGGGGAACAGAAAGGCCTGGGAGTTGAGACAGTGAGTTTGAGAAATCACACAAAGGTGTGGTTTGTAGCTCTGACTGGCAGAGAGATCTGAATTTCCCCACCTGGAGTGATGGGAAAGCCACAGGGAACATGAACCAAATTCCAAAACACAAATACAAACACGAAATTCCAAAACACAAACCAAATTCCATGTGTGTGGCAGGGCAGCACTGTGTGAGACTAAGAACTGGATCCTCTACTTCATTACAAGGCAATGAACCTCTTTCTCAGGACTGAGTTCACACTGAGATTTTGGCTCCAGTTACTGTGTTGGCAGCAGAGTTGTGCACAAGCTACAGGCAGCTCCAGGGAAATAGCAGGAAGGCCCCCAAATATATGAATTAGAGTTATCTGGATGGGTTGTAATACAGGCTGTATAAGCATCTGATGATCAAAGCAGGAGATAATGATTCATATCTTGGAGCTATTCCTGGAATTATTGTAGGCAAGCTCAAGAGTGTGATCCTGTGACCCTCAAAGCTCTGGAGAGGAGTTAAAACAAAGATCAGGAAATTTCACGGAAAGGGAAAAAATGAAGTTACTTTTGCAGGAAAGCACCTGTGAAAACAGGCAGGACTTTAAAGGAAGCTTCATCCCTGTTAATGTGCCTACTTTGTCAATGTCTTAAAGGAGATATTTAACACCCTGACCTTAAAACACAGCACACATTTCAGCAAGAGCTAATTCTGAGCTTTTAGGAACAAAACTATCCCTGTGCTACCTTAGTTACAAGATACTAAGTCCTAGGAAACATTCTGATGCTCAACAGAAGTATGTATTTGCAAAACATGGATATGCAAAATAAACGTGGTTGTGGAAAAGTTAAAACATGACTAGGATAAGCACCTTGCTTATATGTTACATTCACGATCTCTAATAAAGAGGGAGAGGGGAGAAAAAAGAAAAACGTCACTGAAAAAGATCAAGGTAATCTTTACAAGTTCATACAGGTGAACCTGTAGTCACCATGTTGAACTTGATGACCATGGATGTTTTGGGAGAGCTGGGCTGTGCCACAACTAGCATGTCATCTTGCAAAGTGCTTACAGAGCCGTTAGTGAACCTGGCAATCAGAATCTGTGCCATTTTTAGGTAAGGAATAGATGCACAAAGTTATTCTAGATACATGAGAAAGCCTCAGATACATGTAAATGCACATTGCAGTGCAGGTCACCATTTTCCATGTTGGCTGCCACCTCCTCCCCAAAGCACCGGCTGCACTATTGGCTTTTGCTGTGCTTCCGAGTGAAACGTTCAAATATGAAGCAGATTTTGTTGGGGTTTTTGCAGTATTTCTGCTTACTCTTTGTAGTATTCTTGGCCCAGCAGGAAATAAAACATTGCTTTCTAGTAGTGTGTTCCTGGAAGACTCATAGCTCAATTGTTCAGTTTAACAGCTAAGTTCTACGTGAGCAAAACACTGTTTTTTCCCCTAAGTTTGTATGAGATCATCCCTGGGGTGGGTTAAGCATCATCTGCTTCTGAGCCTTCCCAGCCCTGCTCATTTGTGTTTTGAAAGAGTATCTTGCTTAGAGAGATCCTAGGTCTTATGAGGGAATTACAGCTAATTGAGATCTAATACAGACTTGTACTTAGCACTGCTGTGTGCACGTAGTTCATATAAAAATTTGGAAGAGTTAAAGTTTTAAACGGTAGAAGGAATTTGGAAAAATATTAGTTCTCATATCTTTTTCTGTTGGAGGCAGAGAAGCACATTTATTCTGACCTAATTCCTTTATCAGTTGAAAGTCACCAGGAGAAGCACAGGCCAGTATTGTCTTCACTGCGTATTCTTGTAGTTTGATAGCATTGCACCCTTTCATTTATTTCTTTACACTGTTAAAGTAGAAATAAAATAAATTTATGCCCACCTTTTGAGAATGTTGAAAGACAAGTTTTAATGTTGTTAATATGTCAAGAATAAAGAAATAAATATTCCCTCACAAATTGCTGCCTTTGAAATTTTGACCCTGGTACTGGCACATTTCTCAAGATGAAAATGTAACCCAGAATTTTTTGTGAGAGAGAAATTTTGATCATCCTTGACTGCCAGTCTGTTTTATGATCTTACTTTGACATAAATGGGTATTGCGGGAGTTCTTTTATGAAATAATACAGCATTTCTCTCAAGAAATGAGATGAGAATCTGGGCCAGTCTATCAAAATAACTGTTGTTTGAGTGTGTGGTACCTTACAAATACAGCTTGATTTCTCAGACCTGCTACTGGGTTGCATTCTAGTATGGGAAAACGTTGTGGTATCTCAGGTGCTGTCTAAGCACAAATTACTGGTAAATAACCACTCTCCAATCTCTTAATCAAAAGCAATGGATCTTGTCTGTGCCCCAGATTGACCCATCTGGTTTTTAAGTCTTATCTATTGACCTGGAGTTGAAATTTTGGTTTGTCCCAGAGCTGCCCTGCCCTCTGTACCATCATGCCTTACAGGCTTAGTTGCAGGCCCTTCTCATGACTTTCCAGCTTCAAAGACCATGTGTTTATTTATGGCCTCTTTAGTGCATGATTCCAAGAGGTGGATGTGGTAGCAAACAGACATATCCCCAACATTTGTAGCTCAGCCCAACAGTGTGGAAATGGACCAGTCTTTATCACTTGGTTTTACTGAAGTGTTTTGGTAGGCCAGTGGGGTTCCTAGTCTGGGATGCACACTGGGAGAGAAGAAAGAAGTTAGGGCTGGTACTTTCTGCAGTCTGCCCTCATGTGTGTCATACTGGCCAATGCTAATGTTGCTCTCAGTGCTATGTGTTGATATTTCCTGGAGCAGAGGTCACTCCATGAGAACTTAAAAATAATGTTTGGGGGAATTTACCATTTAGTTTCATTAAAATATTCTAGAGGAAGTTTCTCTACGGGCATAAGAAAAAAACCTTCTTAACTGTATGTGTTGGACTATTCAAAGGTTCACAGTGACCTTTCCAGTTTGACATAGACCAGGTCATTAGTGGCCACAGGCATTACCATGAACAAAAAAAAAAAAGGAATCTAAATTTTGCCATTTCATGAATTTATTTGATATTTGTATTTCATGTTAATTTTTTTTCATGTTAATCTTTTGCTGTCTTTCATTTGATTAGAAAGTATAAAGTCTTATGAAGGAAGGAACTCCTGTATGTATCAATGTGCATGTGTGCTTCAGGGTGCCAAGTATCCTTAAAATGTTCCTGAACGCATTTTGCTGATTAAGTAAGTTCTGTGCTGTATCTGCCTAATTGGAATAAGGCCTCATTATCAATACTTTCCACCCAATTACACAGGTTCCTGCACTGCACAAAGTGTCATGTTCGTTTTCCAACTGTAATCACTAATTGGAAAGACCAGTCAGTAAGACAAACCGATTTGCAAAGCTACATACTAGCAGGCTTTCAAATACATACATTTGAGATGTAGTGTGTATGATGAACTCGTGGGGTTTGTGCTTATTTCAGTGGTGCCTTAAGAACATTTTTGTAAATCTGACAAGTTTATCTCCTGAAATAGTAGATCGCTTCAGTATCTCAGCAGCTTATACTGAGTTTTGCCCTTTTGCCACCTAGCTGCACCTTGAACAAAGTGCCTTAAAAAATAACTCTTGCCTGAACTTTGGTGTAAGAAGGGGCTGACCTCCACAATCAATATGATCTGCCAGAATCCGTTTATTGTGAGCATGAGACAAGCTTATATACAGTGATGGCTACTTATCAATGCTACTAACATACTGATTGGTTACAAGTTACATTCTTGCATTAATGTCAGACCCTCCTCTTAGAGTTCTTCTGCCAACACACAAAGTTATACACAAGTTGTTGTTATCCTGTTCATCCTTGACTCCTTCTTCTTTCCCAGCGCATCGAGGACTCTTTCCCAAAACAATGGAAGGCACAAACAAGCTCCAAGGCCGTCAGGTGGCTTGATAGGATTTGCCTCAGGCCCTGAGCTGAGCAGTTGTTAACCCTTTATGGCCTGTGCCCATACTGCAACAGAACTTCAACCCTTTTGAGTCAGGCCAGCAGTTTCTGTGTTCATCCTTTTCTTTTGCTGTTGAACAATCTGCTTTTAACGGCAGTCAGGGCACAGCAGAGCTGCTTCTAGTGACAGATTTAGCTGCTGCATGAAGGTATATGACACTTTAGTGTCTATAGCAGGAAGCCAGCTGATGTTCCCAAGATCCCCTTGTAAATCTCTAAAATGTATTTTCAATTGCAAGTTAAGCAAATTAATACAATATTGTCCCATGAATATTTATTGGCTCTCAAGAGACATGGAAGAAAGATGTCTATAAACCTGGAGCAATGTATGTTTTTAGTTAAACAACCAATTCTACTCTGCTTGTGTTTTTCCTGCCCAAGAGATCCAGGTCTATTTTCTTATCTGGGAATGAGATGCCTTGAAAGAAGGTACAATAGACTTAAAGGTCTGAATATTCAGGAATTTGATTTTTATCTTCAAAATCTGATTTGCACTGTCTCGTCTGGTCAATGTAAATATAAAAATTAATAAAAATAGGATAAGAATTGATTTACTAGTTATTTGGTTTAATCTTATTTTTCAATTTTTTAATTATTTCTAAATATAGCCAGTTGTAGAAATGGCATTGCAATCCTTAGCTGATAAACAAGGAACTATTGCTGTCTAAAAATTAAGCATTCTGAATGTAGAATCATAGAATGGTTTGGGCCAGAAGGGAACTTAAAAATCATGTAGTTCCAAACCCTTGCCATGGGCAGGGAACCCTCCCACTAGACCAGCTTGCTCAATGCCTCATCCAGCCTGGCCTTAAACACTTCCAGGGAGGGGGCTTCCACAACCTCTGTGAGCAGCCTGTTCCAGTGTCTCATCACCCTCACAGTAAAGAACTTCTTTCTTACCTCCAGCTGAAATCTCCCTTCTTCCATAAGGTATGGCAGCTTCTCTTGCTTATTTATTTCCCCTTTCAAGGTGCATCTAGTATGTTTTAAACTCACTAGGAGTCTTTATAAAGCTGAAGTTAATTAAGAGGCCCATACAACTGATATTGGAGAAAAACCCAGAAAACCTGAAGGATAAGAACTGGCTCATCAGCTACACTGGCAGTTTTCAGAGGACTGTCAATCAATTTAAGCCACAGATGGGTAGGATTTTTTCCAAGAAATAGCAGGGTTTAAGAACAAACAAACATACAAACAAAAAAACCTATAGAAATGCTTTACCTACTAAAAGGATTCCTGCACTTGTCTTTGGTTTAAGATTTAAACAGTCTTCCAGAATTTTGTAATCCTGGTGACACTCTGCTAGGGAAAAAGGACACACACACACAAATAAAAGAAGCAGAAAATAAGGGAAAATGGCTGAAAGCAAAGGTAAAATAGAAAAGTGAATAACCTAGGCTGACTATTGAAAATGCTGAGATACAAGAGGAAATGCTGCAAATACATGAGCAAAAATCTCATGCTGTTTTTCCCTGATAGTATTGCTTTAATATGAAGTAAAGCTATCTCAGTTCTTGGCTGACTAGTTTTTCAAACACTTCACTCCAGCTATGACAAGTTTAATGAAGTCTACAGCAGAGAAGCTATGGAAGGTGTATTTTTCAGTTACTAATTCTGAGTTCATATCAGGTTGTTCAACATCGCCAGGTCAGATGGAGCTTTGAGCAACTCAACCTAGTGAAAGATATTCCTGCCCATGGCAAAGCAGTTGGAACAAGAAGACCTTTAAAGGTCCTTTCTGACCCAGATGATTCTGTGATTCTACTCCTCATACTGCCTTACTGATTCTGCTGGAGGTACCTGCGTTACCATCCAGGGAAAACATGAAAATCTGGATTTGGAGACAAATGCTTAAGATCTCTTTCCCTTTACCTTTCTCAAATTCAAGTATTCATAAATGCCAGACAGAATTCTGTAATAACTCCCAACTTCATGTGTAAGGTTCATAGTGCACCAGGAAATACTTCCTTTTGAATAATTAGTGGAATGAATCTTTATGATGTGTGAACATAAAGACAAAATATGTTGAAATTGGGTTCTTTTATTTCATGACTTTCTGAATAGTGTTTTCCTTAGCTGGTGGATAACAGGACTTCACAAAACCACCTCATCGTAACTTTGCATCCCAAGGAAGAAGAAGATGGGCAAGAATGCCAGGAGGCCTCCATGGATTAGCAAGGAGCTTCTGGACATGCTTAGATGGAAAAAGAAAATGTATCATAACATGAGAGAGTTAACTGGGAGGAGTACAAACAGGTTGTCCGAGTAACAAGGGAAAAGATTAGGAAAGCTAAAGCAGAGGTGGAATTAAAGCTGGCCAGGTACATAAAGGGAAATAAGAAAAACTTTTACAAATATGTCAATGAAAAGAGGAAGACTAGGGAAGATGTGGGTCCTTTCCAAAAAGACACCGGAGAGCTGGTCACAGGGGATTTGGAGAAGGCTGAGGTACTCAATAACTTCTTTGCCTCAGTCTTCA
>VZTY01021530.1:119219-194766 GCA_013400935.1 Turnix velox
CTCTCAACACAAGAAGGACATTGAGCTATTGGACCGGGTCCAGAGGAGGGCCACGAAGATGGTCAAAGGGCTGGAGCAACTGCCCTATGAAGACAGGCTGAAGGAGTTGGGGTTGTTCAGCCTGGAGAAGAGAAGGCTCAGGGGGGACCTCATAGTAACTTATCAGTACCTGAGGGGGTCCTACAGAAAGGCAGGGGAAGGACTTTTTAATATGATATCAGATGGGAGGCCCAGAAGCAATGGATGCAAATTGGAAGGGCGTAGATTTAGACTCAACATAAGAAAGAAATTCTTTACAGTGAGGGTGGTGAAACACTGGAACAGGTTGCCCTGAGAGGTTGTGGAGGACCCCTCTCTGGAGGTGTTCAAGACCAGGCTGGAAGTGGCACTGAGCAGCCTGGTCTAGTGGGAGGTGTCCCTGCCTTTGGCAGGGGGGTTGGAACTCGATGATCTTTAAGGTCCCTTCCAACCCAAAGTATTCTATGATTCTATGATTCTGTAGTTTATAGAGAAGCAGTAATGAATGTGAAAGGTCTGATCTTTCTTTTTTTCTCACTTATTTTTTTCTTTTTTCTACATTTTAAAAATCTCCTGTGTCTGTATCTGGAGCAGTTTCCTCCTCCCATCAGGGGTCTGGAATGGAGCCTTGGAGGTCTGACTTGGGGACAGCCCTGCAATACTGTCAGTACACTGGTGAGGAGAGCTGGTCACTCCTGAGGGACACAGCCTTAATTGGTAAAAAAGCCCTGCTGGTTGCATATTTAGGAGGTGGGGCAAGTTTCTGTGTGCGTAGGAATTAAAGTTAAAAACACATTTGGCTGATTGTATAAAAGAAGACATTTGGCAGCTTTGCTGGAATCATAAACTATGTATGTAACATTGATAACACTAATTGTTACTTGGGGGATTTATTAGCCAAAATAGTTACTTCTCTTGACTACCCTGAATTCAAAACTTACTGACAAACCTTGCTTACACACAAACCTCAGGGGTTATGAAGTCTTATTAATTGGGGAAGCATAAGAGACAGTTAAGCCATGAACATAACGAAGATGTTTCCAGTAAGACGCTTCTGGGATACAGATCTGTGCATTTCAAAGGGCTAAAAACTTTCCCTAGCAATTCCTGTTCTGTGAGCAATTACTGTTTAATTCAGACCATTGAGCTTCCTCCACCAACAAATACAAGCGTGATGAGATCATGGGACAAATGAGTACATTAAAGATCAAGAGAAGACATATAATTTTTCAAATTACTCTGAATTTGAGCAGGAGAGAGACGGTGGAAAAGCTATTCCATATGTCAAGACTCAAGACGTGCACCATTTTTCCGGCAGCTTAATGATTTAGTATGTCATAAGCTTTCAGACGTTCAAGTGAACACCTGTCAACAGGCAGGTGTGATGTTCTGCTATCTTTTAGGATAAACTGTGATTCTCAAATACAGCAGCCCTGGCAGCCCTGGCAGCCCCAGCAGCATTTAAATAGGATAGAGGGCTTTTCTCCGCTTGTGACCAGTGAAGTCCCCCTGGTCACACTGAGGCACCACACATTTTGGCAGTTCTGCTGCTGGCTTCCTTCACACTGGGATTACTTCAGGTTGGCTGAAGTGAATGTGTTATTTTCCATTTGTTAACACATGGGGACTTGTAACTCTGACAACTGAGAAAAATACGCTCATATATACGGTGATTACTCTTGTTTTCTCAGACGTAATCTGAAAACATACTCTCTTATCTGTACCTTCTCTCATGGTCCTAAAACAGGCAACAATCACTGTACTAATTATATAATGCTTTCTTTGGTGGCAGGGAGAGCAATTCACTGTGATTTTCTATTATAATACATTCCAAAGGTGAAAATAAAGATTATCCACATGCTCCTAGTAGCTCAAAAGGAAGCAGAATTGTAGCAAAACAAACTCCTTGAGTTTTTTTACTTTGATCAGAAAAAAAATCATAATCTCACAGCTGCTTCTGGCTTGAGTAGGTAAGTCAAATTACTACAATTAAAACCCACAGGGATAGTAAGAGTGTAATGATACATTGAGCTCCCCTAGAGAGCTGGTGGGCTGCCAGCTGAAGTGTGCAACCAAAAGTGAGTTTCATCCACATGTCTTGATATGTCCCAGTGCTCCAGCCTCATGGGTGACAATAACAAGTGTCTGATAACAATTAACAGTTTTATTGGATCTGGCACAACAGAGAGGATGCAACTGATTTAAGAAATTAAAATTAAATTACAAAAAATGAATCCACATGTAAATCAATATATTGCCTCTTTGATTTCACAGCACAGCTGTTCTGTTTTGTATCCCTAGAGTCCACTTTGTAGTGAGTTCATTAATAAACTTTTTCTAAATAGGGCTTTGAATTATTCCCTTGTTGTTTTGTTGTTGTTTTTCTTACTAGGTGTGGATCTCATGATTATTATATACACCTTCATTAGCCAGTACAGGGAGAGATCCAGCTCTGACCTGAATGGCACCAGGGCATCAGGGATGTGGGAGCCCATGTGTTGCACTCGACAGGCATTAATTGTTAAAATTGTTAAAATTAACACATTCCCAACAGTTCCACAATAGTTTTGTTCCTGACTTTTTTGTGCTTTTTTAAAGAAACATTTTTCAATCTGAATTTTGCCTCTTTTGATGGGCTGGGACAATTACAAGGCCCATGGCAGTGATGCTATTGAACAACTGGATAGAATTGAAAGGGCCATTTTTGAGCTGCTAATCACTAAGTGGCTTGGACTACAATTTCATTACAAAAGCTTTCTTTCCTACAATTATAATCACTATAAATATTTAAGCCAGCTCCTCTGATAAAAAAGGAAGAAAAGGCTTAATGCAAGTCCCATGGTAGGGGCTATTTTATTTTTCTTTGCTCCATGAGAGCTTTAATTTGCTGACTCTTATCTCATGCTGAAAGATCCCTCTTTTCTATGGGCTCTGGGGGCAAGGGAGGATGACAGTTCTGAGGGAGATGCCTGCAGGCATCATTTCTCTGAAGTTCCTTCGATTGCAGTCCTACCTGTTGTTTCAAAGCCCAGCACCAGAAGTTAAAAGAAAACCATCCCTCTTTGAAGGTGAAAATAGTTGTCTCATGCTTTTTGCAGGTTTTATTTTGCTTCTGTCTTCAACGTGGAAAACAGGTGCTTCTGTGCACACCAGGATCCCCTAACACTCCTGACGCCTGGTGAAGTCTTGCAGGCTTCCTGCATAAAATCATGAGCCTCTACAACCAGAATGGCTGCTCTGTAGTGTTGGCAAGATTTTCTTCTGCTGTGATCTCTGTGGACTTCAGAAGTTTTGATGTTTTTCAGACACTTTTAAGGTTTGTCCTTGATGCTTTGCCAATAGACACCCCAACAAAGTCAGCTTGAGGTCACCAAGCCAGAGAGATCACAGAGCACAAGCCATGGATAACAAATGAAGCTTTCTCCCTCGTTTTCTGTGTATTTAGCTGAATTCCCTGCAAATCACACAGCCTTGATTCCTCACCAGTAAGGCCTCTGCTGTGCAGCCACCCTCCAACAACTAATATCTGCCTTTAACTTCTGTTGAACTTGTTGGAGCCTTTATATTAGCCCCTAAGCCTGGACTTGCTAGCTCTGTGAAAAATTACTTTTACACGTGAAGCAAAAATATTGTTTCTAAAAGGAGTTTTCGGTGCCTCTGCTGGCCAGCAGACAACTCAGAATGCACCTCTCTCTACTTCTCTCAGAGAAAGAAGGAGTGGAATGATCTTCTGTGCCATCAGTCATATTTTTACTTTTATGGTCTCTATAGGACTTCTCTTTTATTACAAATTGTATTCTTTCTTCCTGGTGCCTCTTTCCTGGGTTTTAAACTTACTGATTTATCTTTAGTATATCCACTGTACTTCAGGTTTCTGGAGCACCATGAAAACTAAATTATCTCAAAGACTTTATACTGTCATTTTTCAGAATTGCCAATGACACAGCTGGTATGTTGATATTGCTCTTTAAGATAAGGACGAGCACCATGAGCATCTGGCTTGGAGGAGTTGATTAGCAAATGACATCTCTACTCTTTGCCTATTAGAAATGTTTCAGAAGCTGTTTGCTTGGTCCTATGTTCTCAGTGAGAGTTTTCTGCAGCATGACAGTCTTCTTCCTCCATTCTCTGTCAATGAAGCCTGTCTACTTTTTGCTTGCTTTCTCTGTCTGTAGCAATCTGCTTTAGTAACAAAGAGTCAGTGTCTCACACTGAATTTCAGTATATTGATTTCAGGAAATTGGCTGGTCCTTTTCCTTGGAATGGCTCAAACTTCCTGATCATTTAGAGCAGTGATATTTTGTTAGTCTTCATTTTACATCATAAGCTAAAGTTAACTACACAGTCCATCCTTTTGGCCAAAGTCTAATCAGAACATTTAGACTATATTTGGTCTTAATGCATCTAGTATCACTGTCATCAGACAGCATCCTGGTATGAGACACTCTTTATCTTGACAGTTTTTCTCCCAAAAGCTGAGCAGGATGATTCATATTCTTGATTACTTCTGGGGAAAATAATCCCCAAAAAACATTAAGATCAAGGCCTGATCATTTCCTTCTTGTTTGCTTCTGTTGGTATTGACTATCCCTTTCTTTTCTCCAGACACAAGAGCGTGTTTGTCCATCACATTGTTTTTCCAGAGTGCAAGTAGTTGACTGTGACTCTAATTTTTCAGCCACTGTGTTACCACATTGCAGAATTGAATGCACAATTGCAAAATTGAATGCAGTTTTCTATGGGCATAGCATTAGAAGAGGAGAAAGGAGGTGTTATATTCAAAACTACTGTTAACCACTTGTGGAGTAAAAGTAAATCTGAGACTGTGTGATCTAACACCTGCTTCTTTTCAACATATGTGGTGTCAGCAGCACAGAAAGCTGCTCTTTGTACTTGTTCTTAGTTTGTCTTCCTCTAGTCATGTTCGAACATGATGTATGAGAGACAGAGTCTGAAAGCAGGCACTGAAGTCACACATAGAATCTTATACAGTCATAGAATGGTTTGAGTCAGAAGGAACCTTAAAGATCATCTATCTCCACACTCCCTACCATGGGCAGGGACACCTCCCACTAGATCAGGTCTCTCAGTGCCTCTTTGCAGCAATGTTCAATGCCTGGGTAATTTAAGCAGAAGACAACAAGCACAGCTGATGGGATTTGGTTGTTCTGCTGGTCTGTTTTTCTTCTTCTGAGAGACTGGCAAGCATGACTACTTTTGCTTTGTGTGCCCTCAACTCATCATTTGCACTTGCCTTCACACCTGCTGATTCCTCTGATAAAAGCTCCTGGTATTTTTGCATTTTTCTAGCTACAACAGCCACATCTTTGTTTAATTGTGCTCTGCAGCTTTCAGCCATCTGTGGTTGTAGACCAAATACAACCTTTTTTCTTCACAGGTTGTCATCAATATTAATGTGACTAATCTTTAGCACTGGTTCCTGCATCCTTCCAAATAAACAAATAAGAGCAGTTTGCAGCTAACAAAACCCTTTGGTGTACCGTTTAATAAGAAGCAATATGTTCTTACTGAGCATTGGAGCTCCCCCCTGGTACATTAAGGGTTTATACTTGTCTCTGCTGTAATCTGTTGCAAAATTAACACAGGCAGTTGGTAATGGCTTTCGTTGCCATGTCAGGGCAAGAGGCACATCTCTAATAAACTGATTGTTAAATGCTGTAGTCTAAACCTATGCTTATGCTAATCCATTGTGATCAGGGTAAATCATGCTCTTCAGAAATAATGTGTTTGGTCTGGGAAAATGGAACAGATTTGAAAACTGTGGTTAATGTCTGTTGATTCAGCTAGAACATTACAGCAGGCAAATTCATTTTATTTGGTACTCAATTAAGCTTTTGTTCTGAAAGTGGTTTAATTTCATGAGGATAGTTTTGACCTTATTTCTATATTTTAAAACTTCACCAATCTTAAAGACTAAATTATTTTTTTACAGACCAACAAACCCAACTATTTACTTAGACACAAATACATAGTGCAGAATATAATTAATATTTACATGAAGCAAAGATAGTGTGATTATAAAGATCTACAGTTTTTAAGTCTTGCTCTGCCTTAAAGAATCACATAACCAAAGTTTATTTGTTCACAACAAAATGACTTCAAGTCCAAAAACTAGGAGAATGCAACAAAGTAATATTTTTATTGTCCATCTTGGCAAAAAATGCATTCACATTTATGAGATTCATTTAAAAAAATATTACTTTTTAGTTAAACATTTTTTTTCAAAAAAATCACTTGGTTAAGAATAACCTTATTTTTAGAATTTTTTTTCCTGTAGACACTTAGATCAGCCAGAAATTTGCAATTTTAACTTCCACTTTGGATCTGCATATCCGGATTTTACACCAATATGTCCAAGGAGAAGTCCTTTAGAGAACAGATAATTTAATTTTGTTGCAGAAAAGATTAGTAGAAATTCAGGAATAACCATTTTTAATATGGAATTTAACTCAAAAAGAACCAAACCAGCTGCATCCCATAAAATATACCATGGAACTTTTTAATATAGATTGCACACTTTCTCCAAGGTGTACATGAGGGTGGGAGTGATCTGATTTCCATCATAGGGAATACTGGGCATATCTGATGGCTTTAAACAGTGTTTGGATGCAAGACGCAGTATCTTGGTCTTTTCTGAATCAAGTTTGCATATATTGACTGACATTCAAGAATTGATGTTCAAGTAGCTGATAGCTCTGGAGCTGCTCCCTGAATACCAGCTGAAATGGAAGCAGAGATTGGAGATTCACTCCAACAGCCTTTAAAAATAACTACTGAATACTGCTGCCTGCTGTCAACACATTGAGTATAAAAGTAGGGAAAGATCTTTGGATGAAAGTCCATTGTATAGATATTGCCTGAGAAGTAATAAATAAGCTTTTAGAGAAACACAATGTAAATGGGTGAAGTAGTTCCCCCCTTTGCGTTGTTACACACTTTTAAGTATCAAGCAGTTGCTCTCCCCAGCAATAGGAAAGGCTAAAAGCTAGGATGGTGTTACAGTGACTTCAGGTTTCTCTCCCAGTATTTGAATGAAAGCAGGTCTATAATACAGTGATGTTTGACAAGTTTTTAAGTTAAGAAGTTGTGAAGTGCTACTTTTGTATGATGGTGATCTAAATGAACATGGAGTTGAAGAGTTGTTCCTCATGTGAACTACATGATGTTTAAGGTCCCTTCCAACCCAAACTATTCTATGTGGGTTGTGTCAGAGAGATGTTAGTGGGATCACCTTCAGATTGTGAGATGGAGTTGCAAGAACAGGGTACACCCCTTCTTCTAGAAAGTGAGAAACTTCATCAGAACCACCTCTTATGTGGTAGGATTCATCTGTACAATCTTTCTTTTGGCCTGTGTTTAGGGGTATGAGGGATTTGCTTTTTACAGTGTTGGTCTCTGTGATGTTCTTGTACCAAACATAGCCAAAAGCTGTATGTATTTCCAGTGGATTTGTGGATGCAAATGTATTTTGTAATAGATTTGGAGTTGAAATTTTACAGACTGATCATTGCAAAGCTTTTTATCTTTAACATCTGGACTAATACTAAGTTTGCATTTCAGTTTAGAAATATTAGAAGTCTGTTTTAGAATGTTGCTGAAAGCTTAAAACTCCCACTGTTTTCAGCCTTTCCCATTTACTCAGCTTCTTAAAATTTCACCTCTTTCATTTGAGAACCTGACACTTGGCTCTCAACTTTCTAGTGTCAGCCTGCATTTCATTAGCACATCAAAAAATCTTTTTATCATTTCTTCCACTGAGCTGCGGTGTCTTTTCCTAAATTCATAGGCAGATTTTGAACTAATACTTTAAGTTTGGACATGCTACTAGTTGCTGTCTACTTTTTGTCTGTTTAAAAGCCAGTGAAAATCAAAATTTCTAAATTTTTGCAGATGGTGATACTGGATCTTCTTAGAGCGGTGCAATGATTGCTGGAGACTACTGGGTTTTTTGTGAGAAAATCAATAGCTTAGCAGGCACCATTCAGCATTAGGAAGTATTGCAACTGGGTACATAATAAGCTTTGATCATTCTCTTGGCACAAATCCCACACTTTTCCAGCTTGCAGGGCCTCAGGAACACTCCTTATTACCCGCCAACTTTCTTCTGAGAGAGATGTAACTCTAGTGTTCAACAGAAATTCTTCTACTGAGGATGAAGATTAGACACCATTCTCTGCTTTCTTGCAGTGAGAATATGAAGTCAATTTGAAAGTTATATGAGTGTTGCTATTTCAGCACACCAGGCGTCTGACAAGGGTATTCCTCCGCCAAAGCATCTTTTAGTGTTCTTACCTAGATGTTTCCCTGTAGCAGAATTTGGAAATTCACCTCCCTCCATTCCCTGGCTCTATGTTCCCTCAGATATTCCCAGTGTAGACTTATTATTAATTTCAACACTATGGAAATGTTCTGCCAAATGTTCACTTTCATGAGGGAAAAGAAATTTATGCTCTCCTCTTCATCAAACAATATATGTACTGCCTTAAATCACACTCTGATAGATCTCTGAATGGCATGAGTAATTAACAGCCTTTATAGAACCTTTGTAATAACCAGTTACATCAAAGAGTAGTAATAAACCAGAAAATAAACTAATAATTAAACCAATAAATCTTTTAAACATCAGTGGACTAAAAACTCCTTTGAAAATAAGCATGTGCAGTAGCCAGCATCTAAACGATGGACTTGGTCCAAGAAACTCATGTGATGCTGAATAGAAGATGCAAAGAATGTCCATCATGTGAAAGGATTAGTCTCTGTGCTTTATATGATATGAAATAAAAAGAAAAACAAACAAAAAAGCAAAGAAAACTCAAAGAAGCCAAGTTGAGAAACAAAGGAGGATTTTGTCTTGGCTCTAGCCAAGACAAAGCATTACTTCACCAGTCCCAGGATGGGACTGTCCCCTTGCCACCAGCCCCAGGGCCTGGCACTAGAGAATGTTTGCTCTTTATAAAACAGTTGAGGGTTTTTTAGGTTGTTGGGGTTTTTTTTCCAGTCTCCTGTTATTGAGGCTTCTCAGCATCCCTTCTGTGTGCCTGAACTTGGAGGATGCCTGAACTGGGTCTCTTCAGCTTGGAGAAGAGGAGGTTGAAGGGTGACTATAATGTCTATACTTACGGAAAGGGTGAGTGTCAGGAGGATGGAGCCAGGCTCTTCTCAGTGACCTCCAATGACAGGACAAGTAGTAATGGGTGCAAGCTGGAACACAGGAGGTTCCACAGAAATATAAGAGAAAAACTTTGTCAGGGTGAGGGTGACAGAACACTGGAACAGGCTGCCCTGGGAGGGTGTG
This sequence comes from Turnix velox, assembly GCA_013400935.1. Taxonomy (NCBI): domain Eukaryota; kingdom Metazoa; phylum Chordata; class Aves; order Charadriiformes; family Turnicidae; genus Turnix; species Turnix velox. Next base: position 128,554 of record VZTY01021530.1, read on the forward strand.
GAGTCTCTTCTCTGGAGACATTCAAACCCACCTGGATGTCTTCCTGTGTGACCTGATCTGGGTGTTCCTGCTCTAGCAGGGGGATTTGACTAGATGATTGCTTGAGGTCCCTTCCAATCCCTGATATTCTGTGATTCTGTGAAATACAGAGTCAGTCATACACTGCCTGGCAAGTGTTTAGTACCAAAATTGACCATGTGTTTGGAAACGGTCTAGGTCAGGTAGTTGCAGATCAATTGCAGACCTGCAGAACAGTTGCTGCTGGAGACCTGACATCCTTGTTATGGTTTTTTATGGTTTTATTTGGACTGGTTGTGTGTGGTGATTATGGATGGGACTACTGTAGATGGAGGATATCTTCCAGCTTTGTTTTGTCTTGAAGGAATCCATTTTGTGTACTTTATATGACTGCGTGAAGGAAGCACGAGGGCAGCAGGGACTGTGAGGAGGCTCACGAAAAAACAGCATCCTCACTCTAAAGCAAAAGCTAAAACACTAACACAGCCATGCTCTTCAATGAGTAAGAAGGACAGAGGAATTGCCATGAAATACTTTTTGTTCTTGGGTCTTAACTCTGCATCATGCTTTCTTATTGTGGGGTTACAGCTGCAGCATCAGTTACTTGGTACTAGGGTTATTTTTTGTGATGTTTGACTGAGATGCCATCAGGACTGGGCTCAAAGATAAATCATATTCCACTGTCACTCAGCCAAAATACAGGGATTACAACCATACAACTGAAAAGTGCAGTTCATATCATGCCTCAGACATCTGCACAGCCAGTCACCACTGCCCCACATAGGGGCTGGCTGGGATGAGATGGAGACACCACCTATGGACACATTGAATTAACAGTAATTTGCTCTGATAGAGCTGAAACCCCAACAGGAGCAACCATAGAGCATTCTGGCAAAATCTCAAATGATGTGACAGGACTTTATATGTTTGAATTTCACAGAGTGAACTTTACAGGTTTTGCAAAAAGATATTATGGTATTGGTATTCCAAAGCTGACATTGTATCTAAAAGTAAAACTAAACATGTTATCCAAGTCTCAAATAACTGGGTAAATATTGCTAAGTGCCACTTAGAGAATGAAATGCAGAGCTACAGTACACCCACACACAAATAAAAATGCTATCTGCTGGGAGTTCTTTATTGTGCTTAGCAGAGAGCTAAAATAGCACATTTAAATAGTGATTTGTGTCACTACTTTATCTTATGTTTAGATCTCTGAATGTCAAAATCACAGCCTCACAAGCTCAGTTCACTATTGGATACCTGAATATACTCAAATAATTTCATTGCAGTCTTGTGCAGAAAATGCAGTTGAAAGCCTTCAGTTAAATTTCCTAGGACAATTCACCAAGATTAAAGAGATTTGAGTCCATGAATGACCACACTCAAAAAAAAAAGTGGTGCCATGTTACTAGGGATTGCCACACATGGAGAGTTGTTGTAGCCAGATATGGTATATTGGTATATTTTGTTAAGGAACATCTAGATAAGTTCAGGTCAAAATTTTCCCTATAAATGAACTGTTTCAACATAAGCACTTAGCATGTAAAATAGCCAGCTTGCGGGTGTGAGTCATGGCAGAGGTACGCTGAGAGATTCTTGGGATTCTTTATGAGCCAAATGTGCTTTCCAATCCTTCCTGCAATAACTCTAGGGCTTCTAGTCTTTGAGAGGGTATTTTAGGATTGTCTCAAGCAGCCTGGATGGCAATGAATCTGTCTGGAAATAATAACTGAGGTTGTTCAGTTATGTTTTCTGCTGCATTTCTTTTTTTTCTCCATCATTGTAAAATTGCAGCTTCCACAGCATATTCCTTACTTCCAGTTTGGCTCCTGCTCCTTCCTTTTGCTCCTTCTCTTTCTGTGATGTTTCTGCACCTCTTGTGAACATTCACACAAGTTTGGTGTCAAGCACAACAAAGCAAATATTTAAAACAATATTTTTTCTTCATTGTCTCTTTCAAATGGTGGCCAAAAATCAAGATGATTTTGCAGTTATAATTAATATTCTTTCAGTTCAAAGTCTAATCTTTCTTAAAATGTACATGTTTATGCTGGCACTTGTCTTTGATCAGCCAGTGCTAATGTACAGAGTGTGACACAAATGACCATAACTTTATTCAGAAACTAGAAGTGGCATTTTAGGAGAGAAAAAAGGAGGATTTATGCTTTCAAAAAATATAAGCCCTACTACTATATTGGGAATTCCATAAAGAAGGAAAAAGGAATGAACATAAAGAAAAGGGGAGGAAAAGAGGGAAAAGGAATGAAAGAACATCTGAGATAACTTGCAAGAGTGTGACAAATTAACTTATATCACCTCTAAAATTAAAACATCCTGGTATAAAACTGGTTTTTTTTTAGTTTTATCCATGGATTCGAGGGTCTTCTGGCAGAAGGCTCAGTTATCTAGTTACATATTAGGTGATGTTTGGGATCAGTGTAATATATACTATAGCAAAAAACTAGGTATTTACAGATACATTGAATTATCAGAAGGTATGAATAAAAACCAATACTTTTAGATGTAAGAAATCAGAAGTGTTTCTCACATAAATTTATTTATAATAAAGTAGACTTTTATGAACATTTTATCTAGGAACAAGGCTTCCTAATCCTTCCTTCGAACATCTAAACTTCCCAACAAATATGAAGTGTATGTCAAAAAAAAATAAAATAGCAGTATCCTCTTGTTGAAATTTCTCAAATAAGGTGACCATGGAGATTCATTAGACTTACTGGAAGACCTGATGGGGAAAGTAGTTATGGGACAAAACATTCTTTCAGTTCTTGTTAAGAAGTCACAAGATGGACAGCACCAGCTGAGGACCCACTAAGGATTATGGCTGCTTGTGGTGGGTGTGCAGTGTTTGCAGCACCCGAGAAGAGTCCATCCCAGAGAGGTTACCCGGCTTTTTCTGTGCCTGAATTGCTAGACAAAACCTAGGGCATAGATGGCTTTCTAGAAAGGCAATAAAGCTTGCATGTGAACATGGGGTAATGTTCTCTCTCTGACCTTTTCAAGCTCCCAGGAGAGATGAAAACAATTGAATCCCTGCCAGGAGAAGGGTTTAAGTTGACACGAAGGCTCTGGGGATTAAGCAGCTGCCTGCCAATGCTTTTGCTAACTTACACTTCCTCCCTTTCCATTAATTTTCCTGTTCTGAATCCTTCAGAAAAAGTTTAAATTAGTCTGTTTTGGCCCTTAAAAAAGCTATTTTTTCTTCAATGTTAGCACTCTTCTAAATTAATAAAATCAGCTTTGCGGTGCAAGTAGGAATTTTCCAAAAGAGTCAGAGAGGAGAAAAAGAATTAGAGAAGTAAATTCTGTGACTTCTGCAGTGTATGGACAGAGCCATAGCCCATGGTCATGTTGTGCCCTGTCCCACTGGTGAGACCTTGTCTCTAGTGTCACTTCAGCTGGAAGGGGAAACACACATCACAGAATATCAGGGATTGGAAGGGACCGCAAGTGATCATCTATTCCAATCCCCCTGCCAGAGCAGGAACACCTAGACCAGGTCACAAAAGAACACATCCAGATGGATTTTGAATGTCTCCATCACATGCTATGTGCTGCTCACAGGGTTGTTTTGTCCTTGGTACAGAATTAGAATATCTTTCTCCTCACTGAACTCCGATTTGCATGTCAGATTCCAGGCTCTCTGCTCCTCTTTATTTCAATGGGAGGAGTGTCATAAAGAAGGCAAGTTTAAAATTGTTTTCTTTCCTTTCTTTTCCTTTAAGATGAGTAACATGTATGAATGTGTGAATTATTTTTTAATGCTTACATTTACCTGCTTTTATTTTTCTACTTGTTAATACACTTTCAACTTATAAGTATGCAAGTGCAGCTGATGGAACTTCTCCAAATCACTCTTGCATTGTCCTTTGGAAAACAAAAATAACCCATGAGGAAATGGCAATTTGTGCACTAGCCATGTACCACAGCAGATGTATCACCACCTGCCTTAGGTTCTCCTCCTATCAAGTGATAGATAACCTTCACTCTTATGGAAGTTTGAAAATGGTTAAGTGGCAGAGAACAATTGGAGTAACGGAAGATTGTTTGTGGTTTGTCAACACAAATAACTTGGATACTGAAGCCTGTATTGCAAGTGTTGCCTGGGAAACCCATGTACAGCATAATGAGTTTCTAAAACCCACCAGAGTATAGTGTCATATACAGGGAAAAAAAGAACACATTTGATATCACCTCTCAGCCAAGGTAAGGAGAGGACAATTGGGACACCAGGACCACAACCACAGAGCAAGCTTGTGTGCCTGAATGTGCAGTTTGAACTGTGGACAGGCTGTTAAATCCCTTTTATTACAGTTGATCACTTATGGGCTTTTTTGTTTCCTTCATGAATACTTAATGCAACTTATAATTAGACATGGCAAGCAAATGCCAGCTCTGGAACTATGACTTGAGCTTTCCTGGCTTTCATTTTAATGATATTACCAGAGAAGCTGTGAAGTTTTGTGTGAGCTCTGGGTGCAGGCAGCTGAACACTTCAGCTGGAAGCCTGGAGGTTGGTGCTGTGGTGCTACATCGTGACCAGGAAGGGAAAGGTTTTGATGTAGTACTTTTAATGCTTTCCCCATTTCTTTTTACTGAGTCTATCAGCCAGTCTGTCTGTTGCTGTTGGGATCTCCTGGGGAAAAAACATTCTCTCATTCTTCAATGAAACCAGTCATGGCTAAGAAAGAGCTACCATTTCTTGTCTCTTCTCCACATAGAAGTGGTTTGCCCACTAGAGAGTGAAGGCAAGACTCAGTGGTTACGAGTTGCCACACTCATCAGTAAGGGCACAGCTGCACTTTCAGTTGTCTGATGCTTTGAGGTGGGTTCAGCTTTGCCTCAGAGCACTCTGAAGAAACTAGAACAAGGAAAGTATCAATAGAAATCCTTGATATGGAAGAGTGGAATGGAATTGTCTGCTGCTTTTCTTTTTTAAAATATCTGAATGTGCAGAGATATCACAAGCATCATTAGAAAAATGCAAAAATATACTCATGCTAAAAAAAAAAATCACATTTTTCTAGTCTATGTTAAAAATTCTTGATTGAGCTTTGATTTTAGCATCTCCATTATTGTAATCCATGAAGCAAAGGCCATGGAAAGCTACACTTCTGACTGTGCAACGCAGGTTTAGGTGTCCTTCTAAAGATGTTCTGTGCTGTTTGTTGCTCATCTACATATATCTCGAGTTTAGCATGGGATAAAGAGACTGCTCTATTGTATTTGAATCACAAATGCTTTTTAAAAAACATGGAATTTGTGGATGACAGATTATCTTGTTAAACTATATGAACAGGATTAATAATTGGCCTGGAGAAATGTTTGTGAGAATTGGACAATTTTAACATTTCTTAACAAAATATTTTATAATAATAGTGCTCTCAAAGTTTCTAGAAGTAGTAGTATTTCTGACTGATTTTGTTTGGCCAATGAGATATAATCAATTACTAACAGTACCCTCAGTGGGATGCATATTTTGACAGGAGCCCTTGGCTCGTCACAGAGAACAGAACCAAGAAAAGACATTCTAACAAATTACAGTTCCCTGGAATTAGTGCTTTACTGTGAAAAAACACTCCTAAAATTTAAGCTGACTCAGATTAGTGTGTTTCAGGTCAGGACTATATATCATCAAGGTTTCAGGAGTGCCAAAATCAATTATTTAAAAAAAAAAACCAACGAAACAAAATAACCAAAAACAAAAGTAAAGAAAATAATAATGTTACATTTTGGAGAGCTCGGAATGTCTTATTCTTCTTGGGAGTTGTGCTTAGAACTACTTTCTACAAATGTCTCATAAAGGAAATTCCAGAGTTTATTTTTCTCTAATCTCAAGCCATCCTGCACACACAGGGTGACCTGGAAAGTTAATCAGATTTATTAGCTAAGCAAAATGCTGTATCTGCAAAGTGGCTCTTCTGCAGTTGCTTCCTCTTTAGAAGAACAGCACATTTTCGTGTTGCTTTGTTACTGTGACAGTTTTGTTCTAATTATAACCGATCAGACTCAGATACCTTAATAGCTTTGCAACTACTAATTTAAGCAGAACTGAGCACACTGAGAGCATGTCACAGAGCAGGTAGCCAACCCTGCTTCCAGGTACTGCTGCTCACAGGAAATAAGGGATGTTTAAATCAGGGGAAATTACCCAAAGGGCAAATTTTATCCACTGCTTTTACAAAGAGAAACAGAAACTCAAGGGGGTAAATATGGAGGTATACAGGGTCATAGCTGTCATAGTTTGGGAGCCACAGCTGTTTAAAATTGCAGGTTTTCAATGGCAAACCTCAGCCACCACCTAAGCTATTATTATTATTATTTCATCAAGCCTAATTCTAGGGAGTATTTTGGGCTGACAAAAGCCTTCTCACTCTTTGTTTATTCATTGCACATGGATAGCACCCTCCACACCTGCTGAGTTAAAGTCCTGTTTCTCCCTGCTCTAAAATCTATTGCAGTGGGAAGCAAAGGTCTTTGATGAAGGCAATTGCCTTGGTGAGGAAACCAGCACATCTTCAGATGTAAATAAAAATGAAGACACCTGATGAACTATAAGCTCTGTATTAATTAAAAACAATTAAGCAACAAACTCACTGTGGGTGAGTCAGGTGTGGAGAGAAGACTTGAATATCATACTGGTAACTGCCACCCTGTATCCTCCTCTGGGATGGGTACAGAGCAGCCTACAGTAGGTCAGGTCACCGTGGCTGATGAGGATGCTGTCCCTAGGGTCACAGTCCCCTGGGCTTTGCACTGGGGCTGTCATCTTTGCCCTAATTCTATGCTATACAATTCTCCAGCACTTGATTGTAGGCACACCATTTTCATCAGCTGGTTCGTGACAACATAGAATCACTGGAAGGCACCTCAAAGATCATCTGGTTGCAACTCCCCTGCCTTAGGTATGGACTGAGTTGCTCAAAGCCTCATCCAGCCTTACCTTAAACACCTCCAGGAATGAACACTTCCACAACTTCACTGGGCAACCTGTTCCAGGGTTTAAAACTGTGACCTGCAAATGAATGAGGTGGCCTGTGACCAGAGAGCACTTGAGAGAGACCCACTGTACCTCTTAAAATTAAGACACTTCAAGTCAAGAGCTTGAATTGTGCATAGGGCCACTGAAGGACTGAATCCCTAATTAATGTTGTTAGACTGATTTATTTCTCCTCCATTGCCACCCATCCCTCTCTGCATCTTGGCTGCTTATTGGAAGGCTTTAAATTTGCTTCCAGTGTAAGTAATAAAAGAAAAGGTCATAAATCTTTGTCTAATCAGTTTGAGGGATTGTATTTAGTTTTATGGAAATATCAGTTGGCATCCTCAGCTTTAAAAGCAGTTAGACCTGTGTGCAAAAAGCACTCCCTCTTCCCTGCCTCACTGTCATAAGCTCCTTTACAAAGATTGTTTTCTTTGAGTAAAGCTCTGCTTACAATTTTTAAGGAATTTTGCTTCTTACATGATGGAAGATGAAAATAATTTAAACTTTCTTTTCATGTTGTATCTGACTGTAGTAATGTTTTTCTATGCAAAATATTGCTATAAAGGTGTTATAAAAAATCCCCTTGAGCTTGCACAATCATTGTTCAGTGAAGATGGTAAGTAAAAGTTGTGCAACTGCATGTAAAGGTATAATTTTGGAGATGGAGAAAGAATTATGCAGTATAAATTTGGCTCACAGAGGGACCGATTTGATCTGTTTGCAAAATGGTTGGTGTGAAAATAGCAAGTTGGGGAAACAAATAACATAACCAATATTGGAATGAATTGTTGAGGTGGTGAAACATATAATTAAGAGCCACTTTTGAGCAACTGCAGGCGAGGAGAGAAACTGCTGAGCCAAAATATTACACTGAACCTCAAAGATTCTACAGGGTGATGCAGGAGACTTGTTGCCTGGACTTCGGGTCTCATACTGAGGGATGTAGGACAAAATAAGTAAAAGATATTTACAATGTTACTCAGTTACAAAATCTTAAACTAAAGTAAGAAAAGGATGTCAGATCATGCTGTCCTTTCCTTCTTCTAGTATAGGACAATTTGTCTTTTTTAAGAGGCATTTATGAGCCTCTCACTCTTCCCTTAAGTACATTGTAGTTAAATGAATTCCTATAAATAATAGAATTGCAGGTATTGATTATTTTTAAATTGCAGCGGTGTTGCACAATATAATATTGGCAGCTGTGCTATGATAAAATAGTGTGTTATATTTTAGTTGAGTCAACAGGGACCTGAGTCATTCCCAGCTCCAGTGCGGCCAGTGGCTGCTGCTGCCACCCACAGGGAAGTGGCACTGCATTCACCAAGGGGGTCTTCACAGGCTACGTGGACTTGATAGCAACTAAAACTTCTTTATGCTGATCCTTATATAATTAGCTTCGAAAAGGAACCTCTGAGTCAGAAGGAAATCCAGAAGAGCTCTCATGTTGCTACTTGAAAAAACCTAATGTCAGGGGTGGCTGAATATAAACACGGGAAAAGCTTTTGGACTCCTGAAAATTAGAGGTAATGCTTATTCTTTGTTCATGAAGGACTCTTCTTTTGCTAATTTACTCTTCAGTAACTTTCCAAGTTATTTTTAGGTAGCAATTTGTACTTCTTGAGGGGGTGCCAGATAATTTTCTAAATTTGAGCACTGGACTGACTCACCAAGGTAGCCTTGAAAGCATTTTTTCCATGTATAAAGAAAAACCATGCTGTTCTTTCTTTACCAGAGTTCTAATGGAATTAATCCATTGCTATGGGGATTTGTTAGGACATTAATTAGCTCCTTACAAGTATTGTGGTTCATTTACATTTCTGATTATGACACTTCCTTATGTGTCTTTTGAACATTTGTGATTCTGTAATTCCTTGGCTAAACAGTTAGGGCTTAGTGCCCCACCACATGTTCATTATGTGCAGTTCTGACGCTGCACTGAAGGGAAGGGCATAAGTACTTGGCCTCTGCAGGATGGCAATGTGAGCAAGAACAACTTGGTCTACCTGTCATTTGGAGCAATCACATTATACACCCAGGATATATCATTATAATATATACCCAAAAGAGCTCTGAGATCCAAAGCAGCATTTCAGAATCCTGTTTTTTGACTGAGGAAACAAATTGCATAATTGAATTGGATTTCTTTGACTGAATAAATATAAGAAAGATCTTTATAAACATAATTATAAACTTCATGCCCACCATTTTATATCCATGTGTTGTAAAACAGTTGTCACATTTCCTGACTCTGTGTTTGGCAATACTCTGAATAGCGCCTTGATTTTCCCAGACATGCTGCTCACAGAGGTATGAAGTTATCAGGTTAGGATTGAAACCCTGCCACTGACACAAGCTTCAGTATTTATTATTAATACAGAGAATCCAGTACTGTTGTGATCTTGCTGAATTAAAGGTAGAATCAAAGGCATTTTACTGACCTCAGTTCAGTTTATCTCACACTGGATGACAATGTGTCATTGATTTCTGAAATGGAGCAGGCAGCAGCCTTCATTATACTGAATCCATCTGGCAACTTCAAATCTCAGCTCAGCGGTAAATCTACTGTTCCTTCAAACCTCATCTGGAGCTTCTTATGATAGGTACATTGGATCAAACTGCAGCATCATTGAATATAGTGAGCGTGCATTACCTAGATCCATCTGTCAATGGTGGGGGCATCTACTGGTAAGAGTCTGATGAACAAAAACAACAGTGCCCTGAAAAAATGCAAGAATCAATACTGGAAGCTCTACTGGCAGAATGTGCATTGAAAAGCTGGGTGTAAAACCTCAGCCCATGGCCTGGACTGGCAGCATAGTAGTTGCTCCATCTATTTTAAGATGCTCCAGCCACAGCAGGCAACAGCCAGCTGTTAAGATTTTTATATCACACACACTGTGCAAAATCTAGAAGTGATTAATCCTTAATGGACTCCTTAATGAAAGTAGCTTGAGCTTCTTTGGAGTTCTGCAGGAAAGTATATCTGCTTTCTATGACAGAATCATAGAATGGTTTGGGTTGGAAGGGACCTTAAAGGTCATCTAGTTCAAATCCACTAGACCAGGTTGCTCAGTGCCTTGTCCAGCCTGGCCTTAAACACCTTGAGAAAGTGGGCATCCACAACCTCTCTGGGCAACCTGTTCCAGTGTCTCACCACTGTTACCATAATTAATTTCTTTCTAATATCTAGCCTGAATCTACCCTCTTCCAATTTACATCCATTACTCCCAGTACCTCCATCACACATCCTAATAAAAACTCCTACCCCAGCCTTTCTGTAGGCCCCCTTCAGGTATTGAGAAGCTACTATGAGGTCCCCCCTGAGCCTTCTCTTCTCCAGGCTCAACAACCCCAACTCCTTCAGCCTGTCCTCAAAAGGGAGGTGCTCCAGCCCTCTGATCGCCTTCCTGGCCCTCCTCTGGTCCTGCTCCAACAGCTCTTACATTGATGGCTCCAGAACTGGACACAGTGTTCCACATGGGGTCTCACCAGAGCCAAGTACAGGGTCAAAATGACCTTTCTTGACCTGCTGGTCACAGTTCTCTTGATGCAGCCCAGGACTGCCTTCACTTCAAGTGTCCATAAAACACCACAGGAGGAACTCTCTACCTCAAGGACCAGGAAATGGAATTTCTGGTACACTGAGGTGGTGAGATAGTCCCAGAGCTGCAGGAAACACTTAACCAAGAGGACATTAAAAAAAAGGCCCAAGGAGCCAAGCTGGCATTTCTGTGGCACCGATGGGCAGCTCAGAGCTCCAACTGGACACTCTTTTGGCTCAGGTTCTTTAGTTTCTGTCCTGCATCCCTTCATTCCCTTGTCCTGAACCACACCAAGTTAATTTGTGTCTTTCCCATGGGCCATTTGACTGCCTCTGACTGGGAGGAGGGTCCCCTTGCTAGGGTTGGGGGGTTCTTGTGCTTCACAGTTTCTCTACTCTGGTGGTGTGGGATTTTTGAGGGTGTGGGGTCTCCTTCTCTGGAGACGTTCAAACCCCACCTGCTGTGAAACCTGGGTTGGGTGTTTCTGCTCCAGCAGGGGGACTGGACTAGATGATCTCTTGAGGTCCCTTCCAATCCCTGATATTCTGTGATTCTGTAAGTTCAAAGTGTCCTGACAGTAACACATGTTGTGACCTGTGTCCATTCTTTATCTTCATCTCAAGCATTTTCTGTCAGCTGACTGGAGGCTTCAGAAATGCCTGCCTGATGGGACGCACTGGAGAAAGGGATGTTTTAGGTTGAACATGTGGAACCTGGTGCTGAGAGGCTGGCTGGATGGTTATAACTGGTGCACATCTTGTGTCAGGCCTGAGTTTGAATCAAGCCCCACAAGTAACTTCAAAAATGCAGTTGTTTTCTCCCCAGTTCCCATAATTATCTTGTATTATATTTTGCTAGCTTCATCCAGGACTTGAAAAAATAAGCTTTCAAGGAGGGCTTCCAACTCTGCATGAATGATCTTCTGCATTTATGTTCATCTGAGCTATGCTTATACTATATGTCATCACAGAGGAGTGAGCAATTAAAAATGCAATTAATTTCTTGCTAATTGAATATCTTCTGAGTAATTCACAAACCTGGATTATTACCAGCAGCAGGCAAATATTTAACTGTTAACCAGGATTTCAAAACATCAGAAATAATCATCTGGATCTGCACAACTTCTGGTCCATCTGTGTAACACAACATATGCCCCTCTCTTCAGACAGAGAGGGTGTGAACAACTGTTCCTGAGGAGCTAGAGTGTTGCGCATCTAGGAGATGCTGTCTGGGCTTACGTCTGATCAAATGTCTTGTTGGGTAGAATTCTGCTCTAAATCTGCTTTTAGGAAGCTGCATGTGATGCTCAGCAGAGGCTCTCTCTTCACTACTGCCAGTGCGAGGAAAAAGACGGGGTGTAACAACATCTCAGTCTTCCTTCTGAGAAGGGCTGGGTTAAAAACGAAGCAAGTCATGGATGCTCACCATCTGCAGAACAGGCTTGAAAAAGGACCTTGGCTCCTTGACTTTTTCACACAGTTCAGGCAGTCCCCAATCAAAGAGGAGCTGTATCAGAAGTGTGGGAAATGGGGAAATTGGGAAATGAACTGCTGAGTCCAGAAACAGCTAGCCAAGAGCTGTCACAAAGTAGGGAAAGCCTGCCTGGACTGTCTCCAAAGAGATTTGAGACTAAGAGGAGTAAAGCCATCTGAGTACATCTCTGGAATGAACTTGCAGCGTGGCAGTATGCCCAGGTTAGAGATGGCATCAGGACTCTGTTATGATCCATCTGCAACAAATTGAATGTTCACTCTAATGCAAGAACATGATGTATCCCTCTCCAGAAGGAACTGTTGTCCTTCACTCAGAGGTCTGCAGTGGATGCTGGAAAATGCCCTCAGGGTGCCTAAGTAGGGGTTTTTACTTGTCCTGTCTTCTCTGAAACCAAGAGAAATATTGTGTCATGGTTGGTGATTTTTGTAGACAACCTGGTTTTTTACCTCTACATCTCATTTAGCCCAGAACAAGATCTGCTTTCATCTTCTTCCAAGAACAACTTCTCTGCCTCCTTAGCCTTTCTTTCATCTTGATTACTGAAACCCTAGTTGTCTTGACAGAGAACTGTTGCCTGCTTTGGTAACCACTCCCACTCTCAGAAGCTGTAGAAGAGAATATAGCCTTGTGGCAAGGCCAGCAAGTGAAGTTTTGGCCTGTGATTAAATAGAAAAATATCCACCTATGTCCTTCTGTTGGACCTTGCCAGGGTAAAGTCAAGGAAGGAGCAGCTTATTTTTAATTCTTATTTCATTCTTCATAGAGTAAACATTAAAACAATTTGAAGAGAACAGGAGAGGAAGAAATGCCAGCTCCAAACAGACCTTGAACAACACTGAGAAAATGTGGAAATCTTTTTTATTAATATATTCCAAAAGGGGTTTCTGAATTTCACTTTATATTCTAGGTAATGTGAAATTTCACTTATACTATAGTGCTTGGAATCTAGTTCTTTTACCTCACTCATTGCCTCACTGAGTCCCACAAGCTTTTTTGAAAAGGTTTTCTTGTGAACCTTCCAAGGATTAATAGTTTAGTAATATTTAATTGCTCAAAATATCCCCAGGACAATGATTATTACTCTTTCCTGTCCATCGTTCTAGGCCCTCATCCCATCTTCTCTTTTTCCTAAGCTTTGTTGTTTTTTTTTTTAATAATCTGCACTTACACCAAACTATTGGGATTTTTCAAGTTATTTTTCTTCAAGGAATAAAAATACCTATCCCTAGCACAGAATATCCTGGATAAACATAGTATCTCTGATGGCTCCAGTCCTCAGCTTATGGCAGCGCTGGAGCTGTTACAGGTCAATGCTATTCAGGCTCAGACTGATCCCATGCATTCACAGAGGAGTGACCTCCTCTCATTAAAATATCAGTACTCTGGCAAATAACTGCTGACAGCAAAACTAGTCAGCCCAGATGTAAACCAGGCTATTCAGAACTCTAGATGAGTCTTTTTTTCTTTTGCCAAGAGTAAGGTTTGATCTGGTAACATCCACATCTGGTACATGTTCAATAACTGAGTTACAGTCAGATGGGCCATTTAGAAACTCTTTAATTAGTCTTTCTTTGCAGCAATGTATGTCCAGACATATCTTCATTCTTCAGTTATTTATCCTCCTTCCACACTGCAAATTTCCAGATGAGCAAAGTCAGTATTTAGATGTAAAAAATGCTCAGAAGTTTCATGGGGGGTGGGAGGAAAGGATGATTTATTTTTTATTTTTACAATTATAACACCACAATCCTAGGAAAATAACATCACATCAAAGTAAAATGCTTTTTCTCTGTATTGATCAAAACGTTTTTCAGATGTAAGAATCCAAGGATTGTTTGCATTTCTCCAGAGAGAGAGAGAAGCATAGGCAGGGTCAGCTAAAAACATGGTGTGAGCCAAAATGAGCCAGTAAGAGGCAAAACATGCCACAGAATACAGCTGGCCTGTTTCTCACTTGAGATAGCTGTGTAAGGCCTTTGAAATACTCAGCAGCTAAAGAGCAAATTACATTCAAATGTTACCCAGCCTTCAGTTTAAATTTAACCTTCTGAAAAGTTTGTTGAAATAACTGATTGAGAGCCCAGTGCAGAGTTACGAAGATGATGAAGGGATTGGAGCATCTGCCTTCTGAGGAAAGACTGAGAGAGCTGGGTCTCTTTAGCTTGGAGAAGAGGAGACTGAGGGGTCACCTCATTAATGTCTACAAATATGGAAATGGTGAGTGTCAGGAGGATGGAGCCAGGGTCTTCTCAGTGACCTCCAATGATAGGACTCGGGGAAATGGGTGCAAGCTGGAACACAGGAGGTTTCACAAAAATACAAGAAAAAAGCTTTTTCACAGAGAAGGTGACAGAACACTGGCACAGGCTGCCCTGGGAGGGTGTGGAGTCTCCTTCTCTGGAGACATTCAAATCCCACCTGGGCGCTTTCCTGTGAGACCTGATCTGGGTGTTCCTTCTCTGGCAGGGAGATTTGAGTAGATGATTTTTTGAGGTCCTTTCCAATCCCTGACATTCTGTGATTCTGTGATCAGCTTGGAATCTGACTGGCCTATTTTGCATTCTGAAATGCTCCTCCTGCAGCCGGTGCTGAGAACAGCATTGGCTGCCTGGACCATCGCTGCAGCTCCTCCCTCCATCCTCTTTTACTGGATGATGTTAAAATTTTATTTCTGTAGTTAAATTTCTGGTTAAACATTAAGCACGAGCACACCTCGTTTGATCAGTAACAGCCATAGAGTTTAGCCAGTTTATGGCTAAATAGCCCAATCCTGTCAAGGAAGGGATGAAATTTGCTGAATTAATATAAATTCCTTGAGGCAGTAGCTGTGTCTGAGCACCACTAAGGGGAACCAATCCTGTTATATTATGATAGTTCAGAGACCTACCAGTGTTGCCCTTTTCAGCAAGGTAAAATCCACATATGATGCATTTTAAGGTAAATGGAACTTCTTTTTTTTTTTGATGGATAGATGATGGGGATTATTTATGTGCCTGTCTAATGTGCTGTTTTCTTGGCAGGCAGCCTAGTCTTCAGAGGATAACTGAGAGCTCTCATATGCTGTTAGTGTGTTTTTGCAAGTATTCTCAAATTTCACACAAACACACCAAACTCTTGTTCTGCAAGATGCTTGTAATGGCACTGATTCCATGGGTGATGCTCATGATCAGCCAGGAGAGAATGAAGCCTGCATCTGTATAGTTCACTGTATAGTTCAGTAAGATTTAGGCTCATGCATCAAGAGGTATATTTTCCCAGCCTGCGATCTTCTGGGGCTGGCTGCTCCATATGACATAGTCTGACCTTTCAACTGCAGCAGAAAACCATGTGTGATTTTTTTTCCTACCTTCAGTTGTCCTTGACTGAGTCACTGCTTGCTGACGTTGGACGTAACAAAACTAAAGTGGCCATCGAGTCCTTTCTTATAAGAACTGGATCTCATTATACACTCCAGTCAGCTCTCTGAAAAGCTGAAGCCTCTAATAAGGTTTGTCATTTTTTTTTAAGGACTCATTGTATCTAGAAACAAGGAAAGTCCTCTCCAAGCTATTTCTTCTCCCTACTTAGGCAGCTTACGGAGGCCACTGCCTATGCTTTCACAACATTTTAACACAGAAACCACATAGAAACAAAGAAATGCTCAAGTAGCATGTACTAAATTTAAATGAGTTCAAGCAAGTGCTTAAAAATAACACTTGGAGGCTGTGCTTCATCCCACTATCACTGATTCTGCACCAGAAGTACTCTCAAGGGATGCACAAATTCTGTTTGAAGGCCAAAGGCAGATAAGAGAACAAGCCAGGCAAGGTCTGTGGCAGGTTTTCTTTTTTGCTTTTATTTCTCCCGTGTATAAATAAATGATCCTTTACAGATTTTTTGCCTCTCAGTGCTATCCTTTTCCTGTAATTTCTTGTCCCCAACCACTTTTGTACTTGTGCTGGCTTACTGAGGCTTTGCTGCAGCTCAGGCTGCTGAGAGTGTGGCCTTGGGTGCTGCATTCTTCAGCATGGAGACTTTTGCACCTAGTCCTTCACTGTATCTCTTAAGTACCAAAACCTTTGAGAGAGGGCAAAGCAGTTAAGTTGGTCCAATAAGCAGCTATATGAAGGTGCAAACTTTGGAAAGCTTTATCCTTAAAGTCAGCGTTAGTTCAGCAATGCTTTTGAGAAGTGGTGCCTCTTTGGGTGCAGTGTGTCATTGGGAGATATTTTTGTCGTTAACTGAAATCAAGCAACATAAACTCAGTCAAATTACACCATTTGAAAGCTGTATTGCCATCATACTTCCATACTTCAGGCTAGATATTAGAAAGAAATTCTTTATGGTGAGAGTGGTGGGACACTGGAACAGGATGCCAAGAGAGGTTGTGGATGCCCCCTCCCTGGAGGTGTTTAAGGCCAGGCTGGATGAGACATTGAGCAACCCGGTCTAGTAGGAAGTGTCCCTGCCCATGGCAGGGGGGTTGGAAATAGATGATCTTTAAGGTCCCTTCCAACCCAAACCATTCCATATATTATGCTGTGATCTCATTTTTCCTGCTCATCCAATTCCAGTAAAAAAAACAAAACTACCTTTATGAAGCTTTTCTATTGGCTTTTCTATGTTTGCTTCTATTCTGAATGACCCTTCTTCACAGACAATGAACTCCCCACCTTAGTTTCCAGTTAACTACTTTGTGATCTAAGTGTAGAATTTTGTTGGTTTAGTCTCTATCCTGTCAGCTTTCATGGAAACCAATCTCAATTCAGGGATTGGGTCTCATGTGTGGGTTTAGTGTGAGATACTTTGAGAATTGTTTTTTGAGGTTGTTTTGGGGAGTTCAGCTCATCATTTTCTCTACAGCATCCAGCAGCATTTCTGAGCTCAGCAAGGCTTTGTTCACATCAACGGCAGTATCATTTTCTTTCAAGGGTGAACTCACAAGCTCCTTATCCTGCAAATTATGGTTAATGCTCCAGTATAAAAATTAAGTAAGACCATAGTTAATAAGAATATCTCATGTATGCATTAAATTTTAAGGAGTATATTCTCCATTCATTTCATGTGTGATTACTCCTCTTCAACATTAATTGGAATTCTGTGTAAAGGCTGTGTAAAGAGAGTCTATTGCTGGGAATGTAAATTGAAACAAATCTCTGATATAACACTGCTTTTAAAGAAAGAGTCATTCAGGCAACACTGCTGCAGCATACAAATATTCTGTGTCATTAGCAACTAAAGCAACCTCTGGACTGTTAACAATGATGTAGTATGATAGTGCAACAAAATTATTTGCTGATTGTATTTATTTAATGCCTTTATGTGGCAAATATTTGGTATTGGCTACACAAGATGGGATGAGCTATGCTGCAGACTTACAGCCCACCAGAGTGAAGTGAGAAGGGATAGCTTCAATGTAGTTTACAGCGATCTATAAAAAATGATGGGGAAAAAGGATAAGAAAGATGTCAGTTTCTGACTTGTACACCTTAGTCAGCTGAGCCAGAGACAAATTACAGGAACAGCAAGGTCTGACTGTTTCCTTATGCAACCAGGAAAAAAAAAAATCTCTCTTTCTGTTGACAGACAGCTCAGTGCTCTGTTACGAGTGCACAGCTGGAAAAGGCAGAAAAGGGGAATGCTGGACTGTAGCTCCCCTTTCTTCACTGCTCCTGTGCTTCTGAAATGCCTCTGCTGCTGCCCACAGCTAAATGCCAGGCCCATCTCCCAGCACCATGATGTGCATCCTACCTATGGGTCTGCAGTGCCATGGCAGAAATGGAAGCCTCCCTCATGATAAGGCCATAAAGACCCTTAGAAGGAGAAACACTGCAACTGGTGCTTCTGAAATGCCTTCTTCTTGGGCCCCATTGTACTTCCCCAAGTGACACTGTACCAGGATTTGCTCAGAATATTTGTTTCCTTTTTAAGTGGAGTTAATTGCCAATCAGCTTGATCTAATTAATGGCAGTGAATGCAAATTTACACCTTCTCTAAAAATTTATTCCTGGAAGCAGCTGTTTCTAGTCTTTGCTTGTTCTAAGACAACCCAGGATGAGGCACAAGCATTTGTGTCTTGAAAGGAATGACTGCAAAGGGGGTTTGTATTTGTTGCTGTGTGATAACTAGTTTGTGTTGAGCAGCAACTAATTAAATAAATGCAAATGATGACTAAAGCATCTGGCCTAGGCAAAGTTTTCACTGAACTATGAGAAACATGTATGAAAGAACATTTTCATGTGTTGAAAAGTGTCAATCCAATTGATGGGTGAGAAGGTGGAAGGATGCGAGAGAGGAAGGGTGGGACTGTAGTATGCCTTGAAATAACTACAGCAATCAAATTTGGGACTTATTTTGACTTTCACAAGGCTTTTTACTACTGAACATAGAAATTTAGTATTACCAGTGTTTTAAAAAAGTAAAAGACCAAGCCTAGTCCCAGGGTTAAACTTTAGCATGGTTTGACTTCTCTGCAGAACAACTTAATCAGGTTGCTGTATTTTTCAGTCCGGGATAATTAAACATTATCTTTTCATCTGTTGTGAAAAATTATTGAGTGGCAGAAGCAGAGGGAGCTAAGTGTTTCTGCTGCTTTGCAGGTAAGAGTATCTGATAAACAAGTCAAAGTAGAGCATAAACATAATTCTTAAACGCTAATGATTTCTGATAGGGCTAGCTAATTCTCTTAACTGTATGAAAATGTGGAGAGGAGAAGGGAAGGGACACTTGATGTCAGGGCTCTGAAGGTCAGCCAAAGTGTTGCTGATCAGAGGAAATTAATCTGGTGATTAATTTCAAGAGACTCCCTGGTGAAAAAGCAGGCACTGGATGAGAAGTGCTCTGCATTGTTCTGCAGGCTGAAGATTAGTGCAAAGTAAGGAGGAAATGGGGGTAAACATTTTCCTTCTTTTGTCTGGATTGTGAGGAGAAACTGCTTTTTTCCCCACTTCTTTCCTGTTTTTGATTCTTCCTTAATTTTCCTACTCACAAAATGGCATCTCATTTCCAATTCTGAGTTTCTCCCTTAATTACGCCTCAGAGACACTGTGAGTAGCCTTGTATCATATCACTAATTTGATCCAATTTATCACACTGACTCTATGACAGTATTTAAATTCACTTCTGAGAAAAATCATGAAAACAGTTGCAAGTGGAAATGTGTGTGTACTATATGTGAAATTACAAACTCCCAGTGTATAAATCTTCAAATTCTGTGAAACGCTGTGTTCAAGTCCTGGAATGTCCCTTGGAGAGTGTGGGAAAGCATCACTGCCTGGGCATGTACCAGAACCCTCCAAATTCCAGCCTAGGATGAAAGTGAGAACATGAGTGACATATCAATACCTGAAGGGGGCCTCCAGAAAGGCTGGAGTAGGCCTTTTTAATAGGGTACAGGATGGCAGGACTAGGAGGAATGGATGCTAATTGGAAGAGGGGAGAGTTAGGCTGGATAGAAGAAAGAAGTTTTTTCCAGTGAGAGTGATGAGACACTGGAACAGGTTGCCCAGGGAGGTTGTGGATGCCCCCTCTCTGGAGGTATTTAAGGCCAGGCTGGATGAGGCATTGAGCAACCTGGTCTGGTGGGAGGTGTCCCTACCCATGGCAGGGGGGTTGGAACTAGATGATTTTTAAGGTCCCTTCCAACCCAAATCATTCTATGATTCTATGATAGTGAAAGCCAGCTGAGGTCTAAACAAACTTTTATCCCCAAAGAGAGAATTTTTGGCTTGTGTTATACTGAAAGTAACTGCATCTGTGGAGTCATTGATTTTTTTTATAATCAGAAAAGTACACAATGGTACAAATACATTAACATCTTTCAGGAAAGCAAATTTATATCATTTTGCATTGATGTATTATTTTACATGTTGCTTAAAAGACTACAGCCTGGTGAGCAGTACTTCTGAAGGATAAACTTCTCCACCTGTTGTACTGGAACTAGATTCCTTCTGAGAATGCTGGGTTTTTTTAAAAAAAAAGTATGTTTATTTTAAAAAAAATCACACTAAAGAATAACCAAACCAAGCCTTTTGAGGGATGTAGTTTTCCCTGAGTACCTCCTGATGTATCTCGCTGCAGAATTTTATGCTTGTGTTTTGTCTTGGAATACATTGCTATTTTGTCAACACCTTAATAGAGATTCAAAACCCTCAGTGCATGAAGCTGCAAAGTAGAAAATTGTGTATTTTTGAATTCTTGCTGAACCTCAGATCCTTGCTTTGTGTTTTCTGCAGCATTATTCTCTTCTGATTACTTCTCCTGCTGCTTTTAGCTGCCATCTCTGCATTTTAAGCCCAGTAGAAACAATACAGCACTGTGCATTGTTCCTTTTTTAGCCAGTACAAAGAATCCTATAGGTACAAAAACACTTGCAGTGGGGCTTTTTTCCTGTTGGTAGCAGTTACGGAGGGCCAAGTCACTTGGCTTTGGCAGGCTTTCCAGGTGAAATGTAGCTGTATTTGAATTCAGAATTCCCCCAGCTCAGTAGATCACATTCTCATAATGTGTTACAGTGAGGGCACTCTGGGGTTTACATGCTCAGAGTGTGCATATTTGTCTTCCTTTCCTGCTATTTGTATAGCTTCTTTCAAATTTTTTTGCCAAGATGACAGTGTTTGCATTTGGCCTACTTTGGTTATTATTAGATTCTTCTTGTGACCTATAATTGACTCTTTACCGAGATGCCATGTAAAATGCCTGAAGTCCTATACATATGTTTCAATATTTGATTTCTTCTGGTAGTTTGCCTGCACGCCCTGTTTCCCTCTTCAGCAATGACCTCAAATGTTTTCAAGCCCCGTAACGTTCTGTAAATCTGCTGAAAGAGATCAGCAGTGCCTAGTGAGAAGCTAACTGGGAAGTGTCAATTAGATATAATGGTAGTAAAGTGCAAAAAATAGCATCTCACGAAGGGCTAAGGCTTCCCTGCCATCTGGTAAGGCAGCAGGGAGGGATTAGGCAGGCTGGGAGAGCACACTCAGTAGCTACTTTCTCAACTGGGT
Organism: Turnix velox; assembly: GCA_013400935.1. Classification (NCBI taxonomy): domain Eukaryota; kingdom Metazoa; phylum Chordata; class Aves; order Charadriiformes; family Turnicidae; genus Turnix; species Turnix velox. The sequence continues at coordinate 149,595 of VZTY01021530.1, forward strand.
GAAATGATGAGGCATCAATTCTTTGACCACTGTTGGCCACTGAGGGGTTTTTTTCTTCTTATGCTACTTACAATTCTAGTATCAGCCCAATTCTGCTCTATTTTACCTTGTGTTAAGCTTTCTATTGAACACTATTTCTGAACTATTTAGCACATTACTTCTGTAACTGACTCCTGCACTTTTGGACCAAAGAAAGTGTGTAGCTCAGTTGGGAGAGCATCAGGCTTCTAATCTGGGGATCAAGGGTTCAAGTCCCTGTCCAGGTATGAGGCTTGTCAGAGTTGGGCTGATGGTTGGACTTGATGATCTGAAAGGTCCCTTCCAACCTAGACGGTTATGAAATTATGAAATCTGAGGAGTGACCTCATTGATGTCTATAAATATGGAAATGGTGACTGTTAGGAGGATGGAGCCAGGCTCTTCTCAGTGACCTCCAATGATAGGACTCGGGGAAATGGGTGCAAGCTGGAACACAGGAGGTTCCACAGAAATAGGAGAAAAAACTGTTTCACAGTGAGGGTGACAGAATAGTGGCACAGGCTTCCCAGAGGGTGTGGAGTCTCTTCTCTGGAGACATTCAAGCCTACCTGGATGCCTTCCTGTGCAACCTGGTCTGGGTGTTCCTGCTCCTGCAGGAGGATTGTACTAGATGATTTTTTGAGGTCCCTTCCAATCTCTGATATTCTGTGATTCTGTGAAATCATTTAAGCATTAAATACTGCTGTTGCAAAACTGGGGTGGGAATCAGACATCAGCATTATTTGAGCATAGAGGTATTTTTGGAATCTGGGGGGCAGGCAGGTGGTGAAGAGAGGAAGGAAGCAGGTTATTGATTTCCTAATTACAAGCAGGTCATGTCAAATGTTATAATCAATAAGCTGTTCATTTTCAGTTCTGCATGACTGGAGCACACTGTGAGTTTTCATGGTTTATATTTTTATTTAAACAGCTGTGGTGATGGCCTTACATAAGGGTCAAAGCTGGTGAGGCAAAGAATGTTGTAAGTGAAATTTCAGACATATCTGCTCGCTGGTGAAATTACACTTTCACGTGACTAAGCAATTTAAGTACTGTAGCCAAGAAACAAAATGGAATATTTTTTTTTACCCAAGTGATTAAGCACAAATTCTTCACACTGTAAAAATATTTCTCTGAGTTCATTCAAGCATCTAACCATCTGACTGGATCATAGCCAGAAGCAAACTGAACAAACTTGTGCTTGTGTTAGGCTGGAAGCAATGAGAAAACCATTGCTGGAGTGTGTTGTTTTTGAGGAAATACCTAATTCAGATATAGATTATAGGAGTCTATTTCTATTATTTTTTTAACCAAAGTCACAGGACACCAATAACTGGGAGGCAAAAGTAGAAATACCTAATGTGAATTCTAGAAACCACTTCATGTAAAAATGACCCCAAAAATGAAATCCTTTTCAGCAGGCTCATGCACATTCATTAGGTTATGAAAAGACTGAAATATGCCCATGAATACTATTCTTTCTTCTCTTAGACATCACATAGGCATTGTGTTCATAAGGTAACTGTAGAGCTCCAAATTCCAGTATATCAGTCAGGTGCCAGATATTTCTGTCCTCGAGATGCCAGACTGAAAATCTGGCATGTGTTTTTTCCTTTTTCTAATTGCTCATTAAAATTTTTTGAGAACAAGAAAAGGATGGATACTAACAGCAGTGCAGAACAGGAACTGTCTTACTCCTGTGAAAAACTGAACACAGCAGCAAAAGTATCAAAATTGCCTTTTTCAAGTGTACTGTGTTCTGCTTGGTAGTGCTACAGGTGGTGATGCATCAATTTAATCTCAGTCACCAGAATTAAAAACTGCTTCAGTTCAGACACTATTTGCATTCCAGCGTTGCTGTTTCTAGGCTAGTAAATCCTGCTTCCTAAGGCTCTTCTGGTGGGGCATAGCTGTGAAGCCTCTTCTTTTAATTAGGACGAAGAAGTGTTGAGGTCACTGCTTACCCATAAACTACACTCAACAGAAATAACTCTCTCTGCAGCAGTTTTTCAAGTTTTGGTTTCATAGAAACCAAACTAGGGACCTTAAAGATCACCTAGTTCCAACCCTCCTGCCATGGGCAGGAACACCTCTCACTACACCGTGTTGCTCATTGCCTCATAAGAGAGGTGCTGTAGCCCTCTGATCATCTTTGTGGCCCTACTCTGGACCTGCTCCAATTGCTCAGCTGTTTGACTGGTTTTTTACAAGGAGTTTGTTTTGGATCTTTAAGATATTGGAGAGAATGGAGGGATGTTTGTGTGAGGTGTCACAGACCTGGCCTGCTCCTGCTAAGTTGACCACCACAAGAACTGTGACCATAATGATAACTGTTCTGTCCCAAAAATAACTGAAGCTGCCAGCCAGGATGAAACTGAAGCACATCTGCTCCCTCCTCATTCAAGGAGGAGAGCTGTTCAGGAAATTGGTATTGCTGTGTACTGTATTTTAGGAATTAACCAGCTGTGATGGAGAAAGCATGGATATAAACTGACAGTTGCAAAGCAGGGAGGTTGTAAGCTAAAAGGAAACAGGCTTGCTGGGACAAGTTGTCTTTCTTGTTGCTGTTCCCTTTTTATGGCTTGACTTGCATTATCTGGCTCTGAGTTATTTTATTCACTACTTATACTGCTTGTGAATTTAGGAAAACAGATTTCTTTCTTCGAGGCACTGAGAACTGTTGCTCAAATAAGGGATTTGCTTCCATGCTTAAAATGAAATAATGTGCTCTTAAATACTCTGTTGAATTGTATCCTGAATGTTCAACATCTCTTGGGATTCAGCCACTTACAAGTAACTCCTTTGCTGCATGTATCTGGGGGCTAATTCCAGCTAATGAATTTTTGAGATCCAAATTCTTGAAATTACCAAAATCATCACTCCTAAAAGTTAAGTCTAGGCACGTGGAGCAAAAAGACAGTTGTTTCCATGCCCTCTATATTTAATGTACAGGTTATGGCATTTTTGTGGTGATAGATAGAACTTGAGAGTCTCAGTCCAAGTTTATCTAATTCTCAGATGTTAGATCTCATATATTGCAAGTTGTTGTGTTCATCAATTCACACATATTTCAGGCTTAGGTATTTGTAAATAGATTACATCAGGGTTTTTTAGGAAACAAAAAACCAGCAAACTTTAAGATTAATAGAGATTCTCAATTGTATGGGGAGGAAGAAAACAAATATACAGAATTGAAAATGTGCTGCAACCTTGTTTACCCACCTACTTAGCTATTTGTTTTAACATCTGAAAATATTATGTGCAGCTTTTGTTACTTGCCATCAGCTAAATCTCTAGCATAGAAAGAAAAACCAGGAAGTCAGAGGATAAAAATTAATATTGTAGCTCTGAGAAACAGATAAATCATAGTTAGAAACATAATTGCATCATCTTTCATATCTGGAGAGACTCATAGTTTTCCTTTGCTCTGCTATACTAAAGGACTTCTTCAGATACGAATTCTAAGTTAATGTCTTAAAATTAACCTTGTTTTTTGCAGAGTGTAACTAAAACATATATATCTAACAGCTATTTTGGCAATCTAAAATTTTTGACCCAAAGGGCGGAGAATAACTGAAATGCTTGTAAAATTTATTATTTAATAAAGAAGAAAAATATTAGCAATATTAGCTGTAGCAGTGAATAGACACTGGAAAATCTGGGGACCAGGACATGAGGATGGCAGGAGAGGACAGCAAAGTTTGAAGCAGCTGTAGCTGGGGCATTGCAGTCTTGAAGACAGTGGAGGTGATTCAAATGTGAAGGAAGGATGGTGGCTGTTAACAACTCGCCCTGGAGAAAAGGAGTCTGAGGGGAGACCTTACCGCTCTGAAGGAGGCTCTAAAGAGGTGGTGATTGATGTCTTCTCCCAGGAAACTGGCAATAGGAGAAGAGAAAATAGCCTCAAATTGCAACAGGGGAGGTTTAGGCTGAATATTAGGAAAAATTTTTACACAGAAAAGGCTATTAAGTATTGGAACAGACTGCACAGGGAATTGGTTCAGGAAGCATCCCTGAGGTATGTTTCAAGTAAAAATTGCAGAGGCTTACTTGTGACACAGCCAAGAAGAACAGTATAAAGGTCTTATGAGGTTCAGCTGGCCTTATGCTGTCCATCTTGCCTGTTTACATCTAGGTTCTTCAATAAAGAACAGTGGAGATTCTTGTACTCCACATTTGCACATAATAAATTTCATTAAATATTTATTCATTTTTGTAAGGCAAAGATCAAGGAGGAATTCAGTATTTTTCTCTTGCGAAGTTCCCTCTCTCTCTTCTTTCCATCTAGTTACAGCTATAATGCAAATCTGCCACCTTTCTGCATCCTATAGTGTCTATTTATCCTGCAGAAATTCTTAGACCAGAATTCCATAAATCCAAAACTCTCTAAATTCCACAGTGGGTGGTTTCTTTTTATTAAAAAAAAAAAAAAGCTTTTCCTAGAGGACTGTCTAATTGTTTTCTTACTCATTATGTATTGATTACCCTACTATATTTCAAGTAATTCTTCATCTAATTATTTCTAAGTACTACAATTATGGACAGTTATCATAATACACGTCATCCAATTTCATTATATCCACTAGTAATTCAAAATCCAACCAGATATAACTGAAAGCAGAGCCTTGACTGTTACATTTCGTTGTGGTGCTGTGGGAGTCTGATGTGAGGCAGCTCCCCAGAGCCATGGAAAAGAATTAGCACTAAGAAGTATGTAGATGCTGGATTTCAGTGAGCGGCAAGGAAGGACAGACTAAAAAAAATCCAGTGCAATGAGGGAAGAAACCAAGGAGAAGATGAGGTGTGCAGTGTCGAATCCAAACCCGCTGCCATGGGCAGGGACACCTCCCACTAGACCAGGTTCCTCAATGCCTCATCCAGCCTGGCCTTAAACACCTCCAGGGATGGGGCATCCACAACCTCTCTGGGCAACCTTTTCCAGTGTCTCACCACCCTCACAGGAAAGAACGACTTTCTTATCTCCAGCCTAAATCTCTCCTCTTCCAATCTGCATCCATTACTCCTAGTCCTGCCTAATCTACCCTATTAAGAAGTCCTACCCCAGCATTTCTGTAGGCTCCCTTGAGGTATTGAGAAGCTACTATGAGGACTCCCTAAGCCTTCTCTTCTCCAGGCTGATAAACTCCAACTCCTTCAGCCTTGAGTACAGCAAATATAACACATAAAAGGACCATATTGATCATGGGCTGGACACCATTGATAAAAGTTGGTACGAGAGCTATTGTTAGTATGGAGACATAGGTGAAAAAAATGTGCTTTAGACTAGTAGTTCTTTCTACTATTTCGGCCCCCTTCTTTCAGCCCTGAAATGAGAGGTGACAATGTTAATGGAAATGGACAGGTCTGATTCTTCTTTAGGTCATCTGTGTCCTTGGCAATTTCAGTCATTTCCACTTTCCTTCACTGGGACTTAGCATTATCTTCCAGCAGCAGCCTGACTTATATCTCACTCCAGCCTCAGCAGCCTTGCAGAGCTTTAGTTGGGTCTGAATCTCCCTGTTCTATTCTCTATAACTCAGCAAAAAAAATTACTAATTTAGTTGATGAGTCTGTGCACACTAGTACTTTTTTTCTAGATAAGCTAAAATATTTTCTTAATTTCAAAAATAAATTTGTTAGATTCTACCTGTTTCTCTGGCTCATCAACCTACAAACTCAAGCTTATTTATAAAAAGATGGTAAATTCCTAGTAGAGTAAGAGTTTACCCAGAAAAATAAATGTTGAAGAATGACAGCAAAGAGTCATATGACTTTGCCATGTGCTCAAGTAATTTTGGAGACCAGACAGTACATCAAGAAGTGACAAATTCATGTACTTGAGCTGGTGATTTATAAAGTTTGCTTGATAATTTAATGGAGTGCTAGAAAGTGTTGTTGTCTGACCAAGTAAAGGGAATCATGAAATGATAATGAATGTTATGACAATTCATGAATATTTCATTCGGAGTCTCTTTCAGATGTCTGTTAGTTTATCTCAAGATCTAGGGGGTATATTGCACATAAATCTGTTGGAGGGTAGAAGTATGCCAAGAGATGGAGAGGAGAGGGGTTTAAGTGAGAACAACAGGTGTCTCAGAAGCACTATATTTCAGTTAAATTCTTTGCTAAATGGTTGTGAATTGTAAAGTATTTAGGACATTGAGCAGCTATCTCATATTTCTTTATTTGCTGATTGAATATTAAGAAACAACAGCCAGCGTCTTTTCAAGTTTGTCACCTTTACCAATGACTTGTGAGAGCACTGGTTTACTGTAACCCTTTGGAGGTAAACTTTATTTGAAAAGACTGAATGGATTCTCATCTCAAGTATCTCTTGCATGTGCTGACATGGGCATATAATACACTGCACCGTGGTATAGCATTGTACAAGGTGACACCATCAGAGACATAGAGCAGGAATGACATTAGATGAAAGCTGCAAGGGTTTGCAGTTTGTCACACAGGTTGAATCACCATTTGTCAAGGGCCTCAATTCAGTACTAAAACCTCTGTAGCATAAATTACCATTTACTTTCAGTAAGAAAACCTAGAAGTCCACAAATGGGTTTGCTTTTAACGAATTAATTTGGTGGATCATTGCAAAGAAAGATGTTTGACTTCCCTATGTAGTTTATCATATACCACTATAAGCAGCTCAGGTACCTGCTATACTTTTTCATATAGGTTGCCCAAAGAAGAGAACAGCAGCTTCTTCTGAGACTGTCTGATCTATATTTGTAAGGTGGACAAAGAATTGTGTTTCGTTCTGGAGCCCACAACATAAGAAGGACACTGAGCTGTTGGAGCAGGTCCAGAGGAGGGCCACAGAGATCAGAGGGCTGGAGCACCTCCTTTATGAGGACAAGCTGAAGGACTTCAGCCTGGAGAAGAGAAGGGTCAGGGGAACCTCATAGCAGCTTATCAATATCTGAAGGAGCCTACAGAAAGGCAGGGGTAGGACTCTTTAGTAGGGTCCAGGATGGCAGGACTAGGAGTAATGGATGCAAATTGGAAGAGTGGAGATTTAAGCTGGATCTAAGAAAGAAGTTCTTTCCTGTGAGGGTGATGAGACACTGGAAAAGGTTGCCCACAGAGGCTGTGGATGCCCCTTCCCTGAAAGTGTTTAAGGCCAGGCTGGATGAAGCATTGAGCAAGCTGGTCTAGTGGGAGGTGTCCCTGCTCATGGCAGGGGGGGTGGAACTAGATGATCTTTAAGGTCCTTTCCAACCCTTTCTATGATTCTATGAAAGAAATCAGAAAATATTTGTGAAGAATTGTTTCTTTAGTTCTGTGTCAAAGTCTGCTCTGCAAACCAGAGGGACAGAGATATGCTGTCCTAGCAGATTGGACTTCTGTTTACAGTAATTTTTTTGTTATTATGCATTACTTAAGAATCAGTCTTTGCTATTACATTCATTCTAATTGGAATATGTGAAACATGTGATGTATTGACCACATGACCACTTTTACTTGATGAATAATTTTTGAGTATTTCCTCCAAATACCTTGGGCTGCAATACCATTACTTTTTGGTTGTCCTATTATTTGAGTTGTACTGATCTTATTTCACTTGTTATTACCTTCTTGACATTAAATTGGTTTTCAAATATGGAAATCTTGCTCAAATATTTCTAGATGACAGAATCCTGCATTAGTTTATAATGTATCATAAGAACAGAACAGTGCAACATGAAGCAAATTTTTTGTTTTCTAACCTGTGCCAGCCTTTGTAGTGAGGGGAAAAAATAAGCCAGAAGGAGAATTTTGGTCTGTGTATTTTTTATATTTTCTTATCCATTTTGCAAGAATGTGAGGAATAATCTTGCTGATAATACCATGGCAGCAAAAGTAGAACCATTAAATGGACAGTGTGATTTATCCCACTTCACACTGCTTTATAAGCAGTATGTATCACTCCTGTGAGTCGTCTTCTGCTTAAAGAATTGTAAGAAATATATCTTACTATTACTTTTATTGATAAAAGAGACCAAACCACCTTAATTCATTCTTCATCCAGAGCCTTTTATCACAGCATGGTTGTGATTAGGATTCTGATCACCCTGCCTGCCACTCTGAGATTGAGAGGCTCTATCTACTCATCTATTATTCTTCACGAAGCAAAGCTCCAGTGTGCCATCTGTTTTCTTACTGAACCTTGTGTGTAGCTGCAAAGAGCCAGTCACCAGAGATTGAATCTGGCAAGAAACCTTTAGACAGGCAACCATCCACTGCTGGGGGTTCATTTAAGTTGTAGGTGGAAATAAATGACAGTCCTCTGTCATACTTTAATTTATATTTGTTCTGATGTTGAATTGTTATTTAGTTTGTATTTGGTCATATTGTATCTTGAGTTTTTGTTGCTTTCTTCCAAACAAAAGTCAGTCTGGAAAAGGACCCAAAAGCTACAAATAAGCATGCTGTATGCCTTGGTTTAAGACAGAAGTCTGTCTTGCTTTTTATAAGACAGTTTGAATTAACTAAGGCTCATCTTAATTGGGTACAGGATGGCAGGAGTAGGAGTAATGGATGCAAATTGGAAGAAGGGAGATTTAGGCTGGATATAAGTTCTTTCCTGTGAGGGTGGTGAGACACTGGAAGAGGTTGCCCAGAGAGGTTGTGGATGACCCCTCCCTGGAGGTGTTTAAGGCCAGGCTGGATGAGGCATTGAGCAACCTGGTCTAGTGGGAGGTGTCCCTGCCCATGGCAGGGGATTGGAACTAGATTATTTTTAAGGTCCCCTCCAACCCAAGCCATTCTATGATTCTGTGGTCTTTGCTGGTGATGCCTGCCCCTTTTGACAGAAGGAGGAAAGATGTTACCAAGCTCAGATAAAATATGGTAGCAGCAAACAATGAAATATACTTAAAGATCATCATCCCATGATTACTATTTAGTCAGGTCATATAGTTTACTTTTGAGAACATATCATTGCAAGGGGCTGGCTGAATCCCATAGGCATTGCAAGTTCACATTATGTTTTATAAGCATGAGGAACAAGATGCTGAACACTGTGTAAGGCCACTGTGTGGCCTTCTCTGGAGGGTTCTATGAAGCCTGCCTCATGTATCCCTGTCTCCTCCCATACAGAGGTGTAGCTCTACCCAGCTCACACCACTGAGCCTTCCATATCTTCCTGGAGAGTTTTTTTTTTCCTTTAAACTATTGGAGCTTCACAACCTGCAGTATTTTATAATAGTCTGCCCTATTCCCCAAAGAGCAATAGAAAGTAGCTTTTGAGGCTCCTCTTTTGATTCATTATTTAGAGCCTGATTTGTGCTGTCTCCAATCCCCACATCAATGCCAGTGGTCCTGTAGCTCTGCAAATTCCTTTCAGGACTAGACTGAAATCATAAATCTTTTCTTAGGAGGTATTTAGATGTCATCATAGAACAATTTTTTACAATCTGCTCCCCTAAGCATGGATTTCGTTTTCATAGCAGAGAAGGACTGTCTAAGGTAACAACTCTATTTTCTACCGACTCTCAGCTTCCAGATTAAATTTTTACTTGGCAACGAAACTTCCTTTCCCAAGATGATGGTTAGACTGTATTGGTCCTGGGCTCAGCTCAAGCAAACATTTGTGTTTGTACAAAACCTGGCTATTTTCCCCATATGCTCAGTAGGTCTCTGGGAACCGAGCCATACAGGGTCAGCAAGACCTCAAGTCATTAGCTCTGTGGAGATTCTACATCAAGCAACAGAGGTTATAAGACTATGTCAGTACTAGCAAGGGAGTTTATTTTCGCTCCTATAAATGACAGCTTTATAATATGTGCCCACTTGGGCAATCTTTTTTTTTTTCCACTTCTCCTTTCACAGAAGGAGTAAAAACATTCTTTTCTTCAAATATGTCAAGGCCTTTTTTTGTTTGTTTTTTTTTTTTCTTTTCACTTCCCCTTAATTTATTTTGTGATATAAAATGTTTTGCCTGACATGGTTAGCCCAGTGAGGCCATGTGTCAGTCTGATACTGCGTGATGATTCATTCAAATGCCACAGCTTCACACACTAATTGACAAAACTAGTGGCTGACAGGGTCTTTAGCCTCAGCAATTTACAGTCTAAGTGCTAATGATGCTGCATGGTGCAAATCTGTGGAGTGAGGGGCATGCTGCTGGCAATACCTGTGCAGAGGTTTTGCTGGCTTCATCTTTGCATCCCCAAGGAATTTTGTGTGGGCTTTAAAGCAATCCAGATGGAAAATTTGCTGCGTGAGAGAGTGAGAGTGTATGTTAGCACATCACTCCCCTTCCCACTGGGTGAAGGGGGCAGGAAGATTTGAGATTTCTCATGAGGATTTAAGAAGGAGCACAGGGTTTTGGTCCCTATTTTGAAGAACACAGGCAAATCTTAGTCTTTGAAACACAGTTCACTCTGAATGTTGCTCAGAGGAATACCATGGGGACATAAACTATAATAACATATTAGCTTGATTCACCTCACAGCGAACCTGGACTGAAAGACTAGCTTCCCTTTTTCTCTTACTCTTTCCCCATTATTTTGATAAATAAAGTACCTCAAAAGCAATTCAACAAGGGGGAAAAAGAATCTTTGTCCTCATCTCAAGTAACCTTAGGTGCTTAAGCTCATGTCTGCTCAGATTGCAGAGACTGACAGGCTAAGTCTGGTGAAGAGAAGACTGTGGAGAGACCTCACAGTGGCCCTTCAGTACCTGAAGGGGCTATGGGAAAGCTGGGAAGGGGCTGTTTGCCAGGGCATGGAGCAATAAGATGAGGGGTAGTGGTTTTGATTACAGAAGGGCAGGTTTAGATTAGACATTAGGAAAAAGGTCTTCATCATGAGGGTGGGGAGGCACTGGAACAGGTTGCCCAGAGAGGTGCTGGAGGCCCCATCCCTGGAAATATGCAAGGCCAAGCTGGATGAGGCTCTGAGCAATCTGGTCTAGTTAAAGATGTCCCTGCTCACTGCAGAGAGTTGGACAAGGCAACTTTTGAAGGTCCCTTCCAACTCAATATGTTCTGTGATTTAGGATGCAAAAGTAAAATTTAAGGCACTCTGAGTTTATATGCTTCCAGATTCTGGTTGCGAAATAGTGGATAAGTTTGCTTGTGGATGTTTCACTGCCTCCTAAATCCTTTCTAAAGTCCCTAGTCTTTATAAAAACCCTTAAGCTTCCAAAGTAGTAGCTTCATTAGTTTATTTTGCTGATAACAAAATGTAGCTTGTTAAGATGAAGATGATTTAGGGCCTGATTCAGAGGTAAGCCTGTATAGGATCAAGTGGAGATGTGGGTGCAAGCAGCTCCAGAAACAGGCAACTTTTTCAAGACTCTGAAAAGCAATAGCCTACAAGTCTTCAAGCAGGAGCTAAGAATCCAGTTTGCATATTAAATAAATAGCTAGACAGGGCAAAGCTCCTCAAAGAGGAGAGACTAAAAATTGTATGTTAGAAATTAGTCAAAAAAAAGATCAGATTTATTCCATCATTGCTCTGAAGATGACATAATGTGATATCAGTGCTAAAAGTGCAGATGTAGCAAAGGAAGCATTCTTTTATCATCATGGATGTCCCATATAGCTACATCCTACTTTCATCAGGGCCTCTAGGGCCTCACTGAGTTGAAGGAAATCAAAGGCCATCATCCCTTTTACTACCCTCTGTGACTATTGCCTGCAATGCTGTGAATCCGTCATCAAAAAAACCATCTTCAGTTTAAGACTAGAGGGTGTTTGCTCTATCTAGAGGGACTCATAAAGCAATGGGAAGTGCCTTCCATCTATGGTCTGAAAAGCAAAGATGATCTCAGAGACAAGAGCTGCTGTTTCTGCCAGCGCTGCTCTTCTTTCTCTGTATGGGTGTTTCATTTTGTCATCTTTCCAAAAGAGCTGTTATCTTCCACATCATCAAAAAAAAAGCTAGCTTGATCTTACGTAACAGACTAGAACCATAGCTGACAATGGTGGTTTGCCATGGAAACTGGTAGACTCCTGGACTCAGAACCTCAAGCCATATTTAACCACCTCATATCATAGGATGACAAAGCCATGCTAGGACTTTGAACCCATTTATGCCACTGAAATCATCCATGTAGCACTTTAGTAACTGAGTACTGCTTCTGCACTCTGAAAACCCTCAGGCTGGAAGAGGTTGAACGTGAGGAAGAAATGTCATCTGAATTTTTGCCAAGTCCCCTTGCCTACCCCCACAACACACACCAGGTCTTGCTCTTACCTACATTATTGGTTGGTTGGGGTTTTTTATGACCATACTTCAGTTATCAGAATGGTTGTTGCTTTTTGATAAGCTGCAACATGTGTTATCTAACCAGATCTAACATGTCTGAAATAGTAAGGGAAAAATGAATTAAAGTGGATACCTGCTGCTTTCACTTCTGATAACAAAACTGTGTGTGACATAATACCACTGGTCAGAAGCAGCAGACTGAGCTGCTAATGGTCGTCTTATCTGTGAAATACAGCTATTGCCTCTTCACTGATTGCTTTGGGGAAAAGTGCAGAAAAGTGAGTTCTTCCATTTAAGGCTCCTTCTTGATAAAAATAAATGTTTGATTATTCAAATATATGCTGATTGAAAGACAAAATTCAAATTAGATATTAAAAAATTAAATTGAAGGATTGCTTCATGCTTAGGGCCATTGAAGGCTCAGAATCCTGATGTTTTCTGCATTAGAGGCTCCATGTATGGACTGGACAACTCTGATCTTCAGAATAGCCAAACAACATTGCAATCAACTAGGTGGTAGGAAAATCTCTATGCAGCTTTTCAAGATGTGGATTTGGTCCCTGTGGGCCAGTTCCCCACCTTTAAAACAAAGTAGTTTTCTCTTTCAGACTGCACTTTGTAAGTACATTGTGAGTGATCATGATATCTCTGTGATGGAAACAAGAACAGAACCATCACAAAACTGTAACAGATTTAAAAGTTAAATTTTGAATTTTACTGTGTTCAGCATCTAGATCTGAACTTTACATAGTAATCAATCTCAATTAAAAAGTTAAGGAAATAATATAAATGGGTTACAGGATGCAGAGATTGTATTTATTAGTAAATTATTAATTTAAAAAATCAAATTAATTTCTATTTTAAAAAACGCTGAGTTGAACTCTATTCCATATGAAGGGATTTGTACTTCATGATAACTGGTTAAAAAGCATAGACAATATAAATACCTTGACTTAAACACACTGACTTTATTCACATATCTTGGCTAACTTGAGCAACTGTCTCTCTCACTGCAACAGCAGCTGGAAGCTGTCTTTCCTTGTAGGGAAACAGTAACTTAGAAAAGCAAAGTTTTCCCTGGCTGCAACTTCACTTTCTGTGGTGACAACAAATCTGTGTCTCTTAACCTCCTACTTTTATCATGAAATGTGTATGAGAGGGATGAGTGAGTTTAAAGAAAATAAGGCAGCAGGTACATACTCTGTTTTATTTATTTAATATCTTGAATTATTAAAAGGACAGGTGCTGCTTGGCAGATAGTTCCGATTGTTGTATGAACTATCAACCAGCAAAAGGAGCGACGTGTTGGCAGATATCTTGACCGTGAATTACAATTACAGGGATTGAATCATGAAGGATGGAGTGAATCACGTTATATTTATAGCCAGAGTGAACAGAAGCTTACAGATCCATGATAGCAATATTAAATGGCAGTAAGTATTTTAGGATTAATTCCTTTTTAAATAAGAACTGTAGAATATCACAGACTAGAGGAACTCTTTTCTAAATTAAACTTAACACTAGGGCAAACTATCCTGGTAAACTGTTAACAGGTTAAAGTGCTTTTAAGCCAGAGGTCATTGGCTTCAGTCTCAAAATGCTAGTGTTTAGTGGAGGCCTAAGGATCTCATCACTGATCTCGACATTAATTCAGAAAATGGCAAGAAAAATACAAGAAAAAAAACAAACAAAAGAATAAAAAATAAATTTAAAAATAATTTAAAAAAAAAAATTACTTACACAGTATCAAAGAATATAAGCAAGATACCAAAAATAGAGACCTCTTCAAGGAAATGAACTGTCTGTGCTCATAAAGATACCTCTGAAAGAACTGTGTTATTTACTTTTCAGAGAATATACAGTATATGAATAGGTTAAGAAACAGCATGATATTTCACTGTATGTCTCTAACTTATAAGCAAAAGAACATGATTTTAATATCTTCGATTAGAAATTTTGATTCAAGTCTTTTCATCAGATGATGTTGTTTTTTTTCTACATTATGCTGGGAGCTAGAACTAAGATTTGATTAAACTCTGCCTCTTCTAAGCTCAGTTTGACTCAGAATAGAATCAATTCTGGTGGAATTGCTCTGTGCAAAATTCCATAGCTGAAGACAAGAGGAGTCTAATTTCCTGCTGCCTTGTATTGTGTTCACTTTGACTACAAGATGTCCACATGGTGATTTGTGTTTTACATTGCCACCACAGATTTCTCTGTGCAGCACCCTCAAGTAAATAATCCATATTGTATCAGTCCTTAAAATACATCTACTTAGAGGCTATTGTTGCAACTCTCATGGCATCTTCTGACTGGATAGTTACTGTTTTGCTATCAGTGGGTTTTACATTCTTCCACCCCTCATCAAAAATTGAGGCCAGTCACCAACATGTCTGCAAAAGATTAAAACTGTCTGTGAAAATGCTTAATGTTGTTTGAATCAGCCTCTCACTAGCACTGCCTGTGCCATGGTTGCTCTGGGAAAGTCCTACTGTGCTCATTAGACTCCATTCACAGCCATCTCAGTCACAGACTACGCAATAGCTTATCCATTTTGTGCTGGATGGGGCTTTGAGCAAGCTGGCCTAAAGGGAGGTGTCCCTGCCCATGTCAGACAGGTTAGAACCATAGGATCTTTCAGGTCCCTTCCAACCCAAACCATTTTATGATTCACTGTCCACAGTGGATGAAAAGCAGAGCTCCCATGTGGGCATCACTTCAGCAAAACACACATCTTTGTGCTAGCTCTGCCTGGAAACAGGGACATCTCCCATATGCTGAGGCCCGGCATCAACACTGATTCTCTCCTGCACATCATCCACTCCTGAGAGATCTGTTAGTGCTGAACAATTTTTATTTTTACTGGTTAAATTATTAAAAGTAATCTAACACGTTATGTAACAAACAAACTT
Source organism: Turnix velox (assembly GCA_013400935.1). Taxonomy (NCBI): domain Eukaryota; kingdom Metazoa; phylum Chordata; class Aves; order Charadriiformes; family Turnicidae; genus Turnix; species Turnix velox. Next base: position 164,728 of record VZTY01021530.1, read on the forward strand.
TAAGTGAAAATTTCTGAACATGAAGGTTGCTCTGATTAGTACCATATGAATAGTTTAGAATTCATGATCTTTGAATCTAGATCCTGAAAATAATAATCAAATGGCTGGAGCACCTCCCTTACGAGGACAGGCTGAAGGAGTTGGGGGTGTTGAGCCTGGCTCAGGGGGGACTTCATAGTAGCTTCTCAATACATGAAGGGGGCCTCCAGAAAGGCTGGGGTAGGACTTTTTCATAGGATATATGATGGAGGGACTAGGAATAATGGATGTAAATTGGAAGAGGGTAGATTCAAGCTAGAAATTAGAAGGAATTTATGGTGAGGGTGGTGAGACACTGGAACAGGTTGCCCAGAGAGGTTGTGGATGCCTCGTCCCTGGAGGTGTTTAAGGCCAGGCTGGATGAGGCATTGGGCAGCCTGGACTAGTGGGAGTTGTCCCTGCCCATGGCAGGGGGGTTGGAACTACATGATCTTTAAAGTCCCTTCTAACTCAAACCATTCTATGATTCTGTCAAAGGCACCAACTTTTCTGAGCATCTTTGGAAAAAAGCTTACAAAAACTATGCTGCTGTCTTCACTTTTGTGCTTGCTTGTTTCAGCCTATACAATAGAACTCATGATCTGTAGTGGAGACTGCAGACATAATAATAGACAAATTTTCATCCAGCTGCTCTCTATGTTGCCACAATTATGCTGTTGTATGTACTTCTGGCAATTAGATGGTCTGCACAGGGCATTATTTTTCATCCTATTAATAATGTATTATGACATTTTGACACCTGTGCAGCATGGTAGATTTGAGTATTGTCAGGAATTAAATTCACACCATAACTCCTGACTGCTTTGTAGAAGTAATTTCTCTTTAATAGGTTAAATAGCAAAATGATATGTGGGCAGAGTCAAAGGTTTTCATTTAAATAGTATCTATTGATCCACCTGTGATCCAACAAGTGAATCCAGCTATACATAACACACAAAAATCAAATCCATTTCCTTCTGCTGAAGTTTATAAACACTCTCTCTGGGTTCTTGTTGCAGTAGCTTAGATCTCCAGTTACGACCACTGATGACCATTTGTTCTCAGGGGTACACTCTTGGTCAATTGATCTTAATTTTCTTAAATATTCTTAAATGCATAACTTCTTGTTAATTAAGCTCTGAAAAGATATGTTTATTCAGCATGGGGTTTCAGGATGCTGTCTTGTACAGCCCCTGGAACAATCTTTCAGAAGACCACAGCTGTATCACCATCATAAACTCTTAATAAGAGTCCAGGCAGCACAGGGAAGAAGGAACATTTTCTCATTCTCATTATTTTCCAAACCAATAATTCCTTAGCAAGAATATTTCTGAGATGCAAGCTGGAACACAAGAGGTTTCACAGCAACCTGAGAAAGAATTTTTTCACAGTAAGGCTGACAGAACACTGGAACAAGCTGCCCAGAGAGGTTATAAGGTCTTCTTCTCTGGAGACATTCAAAACCCATCTGGATGCGTTACTGTGTGACCTGGTCTAGGTGTTCCTGCTCTGGCAGGGGGATTAGACTAGATGATCTCTTGAGGTCCCTTCCAATCCCTAATATTCATTGATTATGACACCCAGATGAAAATGCGATAATAGCCCTGTTATTTTAGGAGAAAACAGTTCAGCAAACCATACACAGAGGGAAGTAAGGACATACTGAAAACTCCTTACACTTCATCTGTAGAAAAGCTCAGTTACAGGCTAAAAATCTCTTTAGACTGTATTCTCTAATTTTAAAGTAAGTTATGTAGTTTGAATGTGCTGATTATTAAAAGACTAAATAGGCCATATCTAACTTTTCAATATAACTATTCTGCACAATAGTAGCATTGACTAAATATTTCCTTTTATATGACAGGAACAGGCATGAAATGCCTTGCTCTACTTGACACAGCACTGCAGTAGTATGCACTTGTAAAAGCAAAACTGTCCTTGTAAAAGCAAAACTGGACATGTGCAAAACAGACTCAAAAAGACATCAAAAACTGATGCCTCCTCTGTGAAGCACTTAATACTGTAAATCAAGAGGCTGTCTAGGGTCTGCACGTCACAAGAGAAATGTCCAGACTGAGACTGAAGAGGCTAATCTGCACCCTCTAGTGACCCAAACTAGTTGAAACATGGGCAGCTACAAATTATTAGATGACTTGGAACGCTTCTCCCCTAGTAAAGACCTTTATTACTCTGTCAGTGTTACAGGGCAAATAATAAAGAATCTCAATAAAACTGAGGAAGTTGGACTGCCTCAGGATATACAGGAGCCCATACAGACTATAGGTGTTGACTTCTCCCAGCCACCAGCCCAGCTATGAGCAGCTGTATAAAGGTGAAAAGCAGGCCAAATGATGTCCACCCCATCTGGCCCTGTCTTGCCAGCCACGCCTTCTTCATCTCTGTGCTCCTGGAACACAGACTGGGGGGGATCTGTGTCCTCCCTGCAGTCCTTGTGCTCCTCTTTATCCCTGTGGGAGGGCTGTGCTGCTTCCTGCAACCATGCAGAGTTAGGGATTAGCCTGAGGGAGCCTTGGGAGCATGTTCCAAAAATAAAGGCAGTTATAGTAATCTGCTGTGGCAAGCACGCGTGTGTATGATACGCATTTGCTGCAAGGCCTAGCAATTTAATAGGATTAAATTCTGATCAGCAGAGAGAAGACTGATCATGGTAACAGGGAGATGGGTAAAGAACATCTGGCTCAGTGGCAAACCGGCTTCAGGAAGAAAGTGATACAGTCCAGAGTACATTATGAAGGAATCATATTGGACTTCAGGCTTATTTGCTGTATTAAGTGAGCAATACTGTAGGAAAATTGGATAGGCTGGCATCCCCTGTTTAGGTAAGCATCTAATGCTTTACTGTGATGCTTCATTCCTTTCTCAGTACTAGGCATGAAATGAAATGTTCAAATAATATGGTCATAAAAGCAGATTTACAAACAGAGAGAAGAATCCCCAGCCCAGTAGCAAATGTAGTACCATGTAATGCAGCATTTGGTAAAGATTATCACGAAGCAATTTTCATGGCTGGATTCAAAACGGATGCTGTCAGAAGCTCTGTTTTTAGCAGCAGTGAACCTGACAGGGAAATCATCTGAGAAAGAATATAATCTGAGAAAGAATAGATTCCCATCATTGTCAAACTGCAAGGCAACTCTTCGAAAGGGACAGCCTGCAGCATACAGATGAAGTAAAGAAAACTACAGGACTCCAGTCCTGTAAAGAAAACTACAGACTCCAGTGAAGTACAGCATTGGTGCTCATTACTTCTAAGGAAACCAAGTGGAGACAGAAAGTTCAAGCAGAGGGCTCCAGGGAATCACCAGGGAGAATAATTAAAAATTTGGAGGAATGCTAATGTGCTGAACTAAGAAAAAAGAGAAAATTTAAAGAAGAGGAAATAGGTCAAGGGAGTAGAAAAGGCAGAAAAACCTGATGACTGCAAATGTGCTTCCCTGCTCTCCCAGCAGCCTCAGATTTGATAAGGGGAGACTGGCAGAAAGGAGGGAGTGCAGCCAGCATAGCCAAGTGCAACAGCAGATGCTTCTAATGAAAAACATTAATCAGAAAATGGCCTCTTCAAAACTACTTCTGCCAGAGGGTTTTTGGGTTTAGCTTCTTTTTTATATCCCCTATGCTGTTTTGTGTTTCTACAACTTAATTTTCATCTTATTTTTTTGCTGGCTTGATATTGTTTTGGGTTTTATTTCAATGTGGCCATTCTGGTGCCTTTGCATGGCTGCATTTCAGTTTTAATTTGCTGCTTTGCTTAGTGGGGCTCTATTTAAACCTGAAGTTTACAATGCAAAGAATGCCAACTTTTTAAACTTAGGGAAAAATTTCATGCAGAAATTCATGCAAGTCTTCCAGGAAACATGAAATTCAATTTACAAAAGGAAAGGTAAGATATTCTACAAAACCTCAAAATATCTTTTCACACCACTGTATTTTCTTTTTACCATTTAACGATATGTCACATAAACATGTCATGACATATTATTTCACATTTAGTATGTCTCTACACACAGTTCAAGTCTTGAAGCAGAAGCAGTAAATAACAACTTCCCTAATGTTCATTATCTGATTAAAGAAATTGAGGCATGTTAACAGTACAGAGGTTAGAAGATAGGGAGGATTAAAGGATGAGTGTAGCTAATTAAGGAACCAGCCCTGCAAGCAATTATATACATGGTTAACTTTAAGTACTTCAGCATTAATGGGACTATTCGCATGCTTAAGTTAAGCACATGTGCTTGTGAACTGGAACCTGAGGAACACATCCTGTGAGATGTTGAGAACATGCTAACCCTTGAAAACAAGAGAATTGATCCCGTTCCAGTAAGAGCTGAGGATATTGTACACATTCCAGTATCAGTAGGCTTCAGGACAGGGTGGCACAAGCTAATCATGAAGAAGTTGTTGGTGGGGATTTCACAGCAAGGCTCCCTAGATAAATTACAGCCATTTCTTTTCAGAAACATTCAGCAAGAAAGCCTTTGGTGATGAGGGTCTGTTTTCAATATGGACCTTGTGAAGCTTATTAAAATTAAGAAGGTTTTTTATGCTATCAGGCAGCATGAGCTGAAAAAGATCTGTTCCACTGGGGTAGGTTGGTACAAGGATTGGTACCTGCTTTTTTGCATTAAATCTGAGAAACACTATTGCTAAAACTCTAGTGCTCCTGAAAATGGAAAATGATAGGCCATAGGATTGGAACCTTATTTATCATCCTGTCAGTATCTGTGCATCCTTCCCACGGCGTTCACCCTTAAGCTAGTCTATGAAAACCTCTGCCTGGCACATTGACTTTGTGAAAAGGTCTATTGTCCCCAAACTGGTTCTTGTGAATCTGAGAGGCCATTGCTGGTTCCCTTATCTCTGATGTTCACTTTATTTAGACACCTCAGGGTGGGCAGGTCTCAGAGACGTGTGCCAGGCTCTCCTGGACCAGCCTTTAGCAGAGAAAGCTTTGGGCTGGAAAATTTGGCCCTTGCTCTACCCTACAGACAGTTTCTTCTAAAGGCCCTAATTCTTCTTAAACATAGTACAATCCAACATCAAAGTTCACATCCAGCTGTGCTTAGTATTGCTTTTTTCCCCTCTCTGATCCAAATCTGTCGCTAACTCCATTTACAACTTTTTCAAGTTCTTGGAGCTTTTGAAGTGTCACTGTGCCTGTGTTCCCCACAGCCTGCTCTCCAACCTGCTTTGCGCTGTTATTGAGGACTGAGAGACCTTTTGTCCCAAATCCTCAAAGGAGTATTTCAGTTCTTTCTTTATTCATTTCTGAGGCAGCTCCATCCCTTGGCCTGCACACTTCTTAATTTACTCTTAACATTCAATGCATTTTTCTATGGACACTTAAAATTCACTCTTAACTTTTCTCATTTCAATCAGCATTCACACAGGGACACTGACATGTGTCCTGAATTGTCATTTTATTAAAACCAATTGCCCCTTTACCATTTCAATGACCATTTTGTATAATATAATTTGCATTTGCATGGTACCTTCACCCATAAAAGACAAAAGTTTTTATTCTCCCTTAATAGATGAGAAAAATGGAATTGGAAAGATTAGAAAGACACCTTTGCAGCTCAGTACAACTGTATGGTTTCCAATGTATAAGCTTAATTGCATTGGAGGAAAATACTGTAAGCATGGTGGATTGACATGTAAATCAAAGTGTTATAAATCACCAATCTGAATCATGGCACCTTGATCTGAGTTACTGCTCTTATTCTTGGTTTACATTTTCATTTTTCATTGTTATTCTAAAAATGTTTGCTCTCACTGGGTAACATAATCTTTCGAAATTGCAATTGCATGTTAGACTTCAGTTGGCTGTTTCTTACTAAGTGCTGCTCATAGACATGTTGTTTTAAGCAGAAAGTTAAACATGTATTTGTTAAAATTCTGTAGCAGTAACCTTAACTCGCATTAGAAATGTGTTCTCTACATCTTCAATTTTAGTAGATGGTATTTTAAAATTTGCATAACCCTGAACATACAGCTACAGCGTAGTGGATACAGAAATTTATATTTAAAAATATGTTATTAGTAACCGTTTTTTTTCTTATGTATCCAACAGAGTCATTTATTAAAACACGTATTAGCATTATATTAGTATTAAATGATGCTTAGGGAATTGGAAGCTTGTTTCTTGTTGCTCTAAGCCAGAATTTAGGACTCCCATCTTGCTGCAGAGGAGTAATGAGATTTTCAAAACTGCACTGGCAATTAGGTGTCTGCTTCCAAAGAAATCGATGGATACAAGGTGACCTGTAGGTAGTCTTGAAAATCCCCAGACACATCTGTTTGCAAATATGCTCAAAAACCTGTGCTGGGGACTTTCAAATTCCTGAAATTAGTTGAGTTCATCCTCACTCACTGTGTCTATTCATGGACTTTGAAATACCAAAATAGGCTGTTCTTTTCAGCTCAAAATTGATCTCATTACTATGAATAACTTATTTGTAAAAGAACATGCTCTCTCAATTCCTGCTGAACTGCAGCACAAAGTCATCTGGTCAAAAGCTTTTCTGCAGTCCTGAAAATATATCTTCCAAAGTAAACAGATCCCATCATCTGCTTTGTTACAAAGACAGATAAAGGAAATATATTTAGTCAGTAGCACATTGTATTTGATGTTAATAATAATTTCAAAAATAGTATTTTTAGCTCATTAGAATGGGCAGGGTATTAATTAAACATAGTTTTGTCTAGTGGCAAATTACACTACATGTAAGTCTTAGCACATGCTTGCTCTGCATATAATTATACATTAAATTTTAAATAGGTGTAAGATGCAAAGTAATCTTTTTATATATACTCACACAGTATGACCTCACTGTAAAACTGTTTCTGAATCTCTTCCTTTGTCAAGCTAGCGGCGGACCTCAGGAAACATTTCACACTTTCTCAGCCCTGAGCCCTGGTTTTTTGAAACCTTTTCAAAGTCCTTGACAGCAGCTCCTTAGCCCTTTTCTGTGCAGGTGCTCATTACTGCTTATCCTTTAAGAGGACTTTCTTTAGAACATTATAAGTAAGTTTTTCAGAGATAAGAGACAGGAACAGATGTCAGTATAAGTTGGGGACTGAGCTGTTAGAGAGTAGTGTTGGTGAAAAGGACCAGGACCTGGGTGTCCGGGTGGACAGCAGGATGACCATGAGCAGCAATGTGTTCTTGTGGCCAAGAAGGCCAATGGCATCCTGGGGTGTGGTCAGTAGTTCAAGAGAGGTTCTCCTCCTCTTCTACTCAACCCTGGTGAGATCACATCTGGAGTATTGTGTTCAGTTCTGGTCTCCTCAGTTCAGGAAGGACAGGGAACTGCCGGAGAGGGTACAGTGCAGAGCAACAAAGATGATGAAGGGATTGGAGCATTTTTCCTATGAGAAAAGGCTGAGGGAGCCAGGTCTCTTTAGCTTAGAGACTGAGGGGTCACCTCATTAATGTCTATAAATATGTTAAGAGAGAGTGTCAGAAGGATGGAGCCAGGCTCTTCTCAGCGACATGCAGTGGTAGGACAAGGCGTAAGTGGTGCAAGCTGGAAAACAGGATGTTTCAGATAAATGCAAGAAAAAGATTTTTCACAGTGAGGGTCACAGAACAGTGGCACAGGCTGCCCAGGGAGGGTGTGGAATCTCTTTCACTGGAGACATTCAAAACCCGCCAGGACACTTTCCTGTGTGACCTGGTCTGGGTGTTCCTGCTCCAGAAGGCAGGATTGGAACAGATGAGGTCCCTTCCAAATCCTGAAATACTGTGATTCTGTGAACAGGAAAACGATGCCTGTGGGAGGAAGGATGGGGTGGACAGGTCTTTGCTGGCCAAATTCAGAGCACATTAAGCCACAAGGGCTGCTGTCCTGGAGGGGCAAAGCCACAAGGGAGCAACAATGCCTCTGACAGGCCATGCCTTCAGGCAGCCATCCCCACTGCTGGATTGCCTGTTTTTCTTCTCCAGTATTTAGTTAGCATTTGTGTGTAAAGCCCAACCCTTAAAAATGCTCCTCACCAAGGGCTCACGAGTGAGACAACTATGCCACAACCAAGGCTTTCTTTGGGCAGAAAAAACTATCACCACCTCTTTTGGCCCACGCATCTCTTCAGGTCACAGCTGGGGCCGATGAGATTGAACCCCATCCCGGTCAGAACTGGCCGGTGCCACCCACCCAGCAGGGACCTGCCAAAGCTCCTGCGGCCCGGGTAGGCAGGAGGAGTACGGGAGGAGCGTAGAAAGAAAGGCTCTGCCCCTGCCTGTCTATCGAGACCCTTCCTGAGCTGCCTGCTGCCATCTTGTGGGAAGCGGCCCGCGTTGCTAAGCGGAGGGAAAAAGCGGCGCGGGATGAAGTGCCGTGACCGTGTCCCTTCGCGCCCCCTCAGCGTCCCTGAGGCAGCGGCCGTGCCACAGTTGTCACACACGGCCCAGGCAGGCAGTATCATGATGTTAATGGGAGCTAATGCACAGAGTTCCTTGATGAGGAAAGAAATGGTGATGATGCCAGTGATCTCCTATGACCATAGCTGTGTGTGTATTGGTCACCAGGGGCACGTGGGACAAGGCCATATCTCTTAGTCCAAAGTCATAGAATCATAGACTAGTTTGGGTTGGAAAAGACCTTAAAGATCATCTAGTTCCAACCCCCCTGCCGTGGGTAGGGACACCTCTCACTAGATCAGGTGCTCAGTGCCTTGTTCATCTTCTTTGCCTGACTTCATCTTGCTTACCCACAGACCAAGGGCTACAGGACACAGCAGAGTTGGTGTTAGACACCCTCAGAAATTTCTCAGAGGGGGGTGCTTTACCATAAACAGCCATGCACCAGTAGCTCTGCTTAACCTTTTCTTTTAGTGTGAAGTACTCAAGACAATTTGTAAAATACATATATGAAGCTCATTCTATCAGTAAGAAGCCCTGCCCTACCAGCAGTGGACAGCAAATGTCAGACACTGCAAGTTCTGTGGCTTCAAGAGAGGAGGTCTTGGATTCCAGCAAAAGGGCAAGGAGTTCTCAGGATTGAGATTTTCTGGCAAAAACAGAAATCTTTCACAAGTATGTAATAAGAGATCTACAAGCCATTATGAAATTATCAGCTACAAGGAAGACAAGAATGACCTCTCTGTGATTGCCATGAAGCAGAAGTCCAAATATCTGATGAGGATCCTGATCACTGCATGATTAGATCATTCATTATGACCCACCAAGCATTACCTTCTTAAAAGAGCAGAATAGGAGGAGAATCTGCAGAGTTGTGTCAGTAATTTTCATGGACAGAGACAATATAAGAGGACTAAGGGTGGTGAGACACTGGAGCAGGTTGCCCAGAGAGGTTGTGGATGTCCCTATCCCTGGAGGTGTTTAAGGCCAGACTGGATGAGGCACTGAGCAAGCTGGTCCAGTAGGAGGTGTCCCTGCCCATGGAAGGGGGGTTGGAACTAGATGATCTTTAAGGTCCCTTCCAACCCAAACCATTCTATGATTCTATTCTATGATTGCAACCATCATGGAAGAGAAAGAATCCTTGGAAAACTTTCTAATTTTTATTTAATGCGACATTCATGGTGTAAAATAATCCTGTTGGCCAGTTTGAGCCAAGTATCTGTGTCTCATTCTTCCTTTTCCCTGCAGTGAGGGGAACCTCAAAATACTGAGACCTTGAAACCCACATTCTGTAGCAATACAGCAAATATTTTCACAAATTCAGACACGAGGATCTTCTAAAAATCCAGTATTCCCTAACATTAGAAGCAGCGTTACTGGACATTAAAATTGCTGGAAGAGAAATCAAGAGAGATTAATCTCGTGTCACTCAAACTGGGACACCTTTCATAGCACAGAGACCAGAAAATACTTCCTATAGGAGAATGTTTTTTAAATAATGTGAAAATTGTCATGCTGCATAGAAAGGAAACCAGACATTTGACTTTGGTAATTTAAAATAATTTCTATTTTATTTAAAGAATGAAGTTTCAGTTGCTTTAAGAAAGAAGTGTTTCATTTTTGAATCAAAGGAAATGTTTCATTGTGTTATTTTTTTTCTTTTTGCTTTCTTTTACTTGCAGCTTGCTGCAAATGCAAGCATTTCTTTGTTTTGTTTTAGATTTATCCAATACAGTTTTTATTTTGACAGTTCTTAAGGCAAATTGCAGCATTGGTTATTTATATGGCTCTGTCTGTTAAAGCAGTAAGTGATATTCAGTGCTCACCACTTGAAGGACAAATTGAGGCCCTAATCCTGTAAAGACCTACCTATTTTTATGGGTAGAACTGCTTACTGAGCATAAAGTTAATCACATTAAGCTTGTAAAGCGCTAGAGATTCTTGAATGGGAAACATTAGGGATGTGCAAAGTATTGTTTTGACTTTCAGACACTTCTCCAATTTTTTCCCTGCCTTTTTCTGCTGAAGCATGGAACATGCATTCAAATGGAATTTTAAAAAAATTAAAAAGGAAAAAAAAAGGCAATAGAATCTGTTCTGTGTAATACCTTTGATTTTATGCAGAGATCATATTCTTGTTATTAGGTGTATTTCCATTTAAAATAATATCTGTCTGCTCAATTCAATTCAACTTCAGGTGTTTTATTCTGATCCATCATTTTAAAATAGCATATAAACAGAATGGATGAGGATTGCTCAGACATGTAGAAATTTATTGTTGCCCTTAATTCAGAAGATGCTTGAATTATGCTTTCTTACAGCTGTGATTTGCTCTCCTTTCTATCCTCTCTCTTCAGAACACAGAACTCACAGCTACTGACCAAAGGGTGGTGTGCTCTTTACAAACATGATTCTTTGCACCTTCACCCACCCAAAGTTGCCAGGAACCTGCCTCTGCTGCATAATTTATTCTTACAGCTGGGGTGATGCTTTTAATTCTCCTTTTTTTGTGTGTGGAAAAAAAATAATATCATGCAGCAGCTTGAGAATGCTTTACGTTCAAACAAGTGAGACGGAATGAGGGATGGACTTAATTTCAGTTCAAACAAGACAGAAGTTGAAGTTCTGAGAAAAAGCTTTCCTAGAACTGGGAAGGGTGAGAACCAGATGCCGGCTGTAAGACAGACAGCCTTCACTCTGGGAATTCTGTAATATTTGGCTTCATTCTGGGGATTCTGGACTTTGTCATGGATGGTACCAGGAAGGTTCTGCATCACCAGTGTAATTTGTCTCATATGTAGCTATCAAAACAGGGAAGCTCTAAACCGCCTCGGGACCAATCTCTGATTTTATGTGTAGGATAGGACCTCAGGTGTACAAATATGTTGGAGATGCTGATCCTTGTTTATCCCTTGTGGTATTCAAATGTTGAATTTGCACTCTGTCAATGTACGTTCTCAGCCATCGTGGCTGTGAAGGCTCATTTTTACTGCTTCTGCAGCAATGCCAGGCTTGCCTGGCTGGCAGAGGCCCTGGTACAGATTCAAGGCATGCTGACAGAAGGAAATTTTTGGCTAGTGTTGCTGCCCCACATTCCTGACTGACATAAGAAAGACAGTGTTTTTCTGCTGACAGAGCTGAGCAGGCAGAAGAGGTCTGCCAGTATAGCTGGGAAAGCTAGAAGCATGGATTTATTTCTAAATTTAAAAAAATAGTTCTCTGTCATGATTGTTCCAAAATTCTTGAAAATCTAAAGCCAAAAGGTTCTAGAACTATAAAAAAAATTAAGTCATAATTAACAAAAGCCCTCATTATTTTCAGTAATGGGGAAGTACAGGTCATGAGTCATGTTTTCTTGCAACTGGAAGGTGCTTCTGGTTACATCGTGGGAGCCCTTCCCTTGGACCCTGAAACCATTGCAGTCCGTATAGTCATATGGTGACACAAGTCTTCATTTGGGCAGAATTAGAGTGTAAACAGCATGTCATGGTTGCTAAAAGGTTCAAACATCTCTTTTCTGCTTTGTTTTTGTGTTTTTTCTTCATTTTTCTTAGACCTGCTTTTCAGGATTTAAAAGATCATCAGTATCTCAACTTCCTTTAGTATAGTTTTATCAAACAAAGACGTTTTCTACAACATCAGTTTTTAATTAAAAAGTAGTTAGCATGTCATTGTTAGAAAAAGGAAAGGAAAAAGCCCAATTCGTGTATAAATCTGTGAAAAATACCACTAGCAACAATCCTAATAAAAGTTATCTCAAGCAAGAAGATTAAGGGATGTTTTAGCAAGTAAATACAGAACCAAAGAAGAAATTTAGACTTTCAGGTCAGGCACTCATAAGTAAACATTATTGAATTTATTAATGAAGATCTGAATCCTTTTAAATCGTTTATTAAGCAGAGCGTCAGTATCTTTTGTGCCTGTAGCTGAATGTATTTTAAAAAGTTAGAAAGTCAATACATGAAAGATTAAAATAGCATTATTCAGTAGTCTGTCACAGCAGGGTGACCAAGTCTGCTCCTGTTACAGCTGTCGTTGCCATGGTACCTAAAATGTCAACATTCAGAGACACACAAATCTATACATGAAATATTGTAACATTATCAACCAATTAAAATAAAAATAGCTATTAATAGCTGGTGTTCAGCTGCAAACACCAGTCATCAAACTTAGTATAAATTTCAAATAATTTGTGCCTGTGCGGTTTGTCACCAGTGCAAACACGAGGTGTCTTCAAACAAGTAACACTGTTGTGTGGTGTGCCCTCTTCGCTCTGATCTTGAAGTTTCCACACAGATTGAGCAATGCACAGTGTTGATGATAAGGCACTCACATGTTAGAATGCATCAAACATTTTTAACTCTTTGGTTTACTAAAAATAACCTTTCTGCTTCATATTTTGCTTGAGGGTTTTATTTCCTTTTGGCATAATGTGTTTTGTCAATGAATGTTTGAACCATTTTACATGGAAATGTCATCTTAAAAAAAAAAAGGTCCAAAGTATAAGCAGTTACAGCACCGAGGTAGTTATACACAACTGACACTACAATCAGATCAAGAGCTCCAATTCAGTTCTGTATTCATAACTTTGCCTTACATCTTTTATAATTACAAAGAAATGTTGCACATGGAGACACTTTGCAGGGAAGGAATTGTCATGATGGTGATCCCTTTGTGGTACTTTGCCATGTAAAGATAACCGTGAATGTAGAGTTAGTTAATTAGCATTTATCTGCGTACTCTAGCTTGTGAATCGCTGTGAGTGTGTTTGCGTGCAATAACTGGTGTATTTTAACATCCTGGTACTTTACTGGAGTGGAGCAGAGTAAATTTTGGTATTTAACAACATTATACATAAAATCCAAGCAAGAAAAACAAAATAATGCTCTCAGCATATCTGTTTTACCATAACTGATCAAACTCATTAAAACTGAAGTTAAATATGTTATAGCCACAGAGATATCAGAGAAAATACTTAGCCAACAGATTTCAAACTTTCGGAATACAAGAACCACTGTTTCTCCTAAGTTTTATAGACCACTGTGTCCCCCTCTCATCAATCTTTATGAACACAAAAAAAGCTCTAAAGTAATGAACATGTAACATGTTCTAGTAATTCACACATAATGACCACGTTTAAGTGTGTTTCTGTGCCTAGAGCACCATCTACTGGAAAGTCTGAGTTGATGAACAGAGCTTTGCTAGCTTTTGGGATCTAGGTACACATTTTGGTAAAATAAAAAACAAGTGAAAAAAACCCTTTCTTCATACTTAAATTTTACAGTGTTATTCAAATATGAATGGGAATTAGCATATTGGAGTGAAATTTAAATTCTGTTGACTTTAAAAATAATCCACAAATAAATATAATTAAATAATGCATGTATCTTTGCAAGTATCTCTAACAAATCTTTACATATACCATTTTAAGGTATTTTTAGTAATATCATGCTTGGACATAAAGAAGATATTTTTATGCTGAGGGTGGTGAAACACTGGCACGGGTTGCCCAGAGAGGCAGCAGATACCCCATCCCTGGAAACATTCAAGGTCAGGTTGGATGGGGCTCTGAGCAACCTGATCTAGTGCAGGACGTCCCTGTTCATTGCAGAGGGATTAGACCTGATGGCCCATAAAGGTCAAACCATTCCATAATTCCATATTCCATAATTCCATATTCTAACCCAAACTGCTCCATAATTCATCACCATTTTCTTTATGGGGATGTGAGAAGGTTCACTTAAAATTGGCTGGACTGGAAGATCTGGCACTGAGGACATTTGACGGGCCTTGTAACTGCCTGTGCAGCCTGGGGGACAGAAGTCAGTGTTTCCTCTGAAGGGAAAGCTGTCTACTGTAACAAAGTACTGGAAGACCTAAGGAAGGGAAGAGTTAGCAAGAGGTACAGAAACACAAAGGAAAAGTCTGATAAATAGAAAATGTCATGAAAATTAATACAGAGACAGGAATAATAGGAGAGGAAAAAAGGGCCAAACTGTACAATGGGGGGAAACATGGCCAGAGAAAAGTTCAAAGGCAATTCTAGCTTAACCTCAGTAACCCACTCACACTGGCAAGGCAAAGAATTTCATTTAACATTTCTTAGGTTTCAGAATTCATTGTACTTTGAAAGAATACTTGATAAATTATTTAGACAGTTTCAACTGAGACTGGAAAAATCCCAGCCTGTCAGAAGCTGGGTTAAAAAAGCTTGATGCTGTATAAATAATTTACTTCTTTGGGGAGAGAAAATTAAACCATACAAATAGCAGCATCTAAAGGAGAGAAGCACAAAACCTGCTAAAGCTTGCCAGTCACACAATGAATTTAAGGCAGTGGTACAAACTCAGGCCTCTTGTCTTTTAAAAGCAGAAACTATGCCAAAGCTGAGTTATCAGAACAAGGTCAACTTTGCAGATTCTACAATTCATTGCTTTTATAAACTTGCCCTTTTAGCACCATAAACATGCACCAATTTAAACCAAACCAACCAAACAAACAAAACAAAACAAAATGGGGAAAAAAACCAAAACAAACCAGAGATGGTAAAAGCCTTTTTAAGTGATTTCTCATAGCAAATAATTTAAGTAAAGCAAACTCATAATTTTTTTTTTTTTTTATTTCATTTGTTTTATTTCTATGAACCAGACACTCCTCAGCTGCATCTTAGTAATCCACTATTCTTAGCAGATGCTGCCATTCCAGTCAGAAAAGCTTGACATTTCAAGGCAACTAGAGCAAGAGGTTTGTTTGTTTTTACATAGAATAATTATTTTTCATTGTTTTTATTATAGTATCTTTTTAAGACTAATCACCATAGTGACTGAGAAAAGGAATTTATTTATATATATATAGTATTATGTCTTTTATTTCAGTAAGTACAAGTGCAGAATTTGGTCACATCACACCCTTGTGCTCTGATGTACCAGCACTATAATATTCTGAGTAATGTCACTTGAGTCAGATGGTAGTGACCACAGAAGCTGTCCCCACTGTCAGCTGTTATGGAACAACCTTCTTCTCCAAAGACACTGGTCCATGAAGGGCTTTTTTCTTCCATTCCTCATTGAAGTCTAGAGAAAACGATATGAGTCAGCATCTCAGGAATGATTAAGGCTCTAAAAGTACTCCGTATTTCTTACTTCTGTCCACTACAAGAGCCTTCAGATAAATAATTAATCAACCTATCACTTAATTTTGTGTATGGTCAGTGCACTCAGTGTTAAGGGTGATGAATGATATTTCTAGAAATTTGACTGACATGTCGGGACTGTTTGTGGCCAGCAAGAGAAAATAAATGCCGTAGATTTGGCAGGTCATGTGCAGAAAGCTAGATTATGGTATCTGGAAAATATTTTAAATATATGTAAAACTAGAATTCCACTTGTTTGCTGCCTAAGTTGCTGTGCAAAGTCTTGTCTTAATTCTTGTCAGTAGAATTATAATGTGTTCCCCAAGTATTTAGACATGATTTTCATTGTGAGAGAGCATGCCAGGGTAGCACAACCCCTCATTTGCTGATGTGTAGGGGGAGGTCTGGGGAAGCAGAGGCATGACTTTATTAATTGCTGGGAGTAAATGGAGAAAAGAGCATTAAATAATTGTAACAAAAACTTAGCAAAAAGAAATGGAGGACTAGTGTTCTTGTTAAATTTGATGCCATTCTTTGCTTTCAGAATTAGCTGCCTAATCAATATACGTGCTCCTCACTGGAGGGAAAAAGTCAGTATTAGATAAATAACACCAAAGGTAAAAATACCTCTTTTGGCGTCATTTTGTCTTACATGGAGTTATTGCCACTATATGGGAAAATATGTTGTGCTATTGGGGTGACTCTGTGAGAACCACTGAGATTCAGCAACTGTCAGGAGATAGGAGCAACTTTGGGCTAAATTCTCTGCAGAAAAAAGAGCTGCAATGGTACACATGAGGTGGGAAGTGTAATTTTGAAACTGGTACAATGTATGACTTCATGCTCTCAATTGCTTGCTGGTTGGTGGTAGGAGGTAAGACACAGGAAGGAGGTGGAAAGGGACTTTGTGATGTGTGTTTGCAGCCTGTTCCTACAAGGTGGCTCTCACGGAGTGGGTGTCAGGAAGCATCAGTTTATCTGCAGTGATATAGCCCATCAGGAACCTGGCACAGTGCTGCCTTCCAGGCTTCCCACTGGGGTCTGCTTCAGCACCAGTGCCCGCAGACACCTGAAACTGAAATGGGAAAATGGGCATATCCACCATTAAGAAACAGAATACTTTAAGAATACTTGTTATTAAAGGAGCTTGTCGACACTTCAGGGCACACCCAGTGGGGTCAGAGATGTCTCCAGCAGGGTTCCAGCAACCACTGTGGTTACAGGAGGCATAATCA
Source organism: Turnix velox (assembly GCA_013400935.1). Classification (NCBI taxonomy): domain Eukaryota; kingdom Metazoa; phylum Chordata; class Aves; order Charadriiformes; family Turnicidae; genus Turnix; species Turnix velox. The sequence goes on from VZTY01021530.1 coordinate 181,496, forward strand.
CAGGGGCTGGGCTGGGCTGGGGGAGGAGTATTTAAGCTGTATTTTGTTTCTATTCTTGCACGGCTGCTTAACAATGAGCAGCTTCTATTGAAGCTCTCCCCGGCTGTTCCTGGGCCCTGTCCCTACACGGGAGGCAGCCCCCAGCACGCCCCGCCATTGTTGCCGGCCTGTTCCACACGAGTGGTGCCAAGGAGCACCCTGCCACCCCACTGCCACCGAGATGCCTGGGAAACGCTTCGACATCCCCACGGTTCCCATTTGCACATCAATGCCAGACTGCAGAGATGGGCTGGGCTCCATCTCACTTACACCAGAATAATAATTGATTTCGGGCCTGAATAAGTCCATTGATCTCAGCTGAGTTTCTCCAGCTTTATGCTGATGCAACCGAGGTCAGTTTGTGATCTCTGTGTAGGATGGAATCATAGAATCATAGAATGGTTTGGATTGGAAGGGACCTTAAAGATCATCTAGTTCCAACCCCCCTGCCATGGGCAGGGACACCTCCCACCAGACCAGTTTGCTCAGTGCCTTGTCCAGCCTGGCCTTAAACACCTCCAGAGAGGGGGCATCCACTACCTCTCTGGGCAACCTGTTCCAGTCTTTCACTACCTAACTTCTTTCTTATATCTAGCCTGGAACATTACTGTTAAAGTGTTTTTCCTTTTGCTTTCATGATGATAAGGATATGGGTGTCTCTACAATGACTTGGCAAAAAGTGAAGCTAGAAGGTGCTCAGAGAGTCATGGCAAGTAGATGTCACTGGAAACCGGAGATGTGACTTCAAGAAGAGTGTTAGGCTTTGATACGTGCCTTAGGCATGCTGGGGAGCCTGTAAGTCCTGATTACCCTAAACCAATGGTGAGACAGACAGGGACTTGAGAGGCTGAGAAAATTTAGAATAAAAATTTAGAATAGCAATTTGAGAGGCCCCTCCTGAGGAGTGTCTCAGTGGACTCTCCCTTTATTTGAATAAAGTTAGCTCTTTTGCAGGACTCCTCTGTCTCCTTTATGAACACACCAACCTCTGGCAATAGGAACTGCTGAGCAGTGAAGAGGCAAGGACACACCTCTGACAACCATATGCTAATATGAGAAGGGAACAAAAGAAATAATTTTGAGTCCAAATTTTTGCAAATTCTGAGACAAGGGACAAGCTTGGAGGAGACTGAGGAGTGACCTCATTAATGTATACAAATATGTAAAGGGTGAGTGTCAGGTGCATGGAGCCAGGCTCTTCTCAGTAACCTCCAATGATGGGACTCAGGGCAATGGGTGGAAGCTGGAACACAGGAGGTTCCACAGAAATAGGAGAAAAAACTGTTTCACAGTGAGGGTGACAGAACAGTGGCACAGACTACCCAGAGAGGGTGTGGAGTCTCCTTCTCTGGAGATATTCAAAAACCCCTGTATGCCTTCCTGTGTGACCTGATCTGGGTGTTCCTGCTCCAACAGGGCGATTGGACCAGATGATTTTTTGAGGTCTCTTCCAATCCTTGATACTCTGTGTTTCTGTGTGAAAGGTGAGAGATATTTAGATAGAGATGGATCCAGCAAACATACTATATTTAAATCTAAACATTCCTTACCATAATTTCCAAAACATTATTCCATCAAGTTCTAAAAAATTAGTTATCCAAATTTTCACTTTCCTCTGTCACTCATTGAATTTATACTTATGCTTATCTTCCTTTACAGTACTGCTTTGCTTTTTTAATTTGAAAAAAATTCTTTGAATAGTATATCAATCTTGAAATCAAAACACAATGCTTTGGTAATTATTTGTTCAATTGTAAAAAAATCTGAATTCTTTAAAATTTGAGATGAAACCGAAATACTAGGTTTTTTCTATGAAAGAAAGATACAGTTCCTGCCTTGTCCTTTCTGTGGCAGTAGGTAGGCCTGTCCCATCCAGAAATCTTCTCTGTTGCTTTGTCTTCAATTCTCATCTCATGGCAGAGATCGTCATGTCCTCCTGAGAATGGCAGCTCCTGAGGTTGTTATGTTTCTATTTGTCTATGTAGAAAATAGAAAGTAGTAAGAATATTAAGAAAACTTGATATGTTATTTATTTTGGAAAGATTGAGGGTAGGAAGAGCAGTTCTGCATCAATAACATCCTAATGTCCAACACATTTATCCTTAGACCAGTGAAAAGAGATAGAGTCCAATGTGGAATCACTCCATTCCTTAAGGTTGAGAATACCTGACATGGGAGACAGGCAGATGGACCACACAAACAGGTTTCTTAGCAAAGTGGATTTTAAATTTTACCAAGTTAAAGCTGGTCCTGCAAAACTCCCTCTGCTACTTTTTGCTCTTTTCCTTCCTAATTTTTTTTTTTTACTTTGTTATAAAGCTTTATTAGGTCAACACAACCAGCCCAGCTCTCTACACACTGGTTGCTAGCTACAGCTGTTCCTTTGATGTTGGGAGTGGGATCTGACGTACTGTATATTTCACTAAAGACATTTTAAAAATATTTTTTCGGCTAGTAATCCATGCTTTTTATGTTTCCAGACTAACAGTTGTTCTTACGAGCTGTCTGAAACATAATTCAGACAGCATTTGGGAAGAGTTGACTTTCTAAAATCCCCACCGTCCTTTGCAGGGGAGCTTTGGCCTAGTTTTACATAAATGTTTCTGTTCCTGGTTTTGTTCAGTTTTAAGATGCTACTTATTTTAATGCATCTTCTTTTGCAAATCCCAAAATGAAAAGCAATGCTGTGAGTGTCCATGTCAATTTTGTTTGAAGAAAACTGTATTCTAAAATTATCTCTCTGTCCTTTCTATGCTTTAGAAGTTCTGACAACATTTTGATGTGGAAGGGATGAGGTACAGTAATCTGAGGAGCTGCTATGAAAGGAACAATGTGCTTTAAATTGGAAATATAGAGAGAAACACAGAGAGTAATGACAGCTTCACACAACTTCTCATTTGATTCCTCCTTTGCACCACAGTGGAATCATTGAGCCACAGCCATCTGCTAATGAGCAGGGAGGCTTCTGAACAGAGGTCACCTTTCGCCCATATTTTGTTAAATTCTTTTGACATCAGTTGTAAAACCATTAATTATCTCCCTTTTTTCACAGCATTTTGTCTTTGGCACATTTACTGTCACACAAAAATCAAATCAAGAAGGGAAAAATTAGAAATCAGTGCTTGTTTTTGCAACTGAAATGACTTTAATTTGATGGATTTGAGTTAATTCTATAGATGGGGAAACTAGTTACAAGGTAGAAAACTAGTTACAAGCTGGAACACAGGAGGTTCCACAGAAATACAAGAAAAAACTTTTTCTCAGTGAGAGTGACAGAAACAGTCACAGGCTGACCAGAGAGTTTGTGGGGTCTTCTTCTCTGGAACATTCAAAAATTGCCTGGATACTTTCCCATGTGACCTGATCTAGGTGTTCCTGCTCTGGCAGGACGATTGGACTAGATGATCTTTTGAGATCCCTTCCCATCTCTGACATGGTCTCATTCTGTGAAGTATTAAAACAACAAAAAACACAGCAACCAAATCCAAAACTGGAACATGATAGTTTCAAGCAGGAGTACCATTACTTCTTTGCTTGTGGATCATTGTTCTACCAGCAAGTGACTTGCTGTGTGGGAACACATTTTGATATTTCCAGCTCAGCTGGACAACTGGTGACTGCAGTTGTCAAGGATGAGAAATTTTATGAGAAGCTGTGCTGGAAAATGAAATTCCATACTCATTAATGCAACTGCTCAATTTTTATACTTGGTGGGGTTAATGCTAAAAAGAACAACCTTCAAGATAAAGGCAAGTGCTGAATTTTAAATGCTAAAAAATAAAGGCATCAATTTATTTTCCTATTTATTTTTCTCTTCCTTTTTCCTCCTTTGTTGCTCCCAGCAATGAGCTAATCAGAGCTAAATGTTTGGTGCCTTTGTGAGAAGTTGTAGCATCACTGATGCACACTGCTCTGCTCTAGACAGCTTCAATGTTAATGCACTATCAAGCAGTCAGATTAGACTGAGAATCATCTTTTCCAGGAAGATGCACAGTCCAAACTGTCCTGTCTGTATATGATAGGTAATCTGCAGACTGCTTTGGATTATAATGAAGCACTTATATAAGTAGTTGGCAGACTGAAGCCAGTGATTAGCTTTCTATATAACCCACCCTTCTTTTTGCTTTTTACTGTTTCTTCTTGTTTTTTGTGGTGCTAATAACATATTATATTCAATTCTACACTGCATGTAAAGATTAATGAACGGATTTTTTTTTCCCCAGTGACATTCTTTCCAGTTTCCAAGACATTTTTTCTCCTCTCTTACCCTTCCCCTCTTGCTCATGCTCTCTCTGAATGTAAAGGCTCTGTGACAGATAAACTATTGTGGTTTTCTAACTTTCAAATTTGCCTTAAAAATTAATTTAGTAGATGCTATGATGATGATTCCTCAGTTTTTCTAGAGTCATGATGCTGTTCATCAATTGTTGTGTGTTAGTCGGCAAAAGTAGTAATGACTCTTAACACTTAAAAATTGCTAAAAAACTGTATCACTTTGTATGATTATTAAAATCTGTCTCTGAGATTTAGAGGCAATTCATTATCACTTTCATGCGTGCTTCATGTATTTTAGGGAAAATGCCTGTTAGGCTTATTTAGTATTTTCATGTAGATGAAACTGTTCCTTCTTTGCCATGTCTTTGTTCTTCTTCACTTCATGCCATCTTTCTTCTCTGCTTATCCACACACACACGAGCAAACAAACCAACAAATGGTGCTCCCTGCTGCCTCCTGGCGTGCTGCCAGCTGTCCTGATGTCAACCGGCAAAACCGGTTCAGCAATAAAGGAACTGGCCGAGAAGCAAAGCTCTGCAGCTTTAGCAGGCAGTTCATCCTCCCCTTCAGAACGCCAGCAAAGATGTCCTCTTGCAGGCAGAGATCTCTGTGCTGGAAATATAAGAAGGACTCAGTCATTCAGTAAACTTCCTATTATTGGGCATGAAATAAGAAAACAAAATTAAGCTGTCTTTTGACTGTCCTTCAAACTAACATTGCTGGTTTCAATGCTTGTCGGGATATAAGAAGGAGGTTCTTTACTGTGAGGGTGGTGAGACACTGGAACAGGTTGCCCACAGAGGTTGTGGATGCCCCCTCCCTGGAGGTGTTTAAGGCCAGGCTGGATGAGGCATTGAGGAACCTGTTCTAGTGGGAGTTGTCCCTGGTCATGACGGGGGGGGGGGGGGGGAACTAGATGATCTTTAAGGTCCCTTCCAACCCAAACTATTCTATGATTCTATATTTTTGTGTGTAGAGATTAATATACTGGAAAATAGTTAATTGACTTAATTTTCCTACACTGCCCCTTCCTATATAAAAGCTCTTGGAAGCACTGTTTCATTGAGGAAAGAAGGGAGAAAAGCTGAGAAAAACAAGATGTTTCTGATCTCAGAATTTAATTTCCCACAGTGATACTACACAGAGTGACATACAAGTAATAGAAGCATTATCAGTCAATTTTGGAGCTGTAAAAACTCCTCTCTGATATGGTTGGCTGCATTCAAGGTAATTCATAACTGGAGTTGAAAAGCAGTGGAACAATATGTTAGGAAACTTAAGGGAGGATTTCCAGAAGTGATGGATCATTACAGTGATAGGTAAGAGCCAGGGGAAAAATCCATATTCCTGCTAATAATATGGTAGAAAATAATAACAGCTATTTGATTAAGTAGGGAAAAAATAGGAGTACATTTTAATTTCTTGAGAACGTGTACCTGAAAGAAAGAACTCTATAAAGAACTTATTGAGAATACACTCTTTCTGCTGTTAATTCTTACACAGGAAAATAACCTGTGATCTAATGCTAAAAAAAGCCACAACAAAACCTCCAACATTCACTAATGCAGACTGGCAGGAAGACACCGATAAGAAAATCAAATCAGATTTTCAGGATTTCAGGAAATGCTCTTGTCCAAAACTAGATGACCTTCAAATTTGGAATTTTAAAAAATTCAATCTGTAAAATAAAACGAATTTAAAGCTGATTTGCAGGACACCTCATCCAAGTAAGAGTTAAGGAACATGTTTTTGTAAATCTTAGTGGTTTTCTTCTTTCTGAAATGTGCTTTTTTAGAAATGCTGAATATTAAGTGTACCGAATGGGGAGTGTATTTGTGCTTATCTTCAGCTCTGTTAATTGAGAAGGAGGATGCCTATCCTTGCTTTAACCTACTTTCTCTGCTGAAGTCATTTTGCCTCATAAGCCCCATGGAGATCTGAGAAGCAAAGCCGGTTTATTTCTACAGTGGTCCCACTTTGCTCAGAAATATTGCCAAAGGCTTATTTGGAAACCCTTCTCATAGGGAAAGGGAACATTTGGTACTTTGCAAAGACCATAAGGACTCAACTCAAAATAGAAATTACAGTCACCAGCCATAAGATGAGTGCACTTCCTCCCCTCAAATAAAACAGCTGAAGAAAAAGCCCATTAAACCCAAAACATATTATTGTTCTTCAGCTATTAACACATGGTGTGACTCTAATTACTATATCAATTATTGTAATTGATATGATTATTGAAATTTTCTGATATTGGCTTCACTGTAGCAAAGTGCAAAAGGAAATATTAAAGAAAATTACCATTTCTGTGTCTACTTCATGCAGCATTTTGTGCCTGAAAATGCAGGGGCTTTTTCACTGTGATCCAAAAGGATGAGTTATTGACAACTGCATATTTTGGGGGCTGGAAAATAAAAAAATAATCCTCAAATTTTGACAGATTTGTGAAAACTGGAAGCATCTGTCAGTGTGCTGGCATGTCTCCTGTTAAGTCAGAGAGGTCTGATGGATGGTGTCACCTGTGCCCAGGCAGGTTTTTTTAAGCACTCTTCCTGATTGCTTTGTGCTTTCAGAAAATAAGTTTCATTATTTTACATGATCCACCACACAGTGAGGATGAAATCTGCCCAGAAGGACTTCTTGGAAGCAGAGAGTTTCTCCTCAGTGTTCACTTGCAGATGTGGAGTCTCCATAAGTTTCATGAAGTTTTATGATACTTTACCAGTAACAGGACAGCAAGAAAGTATAACCAAAGCAGAAGTTGAGCAGCTGAATTCCTGACCTGGGTAGGTAAGGGGAAATAAAAATGGCTACAGGAGTGCAGAGATGAGGCAGTGCTGGGAATAGAACTTAACCTTGCACAGGAAAATAAGAAATCTCTTCCTAGAGTACAGGTTCTGCCCTTCAGAAGATCCCACTCATGTCATCATACAGCCTGTTTCTATCCAGACCACACCACAAATCTGGTCTGTTATTCCTGTTAATAGGTTTTTATTTGTTATTTATAGGAAGTATCAATCAAAACAATAATGGAATTAGCTTGACATTACTCCATTAGCTGTCCCCTGCTGCTCGCAGATCTCCTGATCTGCAGGCCATGATGATAACTAAATCCTCAAGTAACAGTGAAGTATTCTGCATCCTAAAGTTGCTATAGCACAGCCCTTTGGAGAAATTCAGCCATATGCCATAGGAGAACCAGGGACCATTTTTAGCACAAGCAACGCTGAGATACAAATCACATCACACAGAGTCAGAGTTAATTAAGTCAGGCTCCTAGCGGTTGCCTATAGTTTGCAATCGCTATTAATCTGAAGGTTTGCTGCAGCGCTAAGGAAAGTTAATTAACAGATGTAGCATTTCATGACATGATGAATGCATTTACAGAGGGCTTGGTTATTGTGACTTCTTCTGGTTAACACTAAAATTTTAGACAATATCCCATATTATTTAGAGGGAGAAAATGTTAACAGCTCTTATATCTGTCTCTTGGTAAAGGGGAAAAGGGCAAATGCTTTTGCTAATGCATATAGTGCGCAAATCACATGACAACTGGTAAAGCTATCAAAGGAGTGTCGACATTTTGGCAGTTGTTTTAATTATTTTGAACACATGATTTTGCCAAATTCTGTGATCTTTTTATTAAGTACACATTTTAAAATATGACAGAAACTTTTTATTTTCTTTGAAATCATACTGAATTACATACATGCTGTCACTGTCAACCCAAGTAATTTTTTAAATCTATTTGTTGATGGAGCACCAATTAGTTGTTATATAGGAGATAAATAGTTTAATAAATATGCTAAAATGCATCACATAAGCTTAGCACACTTAGCAGACAATGTAGTCACAACCCCCAGATCAGTGTCAAGCACATCATCTAGTGCAATCACCAGTTTAATTCAGATAGGGCAAAAAAAAAGTGCATTAATCACCCCTCGTCCTGTGGTTTCTGTGCACAAATCCACCTCCTGGTCCCGAATGTTGTGTCCCCACGAGGGGCCTCTCACACCTCTGCAGAATAGCAAAAATGTTTTTTTCTTTCAAGGCCAGGAGATATAATAATACATCATAGAGAATTAAGAAAAAAGAAACGGAAACTATTTAATGGGCTTTATTTACTAAGAAAGGATTTTAGTTGCTAAATAAGCCACAGCTGCCAAATGATAACATGGTTCAATTCATGGGATAGTCTCAAAATTTTAGACAGACTTATTCCAGCTTTGGGGGATGCAGAGAAACACCTTGGTTTGCTGAACTCTCATCACATTGGAAAAGAGCCACCATTCTGTACTGCACATGGGCAAAGTGAATATAAGGAGAGCACTTGTCCATACAGACAGGGGTGACTGGTACTCTAGCTTCAGTTCACCCTGCTAAATAGGAATGACTTTGGGCAAACAAGCAAATATTAACAATGTTAATAAATAAAACGTGAGAGTAAAAAAAAGATACTTTTTTAATGCCAACCTGCATTTGCCATGCCCTCCTTTTATAAATAATATACTTGCTCTGTGTATTATTTTGAGCGTAGAAGGTACAGGAATTGTTTCCAGTCCTAGCGTAACAGCATTACCACAAAATGAAAACAGAGGAAAAATCCCAGCATGCAGACCAGGAACCTGCTTTACACAGGAGTTGAGCAGATTTTTTACAATTATGAGAAGCAGCTGAGAGACTGTCATTAAAAATAATAGAAAACATATGTGATGTGTTTTCACACAGTGAAAATAGTGTGGAAGTTCCACATATAATCATCCCTCCACACTGAGCTCATGGGGATAGTTTTGCTTTGTTGAGGTTTCCAAACAAGCCAGGAGTCAGCTGGCATTTTCTTGGAATAAAATAAAATAAAATTTGTGATTCAGTGTCATGAATGTCATACAATTTTTTGATACTAGGATGAGTTGATATTGTAAATCCATGATCTTCTGACATTTATTAAAATGTGACAGTGATGGGACCTCACAGTGTAGATATTAAATCCCACTGAAGTAGTAATATATATGCAAGAACTTCCTTTCTTTCTTCTCTCACAAGCATTTCTTCTTAACACCCTGTAGCAGAGATGACTGCTGTCACGAGGTAGTAGAATGCATTTTGTGGCCACTCTGCTTCTGAATAAGTTTAGTTTTACTGTCTCAGGCCTGCCATGCTGGTTGGGCTCAGCTTACCTCACTAACCTTGTCCTGCAACTGCAGAGGATGCAGTTTCTTGTGCCAAAAAAGACATGGGGTGATACCCTATAGCTGGTGTGTCATAACAGCAATCTGGAGATACAGTCTGAGCCTTGCACCAAGCTGTAAGTCTACATCATGGTAAAGGTCACACAGGTCAACTTGAATAATAATGAGTTGAGAATTATTGCTCACAATAAAGCAAGCAGAGAAACCAGTCCCCAGTCCATCATTCTGTGATTAATTCTTGATGCTACATTAGCTGCAAAGAATCAGGTACCAGAATAAGATACTGGAGCCACAATAGCTGCTTTTCCAGAAGTTTCAGGTACATTCAGTGAACTTCTGGATCCAAACCTTTGTTGCTCATTTGCAGAAGACTGGGAGCTGATGGAGCTGCTTGTGCCAGTAGAGGTACCAGTCCAAGGACAGCAGCACTGGAATGATTTTTAAGTTGTACACTTTGAGCACAGTGACAAAACCTGCCATGGGAAAACAACATGACTAAAACTGTGTTTCCTGTGGCTTACTAATGGAGTATTCATGCAAAACATTAAGCTGATGAATATGAATTTGTTGGACACATTATCCTTTCTCCCTTTGTGCAGGTTTCAAAGATGATAATTATGTTTGCTTTAATTGCTATTAGTCTCAGTTGAATTGTCACTGCTTTCAGCATTTTCAGTATGGGGAAACTGATAATTTACATTTTCCTTATCTGAAGGCACGACTTTTCTTGTTCATTTAATTTTGTGTCAATTGGCTGTTACTGTATTTTAAGGTCTAATCTATCCTTGTGCCTACTTGAAAAAAAAAAGGGGGATGGTTTTGATGTTGATTTTTACTGTCCTAAATATTCATAAAGCTGCTTGACATGAGTTAATTCAGATATCAGAAGTGACGTGACGCTGCAGGCCCATCTGCAGCTGAGTGCTAACCTAAAGAAACAAAGCATGTAAGACAGCTCAGGGGTTATTTTTCTTAGTTTGTTTCTTGTCTGGTTTAGTTTTTTCTTTTTCTTAGATTCCATAATCATGCTCTACTCCAATTTCAAATATTTATTTCTGAGCAAGATAGCTACAAGAGATCTTGGCCATTTCTTACTCTTCCAGATGAGCTGTGTGCCTCCTGCTAGGTGATTAGGACTGCTTACAGTTAAGCACTTCATCCACTACAACCACAGAGACCTGACTGCTTCCCAGACAATTAAGATGCCTCATGCATTGGGCAAGAAGCTCTGCAAGACACACCAAGCAAGAGATTGTGCCCAAATTCCTTCTGCTCTCTACAAGTCAGAAAACAGAATCCTGGCTCTACTCCAGACTCTGTACATAGAATCATAGAATCATAGAAACATAGAAACATAGAATGGTTTGGGTTGGAAGGGACCTTAAAGATCATCTAGTTCCACCCCCCCCGCCATGGGCAGAGACACCTCCCACCAGACGAGGTTTCTCAATGCCTCATCCAACCTGGCCTTAAATACCTCCAGGGATTGAAGGGGCATCCACAGCCTCTCTGGGCAAACTGTTGCAGTGTCTCACCACTCTCACAGTAAAGAACCTCGTTCTTGTATCCAGCCTAAATCTTCTCTCTTCCAATTTGCATCCATTACTCCTAGTCTTGGCGTCCTGTACTTTATTAAAAAGTCCTACCTCAGCCTTTCTGTAGGGCCCCTTCAGGTATGGATAAGCTACTATGAAGTCACCCCTGAGCCTTGTCTTCTACAGGCTGAATAGCCCCAACTCCTTCAGCCTGTCTTCATAAGGAAGGTGCTCCAGCCCTCTGATCATCTTTATGGCCCTCCTCTAGATCCACACGAGCAATTCAATGTCCTTCCTTTGGGATCTTGATTCAAACTGGCTCTTCTGGGCTATTAAATTTGCACTGCTGCCTACTCCTTAAAGCCCATGTTTTGGACATACGTGTCTATCCACCCACACAGAACTAAAACTTACACCTCTTAAAATATGTTGCCAAGATTAGACAGACTATACAACACTGAAGATATTTTATATTCACCCAATGCAGAATAAAATATAAGGGCAACACAGTGCAGAAAACAGCTGGCCAGATGAGAAGGCTAGAGGAGAAATGAGCAGAAGGGAGCTTCACTCCATAATCTAATAGTAAAAGCATTAACGTAGGTTGAGAGAAAGGGAAAACCTCATTTCACTTTTCAGTATTAAATTTTCCTTTCACTTTCTTGTACAATGATTTCCACCTTCCCAGACCCTGCTCCAATTTCCACATTTAGTCAGAGGAACCAAAAAGTGTAGTTTATGTTGCCCTGTGTTATTGAGACATTTTTCACAGAATCACAGAATATCAGGGATTGGAAAGGACCTCAAAAGATCATCTAGTGCAGCCCCTGCCAGAGCAGAGGGATTTTGAAAACAANATTCAAACTGGCTCTTCTGGGCTATTAAATTTGCACTGCTGCCTACTCCTTAAAGCCCATGTTTTGGACATACGTGTCTATCCACCCACACAGAACTAAAACTTACACCTCTTAAAATATGTTGCCAAGATTAGACAGACTATACAACACTGAAGATATTTTATATTCACCCAATGCAGAATAAAATATAAGGGCAACACAGTGCAGAAAACAGCTGGCCAGATGAGAAGGCTAGAGGAGAAATGAGCAGAAGGGAGCTTCACTCCATAATCTAATAGTAAAAGCATTAACGTAGGTTGAGAGAAAGGGAAAACCTCATTTCACTTTTCAGTATTAAATTTTCCTTTCACTTTCTTGTACAATGATTTCCACCTTCCCAGACCCTGCTCCAATTTCCACATTGTAGTGTAGTTTATGTTGCCCCGTGTTATTGAGACATTTTTCACAGAATCACAGAATATCAGGGATTGGAAAGGACCTCAAAAGATCATCTAGTGCAGCCCCTGCCAGAGCAGAGGGATTTTGAAAACAAACTCATTTCTCAGAGGTAATCCATTGTATCCAGGTGCAGGCACCTCAAAGCAGGCTGTTTATTTCTCATCCCTGTCCTCAGGCTACCTCTGAGCTGAAGACTCAGCTGTCCATGTTTGCTCTCTCCCAGGGTGCTTGGAGGGACAGCCTGAGCCATGGTACATGTGCCATCAGCTACAGGACGTCCCTCTCAAGAGGGTCTGCTGCCACATTGATGCCATATGCCTTTTTATTTCATGACACCTGTTTACACAGCGGGAGTCAGGAAAAAGATTACTTTCACAGCAGAATGGGAAACCACAGTGAGTTCACAGGCAGGCAGTGTTGTATTTCCAGTGAGAATATCTAGTGAAAGCACTTAACAATCCATATTGTCAGAGTCTGTGTCACCATCCAGATACATGCTGCTTTCAGTCTCCCAAGCTAACCCCATTTTGAAAGCCAAGGAAACCAAATTATGGAGTTAAAACTTAGTTAAAAGCAGAAAAAAATACAGGCACTCTTCACAGTTATTTACAATACACCATTCCTGTGTTTGCTTTGGTTAGGGATTTCTTGCTTTATTGATTGTCCTTCTTAGTATTGCCAAGTAAATGAGAAAGTCGACTTTTTTGACTTTGTAAGTAAAAATAGCTGTTATCTCTGGAGTGCAGAATATTTATACTGGCTGTGATGAACAATTTTACTCTAGCACTTTGGAGAAGTTTGAGAACAGATTCGTGCTTACTGAGTGAACACTTCAAGTGCTTGAAACCAAAGACTGGTATCTTCATTTAGATCAAAGCAGAATCATTTCAGTCATACAAATGATCTGGGACATGGGTGGGTCTAGAGGAGGGCCACAA
>VZTY01021532.1:2728-82002 GCA_013400935.1 Turnix velox
TCCCCCGGCCCCCTCCAGCGCCTGCAGCCGCCGTGGCTCTCCCGGTGGTACTGAGGGAGGGGATGGGCGCGGCGAGAGGCCTAGCCGGCTCCTCCGGGGAGGAGTGTGAGGGGGAGCAGGGATGTTGGCGGCCTCCTCGTCGCCCGGCCCCACCGCCCTTTCCCCGCGGTGGGAAGGGATGCTCCGGAACGGCCTGGGGGCTTGATGCCGCCAGGCCTCCCCTTCAGCGTCCCTCAGTGGGGCGAAAGAGTGTCTCACCTGTTTACTGAGACAGAGCGTGGCCTGGGGCCAAGAGGCTTCTTCTTTTATTATAGGCCTTTCCAATTTTAACTTGGGGGCAATGGTGGATGTGGGTGGGGATCGATTCTGGGGAGATGCCTCCCTCCTGCTTGAGGCTGGAGTAACTGGAGTGGACAGTGCACCTAGGCCCGAGTTAGGTCTCTATAGCCAGTCATTTCAGGGATCCCAACGTTGTTCGTTGAGAGGGAGAGAGGCACTTAACATTTTTTCTTCCTGTTGTTTTGCTTGCATTTTATTTTAGCAGTCCCACATGTCAGACTCACGTTTCTGCATGGGAGGGAGGTTTCTTATGGCCTTTATAGGCTGATGCAGCTTTAAAGTCAGCTGTGATTTAGTTGGTTACCCATTGTTGCTTTCTGAGTCATTCATAAGGGAAATATTCACAGGAAATACTAACAGTACTGTTTGAGTTTTTTCAGGTTTTGTTTCAAGTGTCTTCAATTTCCTTTTTCATTTCATTGTCTACCCTCTAAGTGACTAGCAGTGAAATTATACATATCAACAATAAGCTAAGTTTTGTTGCATAAATCACAAAGCTGAGGAACTTCAGTGGAGGAGAAAAAAAATACGCATTTCTTTAAGTTGGTCTTTCTGACTGCCAGGAAACTCCATCTCTCTCCAAGTTCATGCCTATGCCTTTGGTGACTTTTAGGAATACTTGGGAGTATTTTTATTCAACTGTTTGTGCATGGTACTGTGTTTTAAAATGAATTTTTAAAAACAATCAGCATGTTATTTGTGCTTTAGAAGTGTAGACTCACAGTCTTTTTGTTTGGTGTGTGTGTTTTAATTTAAACTGAAATTTATCACATTGCAGTTCATTCTCATCTAAGCTATACCTCCTGGAAAACCACCTTTCTCTGTTTTGACTTATTTCCAGCTGGTACTACAAACACTATGCAGATCTATGAGGCATTTATCCATACCCAGGTCTTCAGTCATGGGTTTCAGGTCTTAAACCTTTGCCACAGAATATGAACAGTATCAAGCTGTGTTGTAGGGAGTAATGGACTTTTGGACCAAGCTCTGGTAGAAGTGGAGACTCTCCAATTTTCATGCATAGAGTGTCTTAAGGAATGAGGATCTCATGATGACATAGAACTGCTGTTGGCTTCTGGAGATTTGGGTTTCCTCTCCACTCACCTACGTATTTATGAGTTCAGTCAGTGGAAAACAGTATTTTTGACAAGTTCAGTGTGTTTACTAGGAAAACATTCGCAAATTATTTTTACTCTGTAGAGTAAAAGAATACTAATAAAATACTTCCATGGCTGGAAAATGAGCTTTATGTTCTCTAGGTTTTGAACATGAAATCTTTTTGGAGGTAAAGAGCAAAGTCATCCTGATACGGGCATTATAAGTTGAACCATATTTTTTTTGCCTTTCAATGCTTTTCTGTTCTCCTTTTCTTCAATTCTGTAGTCTCTTCTATATCATTTGAAGTTTTCCATATTGATTAAGTACCGATAAGTGTCTTGCTTTGGGAGATACGACTTCTATAACTGGCTGCAAATTGTTTTATGCAAATTGTTTTATGCAAATTGTCTTAGTCATACTAGGTAATTATTTTTTTTCCTTTTTTTATTGTCTGTGACATTTTCATCTTTTTTCTTTTTCCCCCACTGTGAGGACAACCAAGCACTAGAACAAGATGCTCAAAGAAATTTTGCTGTGGAGAGTTTGAAGACCAGACTGAAGTAACCAGAGTGAACCTCAACTCTTGACATCAGGGTTAATCCTGCTTGAGCAGACCTCCTGAGGTCCTTCCAACTTACCTTCTATGATCTCAGTTTTCCATTTATTTTTTCCCTTCAAATAAAGACTTTGTGTTTGGCCTTTTCTTCTTCAGGCATTACATGCAATCATTGTGCTTATGGCAATGGTGGTACCATACCAAAGGTTATGGCTGCAGCTTCTAGGAACTGCCCTGCAGTAATAGGAATGTTTTATGTGTATCTCAATTTGTTTTTCTTAAAGGAAGGATAAGAAGATAAGGAGTGCTAATTTGGTTTTCAGGATTTCAAAATATATTGTTATTAATTGTTTCACTTGCAATTCATTAAATGATAGCAAGGGAAGAATTTGGGAAGATGAACATTAAAATTTTGTAAATAATTATTTTAGCAAAAATTGTGACAATGCTAAAGGAACACAACTAGCATTTATTTTAATTTTTAACGTAGTTCCATTTAAATTATGAAAAAAATGTGTACACACTGGGCACACTAACATGTAATTCATGGTTCAACAGAATCCAAGCAACATTAAAATAATCACTTAAGCAGGCATGCTGCCAGCTGTCTGCCTACAGAGTAGCTCCTTTCCACCCCTGCATCATCCTGGGAAGTATGCCCTCAACCCTTTCTTTACAACACTGAAAAATAGATCTGTGGTATTCATAGCAGCTTATTGGGGTGTCCTAGAGAGTGGACAGCATGGTCCCTTAATCCCTGCAAAGCATGGATTCTGCTTCTGCCTGCCCCCTTGCTTTCACAGAAGGCTAGAACACAATTCTGACCTTTCTTGACCTATTTTGACCTACTTTTTGAGATGAACAGAATGCAGAAGTATATCCCAGTATATCCCAGAGTATTAGTCTTGTATTTTCCCCTGGATGATTCCTATTAAGCACGCTGGTGCATGTCTTTGTTAGCTATGGGCTCCTAAGGGTTTCATACAGACTATGCTGCAGTAGAAAACGTAGGGCAGCAAGCAGTGGCCCACAGTCAAAAGTCAACTGAAGAAATCTATCTGTAAAACCATTTTATGTATCCATAAAGAAAATAAATTGCCATCAGTGTATTCCCAGCATACATTTCCCATGCATTCAGTGGCAATCATTAAATTTTTGCATTTTTATCAACCATTCTGACACAGTAATGCTTAAGGACATGTCTGAACAGTAGGGCTTGGAAAGGTTTCCTGTTGTCCAGTCAGGCCAACACCCAACATGTTGGAGGGAGACTGAGGGTGCTCAGCATTCTTGTGCTTTGGTTTCCACTGAAAGAAAAAGCTGGTTACTTGTGCAGGAAAGCATCTGCTTCACCCATAGATGTGTCCCATCTTTGAGGATACTTAGGGAGCTGTGAAATGTGAGACTGTACCTACTATTTAATGGAGAAACAGCTTTTGAGTAGCTTGACCTCTACTTTGTACGAAAAAGAAGTGGTGTGGTGGAATGTGCTGTGTGAGCTAACATTGCCATTTGGATAATCATTTTCAGTTGATTTTTCCTTTCACTTGATCTAATTTCTAATTGAAAAATGACAAAAATCAAACTGGTTTTATTTAAAATTATCAGGTTAATTATCTGGCTGCATCATGACACCATATAGACATGTAGCTTCTTCATAATTGTATCTTCTGAATGTTAGAAGGCTTACAGCAGAGAGGACTTGTGGTATGACATTAGTGTCAGTAGTGGTAGGCTGTACATATGGATTATGTGAGATCTGCTTTCATATGAAATGTGACATATGATTTTGTCTGCTGAGCAAGACTGAATTATGTTGACTAGGTCTGAGAGGAAGAACTTCCATTTAAGAAATAAATATTGTGTGAGCCTCGCACTGAACTGATAAGACAAGACAGAGGAGACCTGATGGGAGCAAAGAAAGAGCTAAAGCCAGGACAGCTCTGTTTTAAGACTAGATGTTCTTACAGTGTCCACCTTAGTAATTGTTAAACCTTCCTTGATCCATGAAACCCAATCTGGTATTTATGGTCTGGGGTCCTGCTTGTAAGTACTAGATGTTCTTTCCTACTTATATTAAAATTATTTGAAAATGTGACTGTAGCTCATTTTTAGGATATGCAGTATACCTTCTTTGTGAAGAATCCTGTCAAATTTTAATAAACACTGACGTTTGGTCAGCTATTAGCAGTACACTGTGTTCAAAATGTTGACGGCAATCTTATGGGTAATTTTATCAAGTGCAATAACAATACCATGCAAACAAGAAGTACTGAAATAATTTTTTCTTTGAAATTAGTAAGGAGTTAATAGTGCCTATAGTGGCACATGCTACATGATTGTATGCACTGGAATTGTTTTTACCCTTCTAAAATTAAGTATATCTGTATTTTCCTGTATATAACTTGCTCACTTCCACTATTTTACTACATGAAAACAATACTGAAATTCTGTTCACCTGTAATGTACCAAAAGTAGGGATGGAAAAAAGAGGGAGCAGGCAATAGAGAAACAATGACAATTTAAGAAGAGCAACAGGAAAAGGTTATTGAGATGAAAGAATGAGAACTTGTGTTTTTCCCATAACTATATAATGCATATTGTGATCAAGAGTAACTTCTTCAAGGTAGCCATAAGTTTTTTGTTGTTTTGGGTTTGGTTGGTTTTTTTAAATGCATACTGTGGAAATGGTAATTTGTCATGCTGTATCTATGGGTGTTCATGCCCTTTTCCTATCACAAACAGTAAAAGACTCAAAGCTAGTTATTCTCTTAGAAGTGCATCTTTCTGTGCCCCAGCTCTGCGACAAAGTGGAAAGAGAGTTGACATTTTCAGAGAAGAGAGAATTGGTGTTGAAGAGTTATTTTAGGTGGGCAGCTCTTACAGGACCTTTGGCAGTGCTCATGTGATCTCAGGTGACAAAGTCAATAGTGAAAAAGAAGTCAGATCATTGAAAGCAAGTCATTGCTGATTCCAAGGATTTTTCTGATGTTTGAGCTCTCTCCTGAAATCACAGTTAGGAATATCTGCTTTATTTTCCTATTTACTTTTCTGTGAAGTCATTTTCCAGCTGCTTTTTTTGTCTACCAGCGCGTTTATTGGCATGTTTCCCTGACTTTATGATAGGTATTTGAGTAGATTATGCTGTAAAGAGTGAGCTTGCTTTATAAATGAGATACAGATTTCTAAGCATTTGTTGTGAAGTATTAGCCACTTTAAAATTTTTTCTTTTGATTTTTGTAGGAAATTAAGTAAACATCCATGAGCAGAAGTGTCTTGTGGTAAATGCATTTATGACAAACTGGCATTAGACCTGGTTCACACTTTTTTTCCTAAATGTTCAGTTAGTCTTAAGTTTACCAATTATTGTGCTAGCATACTTTCAGCAGAAGCTGCAAATTTAGTAGTTTGTGGGGGTTTAGACAGCATAGTAGCTACTGAACAAACAGTGCAAGTTCAGGAAGAGAGGAGAGAAAAGGCTGGCCAAATGGATCTGAACGGCCAAAGTATGTAATTTTCTATTTAGTTTTCTTCCTTTGTCTTTTGTCTCTGTTTCTAAAACTAGAGGAGAGATTTAAAAGCAGAAACAGTACATTCATCCCTGAGATGGTTGATGCCTGCACTGTGGATTCTCATTTCTACTGTAAAGAAAAAACTATGCATAAATGTATAGTGGAGGTAGCTCCAGAACTCTGATGTTTTCCTATCTCAAAACCTGTCTGTATCCTGCACCCAATTTTTCATAAAAACTGAAGCTGCAAATACATCTTAGAGAGTGTATTAAGCCTTTCATGTTAATAACAGGTTGTGATCAAAGAAAGATTTAATGACATGTGTCGTAAGGAACATGGGATCTGCAGGAGTGGGTTTCTAGTCAAGCTTAAGAAAGACTGCATCCTGCCCCTTAGTCCAGCTTGGTGTGTGCTTACTGTGTGTCATGCGCTGGAAGGAGTCAGTACATGGCGTTCTTCCTCCTCTTCATCTTCCAGCTGGTTCCTCCTTGCAGAAACAGGTACAAAAGTGATTGTAATCCAAGAGTTAAAATTACACACGTGGCAGTCTCCCAAGGCTGTGTCAGCTATTGTATTGCTCTACAGAAGGAGACATGTAAAAGGCTGTGTGTTTCCTGTGAAAATAAAAGTAGTGAGAATAACAACAAAAAATTGCATAAAAGCTTGACAGTAACCATGCTATACTTTTCAATCATTTTAGTGAAAATAATTTCCAGAAGATTCTTGGCTTCTAGTCTTTGTTCTGCAGTGTTTTTTGGTAATTTCTGCTCATTTCAAGTGAAGTAAACCAGACAGTTCTTATGTCCCATAAATACTTCCTCCCTTCCATGACCTTTGTATGCATGGCTATCTGTTTTTTCAGAGCCTCTTCTTAAAAATAAGAACACTGATGTCTTTAGTCACAACATCTAAATATGTGAACTGAACTGAAACTATCATGGATGTCTGAAGTTCATTACATTTTCTGTGCCTGAATTAATAAAAAATAAAAGAGACACTGGGTACCAGGTAAAGCGGAATTTCATTTGAAGGTTATGAATGATCTTCCTACGCATCAGACATATAAATAAGCTACACAGAGGAAAGCATAAAAACAGCAGAGCTTCTCTAAAAGCCAGCTAATATGACCCAAATGGCCATAGCTTGTTATTTAGAGCATCATTTATTTTGGAAAAAGATCAGTACTGGCTTGTCAGTTATTCACATCCCGAGCCTTTTCTCATATTTATTGATTGTACTTGTCTTATTGATCCTCTGTTTATTGGTTTGTATTTTCTTAAGACTTGACCAGAAATAATGAACATAAAATTAGTTGCTAATTCACTGATTAGTTTTTGGAGCTAATCAGGGAGAGTATCTTTTTTCCCCAAAGTTCTTAAGATATGCAGCTCACAAGATACTGCAGTAAAATTCTTATCACTGTGTTAAATGTAGCCATTTTAATGCTTCATGACCTTAAAAAGTGCACCAACATCTCTGAGGCTTCAAGCATTTCTAGTTATACTTTGGTCCAACCAGAGAAAATAGGCCAGTACAGTAGGCTTAGAAATAAATAGGAGGAAGCTGGAGAAATTGCTAAGAGGAGAAAGTGGTGAATTCAGTAATAGGAAAGCAGTCAGGGCATGAAGCTTGTGCATGAGGATTAAGAGAGAACATTCAACGTGCATGGATAATGTTTTAGTCTTAATTTTTTTAAACAAAGACTATTAATTCCTTCAAAAATATTTGTGTGTTTTTATTGTCAGCATAGCAATTCCACTTGTGCTAAGCTAGCTGTGATTGACCAGTACAAAAGTGTCAGAAGTTGTCCCATATTTTGTGCCTTTATATAATTTCAGTTCATTACTGTTCTTTGTCAGCTCCTGTAGTACAAATCTGTTCTTTTTTCAGCTATACAGAGACAAATGATTTAGCCTTGTTTTCCAAACACTAGAGAGGAGGTATGAGGTACGTGCGTGCAGGTTGGAAAGCACAAGGTCATACTGACATCATGATCAGGAGTTTTCGTTTACTAGCAGATAGGAAAGAAGTTACTGGAGAAACGTTGCAGAAGCTTGCAAAGTGGTCACGGAGGCAGCTTGTCATATGTGGAGAGACTGCAAAAGCACTCTTCTGAAGATCCAGCAAGAGAATTTCAGAGAGAGGAGCTGATCTCTTGAATTGGAAAGAACAGAAACAGAGTAGAAGTAGACTCTGAGGAACTAGGAGGAATATGTTATATTTGCCTTAATAGCTAAAAGAAGAGACAGCCACGGATGTGTAGCTGCATAGTGTTTGGACATGAAGCAGTGGCCTGTGTGTTGAAGAGGCTGACTAGAACAACACATGGGCACTTCTACACTTGATTCCACTGTTGACTCCTAATCAAGGACAATGTCTCTTGCATTCACTTTGCAGTCATCACTGTGGTAATGGACCTGAAATTACCAGGGCCTGTAATAAGGGCAAGGAGGCAACTGTCACAAACAGAAAGATTTATGTTGGGCATAAAGAATTCTTTATAATGAAAGTGGTGAGGTAGTGGAACAGGTTGCCCAGAGAGGTTGAGGGTGACCTGTCATTGAGACTGTTGAAAGTCATGTAAGACAGGGCTTTCAACAGCCTGATCTAGTGGAAGATGCCCTTGCTCATGACACAGGGATTGTATTAGTTGATCTTTAAAGGTCCCTTCCAACCATTCTATGACTGCATTTTACATCAGCTTTGACCAGATTTTCAAAAGTTTAGTGTCATCTACAAACTACACTTGATCCAGACTAAACATATAGGACAAGGTCCTACAACCTAGCTTTCCCCTTCTCTTTCACTTTCCTGAAAAATAACCCCTGAGGAATTGTATTTAATGAATGACAGCTCTTGTCAATGGCCTGTGCTCCCAGCTGGGCTGACTCATCCTCCTTGTAAGAGAGAAAGTCTTTTCTCTTTGAGAAAGTCAGTAATAAGCTCTAGTCTTCTGCTCTTGTGATGTGTCTGCTAGTTACAGTTTAGATCACTGAGCAGATAGAAGGCTTAGTCTGTGCTGCCCATGTGCAAGTGTCTGGACTTGACCTGACCTCGTGGAGATGACCCATTTTCCTCAGAGTTTCCATGTGCCAACACAAGCCACAGAGACAGCCAACTAACTGGCTGTTGGGTAATGATTGCAAACAATTTAAAAAATTGTGAAAATAATACATGCTAATAGTAGCATATAGCAGAAATACTTTTCTGATTTCAGTAAAGAACATTAGCATCTCTTGGTTGCTTAACATCTCCTGTTTGCCTTTGGCTTGTTGGGCTTTATCTTAGCCTAGCGTAGTAAATGGAAATGTCACAATAAAATTAAATGGCTCCAGGTCAAATCTATTCAATGATTACTCAAGGTTTAAGTTCACAGCAATAGCATTCTTCCCATTTTGCAAATTTTACTGCCAGCATTGCTGAGTTTCTGGTAATTGTTTGCACAACATACCTTTATGTAAATTTTTGTAAACTAACGAGAGTCATGTCAGTGATTTATATAGGCAAAGCTTTTTCTTAAAATTAAGACCCTGTTAATCAGTAAGTACAAAAGCAGTTTGCATGAAAACAAAGTGCTTCAAGTTATTTATAAAACTGTTCAAAATGCATTATAAAATGTGTTTAGTGTATTAATGCCTTCTCTTTTTTTTTTCTCCCCAAGGAGATTTCATGATTAAAGATAATAAAACTTAACTTCAGGATGCTAAAAAGGAAACAGAGTTCAAGGGTGGAAGCCCAGCCAGTGACAGATTTTGGTCCTGATGAATCATTGTCTGACAATGCAGATATTCTGTGGATTAATAAACCAGTAAGTATCTCTTTCTGTAGTTCTGAGTTAAATGTAGCTTGTATTGTTGTAACATGATTTCCACTAAAGATCCTAAAATAAGTATTTCTCAGAAATAAGTACTGTGCTGCATTTGCGCTTCTACCAGTTTATTTTTTGCAAAAAGCCCAAAACTAAAAAAAACCTTCCATTTGTTTGCTGCAGCCTGACAAAGATGATCAAGCAGTGTTTGCCAACCTTTCAGTGTCTCTCGTTCCTAATGTGTTTATTGAATATTAGAAATTAAGCTTGTGGAATGATCTTTTGAAAAGGTTATCAAAGGGAACCTGGCTAAAGCAGCAGTGCTTTTGGCTTTCCAGTGTCTCCTTTTATGTCACTTATCAATAAAAAGTGTGGTTTTGCTGGTTATTTTGAGGTACAACTCACATTTTTTATTATGTCATTTAAGCTACAACCTGCTCTAAACAATCATTAGGTGTAGTGTCTGTCAGCTTGAAACTGGGGTAAGTTTCTTTGGAAGTGGACCAATTAATAGAATATGCAGTATTGAGAAAATGGCTTTAGCATGAAAATATGTTTATTAAGATTCAATTGTTTACTCAGCAGTCACTGTGCATCTGAGATTTCTGTATTTTTTTAATGATTCATACTTTTGCAAAGAATGCATTTTTGAAGTTCTCTTAAAAATAATGCATAACTTTTTGCCTTGAGTTGTAACACATAAATCATTTACAACACCTGGGTATTAATTCTTGTTCAGTAATCTTGAATAGAATTTACATATTGACTGCTGCAATAAGCTCAAAATGTCATTGGAGAAATGGATACTGTGTGATTTACTCATGTTTTTCAGCACACTGTACATGACTCTTTGCTGGGGTAATTTTTCTCTTGTAGCACTGATGGACTGGATGTATACTGCTCTGCATGAATAATATCGACATTTTACCGTTGATATTATTTTTTATATAATTTAAAACAAGGTTTAAAAAGTAGGTAATATCAGGACATAAGAGATCATTCATCAGATGCCTTCCACTTCTCAATTATTAATTTGGGCTCAGAGTTTGCCAATGATATAGCTGTTCAGATCAGGACAAATATCATTACACCTAGTTGAGCATACAATGAGTATTAAATTAGGTGAACATTCCTAAGTCTCCTTGATACCAAAAGGTCTGAGGTGGTGTAAATGAACATGGGGATTTCCCTCTAATGAAGAATTGCTGTAAATACACTGCAGTGCTTTTTGTTTGGAATTCTTTTTAATTGCTGAAGTATCCTTCTTGTCTTTTGGTTTGGATCAATACAACTGTAACAACTCTAATTCATTTCAGTTGCCTGGCTTTAAGATGTTTCAGTTGTATTTTGATTTAAAAGAAGAACAATCCAACCTCAAGCCCCTGTGTTGGTGCATTCTGCTTTTTTGCCAGAGCTCCTGCTGTGTCTGGCACTGAATATCTGCCTTATTAATAATGACGGTAGTGAGACTGAGACCTATTTAGTCAGAAAAAGGAGCTGTTCTCCTGTAGCAACAAAACTTGTTTGCAACAAAATTTAATTGTAACATTAAGAAGTAGCTTTCTGTGGCATGGACTCTTTTACATTTATTTTTGTCATAAATGGAAAATTATTTTAATTCTCACACCTCTTACATAATCTTTGGAATCAGTTCATCTAAATATGGGACTGAAATTTTCCACCAATATTTTCATTAAATGTATTTACCAAATTTATAATATCAACTGATTCTTCATACTGTCTGTGTGTTAATGTGACAAGTTGCCATTTGTAAAGAAATTGGATTCCATAAGCTGCAAAGTAGAAATGATAGAATCCTACTTCTCAGTTTCGTGGCTCTTAATTCTAGGTTTCTAAATTACACCATTTACCAAATTGACAAATAAAATTTTTTATATATATATATAAAAGTGAAGTGAGGAGTACTTATTTTTGGATAAAGGCTTTTGATGATGTAAATTAAAATGCAAATGTGTGTTTACAAAAAAAGTGCCAGTACAATTTTTGGAGGCTCAGCATTTGAGCATTTTTTGGACATTATAGCAAACTCACATTGTCTTGCCTTTTTTTTTTCAGTGGGTACATTCCTTACTACGAATCTGTGCCATCATCAGTGTCATCTCTGTTTGTATGAACACTCCAAAGACATTTGAGCATTATCCGCCTCTCCAGTATGTGACATTTGCTCTTGACACTCTACTCATGTTTCTTTACACTGCAGAGATGATAGCAAAAATGCATATCCGTGGGATAGTTAAGGTAAGCATTTAAGAGGTATTCTACAAGTGTTGAAGAAAATTATCTGAGTATATGCTGAGTGTATGCTCTCATTCCTTATTGCTATGATTATTTTTTATCTTCATGCAACACCATTGTGCGTAAACTGGAAAGACTTGATTGTCAAAAATGTGGCTTTACTGCACACTTAATCCCCCCTGAATATAATACTAACATTCATAATAGTGGTTTCCTACAAATAAATAGGTAGTTTTGTTGTATTTGTATAAAGAATGAAAATAAACATAAGGTGCATATACATTAATAAGAGTATTTTGTAAATGTCTTGAGATCCATACATGGACTTAGAACTTTGCTTTTCATTTCAGAAGACTGTATGTATGCTGTGTGGTTACTTTATTTAAAAAAGAACATATGTCTCACTGTGAGTTAAAGAGAAAGTTATCTTGCTTTATTGATTTTTTTTTCCCTTAATATAATGCATGTTGGTAAACAAATACTTCTGTTATCATATGTTTGCTGTTGCTGGACTAACTTGTGTAAGGAGATACTACGTTGGCAAATGCAAAACTGCAGAATTTTGAAGGAATCATAACTGTGTAGCGTTTTACTGATTTTTTCTGGTCTTCTGCAAAAAGAAATTCAGCTTAGATACAGAAAATCCATCTGCAGACCTTATTGACGTTGCAAGTATGTCACTTTTACAAAGAGGATGTAATACCTGTCTTATCCTTACCTTTCACTCCTGAAAGGTTGGGTGACTCCAGAGATATTCTGAGACTGTACTTGAATTTTCCATGTTCCTGCTTGTGTCTTTTCGTACTTCTGCACATTTCCAACAAGAGTTTTTCTCCATCTTTGCTGTACCCTTCTGTACCCTAGATAGTTTTAGATGACAACCAAGTCTCTCTGCCTTCTCTTCAGAAGACTAAACAGAGCCGTGTCTCTCATTCTCTCCTTCTGTGCTTCACTCTCTTACCTTTTTGGCATCCTATGTCCTTGTACTTGGAGAGCCCAGAAGTGTACCCAGCTCTGAATTAAGCTTAGGAATGTCATCTCACAATCGGTGACTAAAGGACTTCACAGAACCTAGTGCCTACACATTACTCACATCAGTAAGAGAGAACTGTAAGAAGAGTATGTGGGCTTGTGTCATGTAGAACAGCTTTCATAGAAGTGTTAGTACTAGATTAGCCTTTTTTACCTGTTAAATCAGAGCTCTTTCAATATGGTATAAAACCAAATTTTTTTAATCGTAATCAATGATTGATCTCTTTTTTAGTGAGCTATTTGACTTACTCTTTAGAAAACACTGGCAGAAGACTATAACTGCCAAGAACATAGTGATGCATGGACTTCCGAAGAGAGTGGCAATCAAAGTGAAATATGGTGCTGTTCAGAAACCTATTAGCATTTCTTAAAGATGTTTATGTATGAAGCATCTTTAAATCAGAATTCTTTTTAATGAACTGTAGTCCTAATTTAAGTGCATTTAAGACTTTTAGTGAATGTAGGATCATTGAATGTGTTGCCATATGGTTCTACTGAACTTTACCATAAATCATAAACTATTTCTGTAAATGCCTTAGGGATTGACACGCTAATAAACTTTTGAACCATGATTAATGCAAAACATTCCGTTAATGCAAAGTTTTAGCCTAGAGGGAATAGTAATTTATGGAAAAGGTAGGCACCATCCACTTAAATCCCAATTATTAACAATGTAAGTATAGCTGAGCTAAGAAGATTTTGAAAATGTTAAGTCATGTCTAATTAACACCTTCTGAGGATAAATGAGAAATTTCCTTCCTTTGGTTCCCAGGGGGTTTTTTGAAAAGGAAAGTAGTTTCTGAAAATCCTGCCCTTTTGTCTGTAAAGTTTCCCTTATCATTGTGTAAATGCAGTGACAAAATAAATTGATACATACATCCAATTATTCTGTTACCCAAAAGGAAAGTTAAACTGCAATGTTGCTTTGAGATTGTGCCTTTTTTTTTCACTTATATTTGCTTTTGAATAATTGTTTCTGTGTGGGTAAAATTGAGGCAAAATTTGGGCTGCCTGTGCTTTGTTGTTGCTTAATCCATTTGTAAAGACAATCAATACAGATGACTCTTTGAATTACAAGGGCACTGCTCATATTGATACCCACCACCTACAAAGAAAATAGACACTGATGTGTTTTAGCAAGGAACACAAATTACAAATATAAATGAAACCAGAAAATTACACCGGAGGGTATGTCTACTACAGAGTTGTAGGTCATTTTGCTTTCAAAACAGTATATTGATAATCCTTATTATTGCTGTCATATGGTATTTGCTTTTAACAAGTGTTATCATAGACTGGCTCTTCTGGAAGAATTGAAATGGGTAGAAAAGTGAAGTGTAATGGATTATGCTCAGTTTATAGGCACTATCTGGTAAGAGACTGATGAAAGTATGGTAGTTGTATTATGGCTTTTGGTATTGCAGGCTCTTGTTTTATTACTTATTGTAAACTAGTGCTAATAACATATCTGTCTTCACTTTAAACTCACCTTTGAAAAATTAAATATAGGCTATAACTTCTTACTGAGGTTTTTTTAAATACAGGATTCTTTATGGTCTACCTAATGTTGGCTTTCTGCATTTTATAACTGTATGTATGGTACAGTAAAGCAGCTTGTAATCAGTTGTGAAGTTATATATGATATAGATAAGCAGACCAAATGAGTTTGTTTCTTGCAACATACTTTTATGCATGTATAACTTATTGTTTTCTAATTTGAAAAATTATGGCTGTTGCTAGCACTGACTGTGAAATGATAGAGTAGCTCAGGAAAATACTTTGTACACAGTACTAAATCTATTTCAAAGAGATAAATTCAGTAAATGCATAACATTACTGACTAGAGAAGAACTTTCATGAATACAACCTGGCTTCCAGCTGACTAGTTTGATGCCATTAAAAGTTAGGTGTTCATTACTTCCACAGAAGTTGCCATCACTTACTGTTTTGATTTACATTTAGTCTGTTAGGTTTTTACGAATTTGGTTTACATTTGATCTGTTAGGTTTATATGAGCAAATAATTTTGAATATGAATTGCAGTCATAAAAGTATGCTCTTAAGTACAGCAATAACTCAGTATTAATTTTTAAAAGTATTGGATTACTCCATATGCAGGTTTTTATATTTAAATACTTTATCTGCAACCTTTTGACATAGATCACACATTTTAATGATTTCAAAACATTGCAAATTCTGTTCTCAGAGTAACACATGAATTAATGGATGATCTGACTTAAATTTTGGTAACAACACATCTTGAAAAGACCTAATGTTTTAGATATTAAAAGTTCTGATCTCTTTCAGTGCAATTGAAAAAAATTAAAGATATGAATGGTAAATTTCACAGACTTTCTGCTCTCCTACAGACTGTGGAGTAAATAAATGAAAAATATAATTTCATAAAATGGTGAATGAAATTCCTTTAATGTCACCACATAAATCTTATTTCTTTATTTCAGACCTAGAATTAAGAGATCTCTTTTTTTATTTGTCAAAACATGCATGTGTGGGGAAAGATTATGTACTGACACAAATTTTACATGAGGCTTAATGACACCAGAACAGCATGAATTTTAGAAATTGAAATGTTTTAATAAAATAAAATCAAATTTCTGTTGTAAATTATTGTTGATAATGCAGTAGTGACTACCACTGTCATGGACTTAGAAGTCTCTCAATTCAAATGTAATCTCAAATAACAGTTAAGTGGTATTTTGAAAGATTCCTTAGTTGAATTCTTTTTTTTATTTACTCATGTAAGATAGATAGAAATGTGTTAACTGATAATCATCTTCATGATATAAAATTTTCCCCAGCTATAGTTAGGTATGTTTGTTTAGCTGGCAGAGGTTGAATCACAATATCCTGAAGCTCAAAGACCCCCTGCACTAGGGTGTCTGAGTAATGCAGGATAGTGTCAGTGATTTAGCACAGGTCAGGGATCTATTTTATGTTGGTACAGGGAAAAAGCACATGTTTGTTGTCAACTAACCACCCACAGAATACATTTACTTCTTTGGCAATACCTTTTTTATACTCTAAGGAGTATATTATGAGTTCAGAAATGCTCTGTGTTACTTGGAGTTTTCAAGAAATGTATGCTAAGATGCTTGCCAGAATACCTGGAGTATGAACATTTGCAAACATAGGCAAAGTCTAGGTAGGTGACTAACGTCTGATTCATTGGGATCATTAAAATGGAACTTCCGTATTTAGCTGGAATTATTTTGATTTTACTGCCTCTTAATGGTGATTTATGTTCCTATAAAGAATCTAAAAGTTTTACACTGTGTGCAACTATAATATACTTTATTGATTTTTTGAACAAAATTGCAACCTTCTAAGAAATAAATGCAATTTTGTCCACCACAGCACCACACCATGTACTGATGTGTATTAAATTTTGTGCAAGTAACTGAATTCAATTTAATGTTAGCATTTTTATGATCTCTCTAGTTCAGAGTTCCATGTTCTTCATTTATTCCTAGATTTGTTTGTGTGATCTGTATTTCCCAGAGTGTAAATAGAGATCAGGGGCTGTTTGGTTCTGATTTCTTTCATGTCTCAAGCTTCTTGGTCAAAAAGAGCTCTGCTATAATAACCTGAATCAAGGAAGTGCTAAGCCTTTTTAAATGAAAGCAGATCAATCTCCATCACTGTATATTGAATAAGATTTAAATTGGTCTCCCAAGTACAAGCAGTTTATGTCTACTGCAAAAGTTACTGATTGATTGGCATGCTTCTGAGAGCAATTAGCTAATGTTTGTGTCAACTTGTTACTCAACTGACAAGACTTGCATTCCCTCAGAAGCATAGCTTACATTCGTGTGCCCTCTCATATGTCACAGAATCATAGAATATCAGTGATTGGAAGGGACCTCAAGGGATCATCTAGTCCAATCCCCCTGCCAGAGCAGGAATACCTAGACTAGGTCACACAGGAATGCATCCAGGCAGGCTTTCAATGTCTCCAGAGAAGGGGACTCCACAACCTCTCTGGGCAGCCTGTTCCAGTGTTCTGTCACACTGTGAAAAATTTTTTTCTCATATTTATGTGGAACCTCATATGTTCCAGTTTGCACCCATTGCCCCTTGTCCTGTCATTGGATGTCACTGAGAAGAGCCTGCCTCCATCCTCCTGACACTCACCCTTTGCGTATTTCTAGACATTAATGAGGTTACCCCTCAGTCTCTTTTTCTCCAAGCTAAAGAGACCCAGCTCTCTCAGCCTCTCCTCATAAGGAAGATGCTCCAATCCGTTAATCATCTTTGTTGCTCTGCTCTGGACTTCTCCAGCAGTTCCCTGTCCTTCATGACTTTGTGTGCTTGACGTAGCTCTGTTCCTATATTCAAGAGAAGTTTGTAAAAGGATCTCTTAATTGAAAAAAAGGAGGTAGGGTGGGATAAGAGGAAAAAAGAGAGCACTCGAGTCTAGAAGACACATGATGTGTGATGTAACAGATGAGTAGCAGACATTTGAAAGAGAGGAGGGAGCCTAACCGGTGATGAAAGAATTTTGTGTTTCTTTTAATCGGTGCAGAGCAGAAATTATCTTCTGCTTTCTAAGAAGGTGTCTCCTGAAGGTCATCTCACATAGGTGTGAGCAACACAAGGATAGCTTACACAAAAGTAAGTATCTTTATATAAAGTTACATTATCTTTCTTAGTGGTTTTTAATTTCAGGTTTTGTAGGAGGAGATGGAATAAGGACATAGAGAATTATTTCAGGTAAATTGGTTGTGCTAGGCCCAGTTGCTTTTATTAGACACAGTGGCCTTATATAAAACTAAATAACCACAGATAAAAATTTGCCCTAATCTGAGAAACTGATACGAAAGAATTCACATCCACAATAATAAAAAGGAACAAAGTAGCAGATGTCTCAGCTGAAAATTTAGCCTTTAGAATATGAGGGATGAATAGATACTGTTTCACTGCAGTGGAAACTGTAAGGTTATTTGATACATCCTCACTTCCCTGCATCCTCATTGTGTGTCTTCTAATCTCAGTCATGATGATACTAGAAAACCTATGCTGAAATAACATTGTGACAACCCTAAAATAGAAGGTGTGAGAATCCTTTCTCATAATTGTTTAAAAAGCCCAGTTGACTCTTATTTCAATATCATCATGCTGAAAATCAGATTTTTTTTCTTTATATAGCACAAGTAGGACACTGAATTTAATAGAAATACTATCTTTTCACTGGGTAGCAGTTGTGACACATCAGCTAACAAAGATTATAAGAAGTCAGAGGTAATGGTCCTTGACATTTCCCCTATTGTTAAACCACTTACATTCACAGTAAAACTTTTGTACTATCTGAAGTAGTTATGAGTGGACTTGTCAGGCATTATTTCAGTAGCACTGAGCACTAGTCACTGACTAAAGTACTCCTGCAAGAGGCTCCAGTGAGTGGTTGCACTATGAGTTTTCAGCACTCAGGGAATTCATGCGGGAACTCAAAGCCTAATCTTCTACCCATGCATTCACAGATGGATGGGAGATATTCCCTTTGCTGCCATCCGCTGATAAAGGCCCTACTAAAACAGTGTCCTTCAGCCAACTGTTCCAGGAAGCATTAGCCCTGTGTGCTGAGAATGTTTTCCTTGTGATTTTCCTTACAGATGCTTTGATTGCTGTAGTAGGTATTTGCTCAAGGGAAGAGAGTTGAGGACAGAGCAAATTGAACCCTTAACTTAGCCATATGGGCTTAACTCTTTACATGCAGTTCTCTCCCAATACAAGTAATTTTCCACCATTGCAAGCAACATGTGGAGGAGACGGGCTTTTCATGCTGTAAGGAAATGCCCTGGTTGCCATGATAAACAAGGGGTCTACTGGTGCTACTATCCAGTGGCATCTGGTGGCTGATAGCGTATTCTGATGCTTTTTTATCTTTGCTTGCATTGTGTGGATATTTGGCTTAAACATAAGCACTTTTAGGAGGATTCATAAGTGCTAATTTGAGGGTTTGCTCGTCTGTAATTAATTGTGTGTAAAGTAGGCTCTTCCAAAAGGTAATTTCTCCCTTGACAAAAAGGGAAGCTTAAAATACCAAGGCAGGATGATGACACCTGGCCTTTGGGTATCTTACAGTGAGCAATTTCTCTAATTCCTTACCTAAAGATTTGTCAGTGGACAGAGAACTGCAGAAAGTACATACACAACTGTGTGCCAGCTTCTTTCATGCACATGTCAGTAACTCATTTATGCTTAAATGAGTTGCTTCCATAATCATCCTAATTCTCAAATTTATCTTGAGTTATGGGTTACAGAACTGTTGTTTACTGTACCTTATTACAAGTGTCTGCTTTTCCTTCTTTTCAGTACCTTTAATATTAAACATCCCAGCTTCAATGAACAGGAATGGAGAAATTATGAAATTAGTTTAATCTTTCTCATAAATCATTGAAATATTAATTGAATTGTGGTGAAACACTATCATCTGACTCACCAGCTTGGTGTCACTTTATCAAATGATTTTCTTTTGCATTTTGTTTTCAAACGAAAGATGGAAATTCTGAAATGACTGAAATGATATGCAGTGTACCCTATGACATATAAATGAGTTAAGGATCAGGATATCATGCTGTTTTCAAAGGTTAGGAAGTAAAATGGAATGTGTGGCTCCTGTCATCCTGTGTCAATGTGCTCTGATGTGGTTTTGATGCCTGGTGGCAAAAGCTAAGTCTCAGGAAGTCCAAGTCACAAGCAAGAGCAAGAATCTCACCCTGGAGGGCAGGGACATAACCAACAGAACCATTGTCAAAGTTTAGAAAATGTCAAGATGCTTTGATTAAACAGCATGCAGTTATATGGAGGGAAAAACTATATGACTACTTAGCTGTTGCAACAAAAAAGCTCACAGGGTAAATATGAAGACCCAGCTGATTTCAGATATGAGTTTTCTCTTTAAATCCAATTCTTGAGATTATGAGGTGAAAACAATTTGTCCTTAGAAATTTTTTTAAATATTTATATTTGATAATTAAAATTATGTACTAAGTATAATGATGTTGGAAGCCTAGGTGTATAGTGCAGACACCATTCTGTTCTGTCTTGTGAAAAAGCAGACTATGTCAAATTAACTTAAAAAATGCCAGAGTATTTTGGTGTTGTCAGCTTTAATTATTTTTTCTTAGCTTTAATGGTTATTTCAGGCCCTGCTAGGCAGGGGGGTTGGAACTACATGATCCTTGAGGTTCCTTCCAACCCAGGTCATTCTGTGATTCTGTGAGAAGTATTGACAGCCATTATTTGAAGAAGGCATTCAGTCTACAAAAGTTGATTCTTCTGTCTTAACATTTTCCCATGTTTGACTGTTGATGTCCATCGCAAGGACATCTGTTCCCAGCCTACTGGGCTCATGTTGCTTGTGGAATGCTCCGATGCTGTTTCCATTCACAGGAAATTAAAAAAAATTGCAACTGATTATCATGAGGAAAACAAATACAAAGTTGCCTGCAGTGCACTGCTGGTTGAGTGTTCCTGCCTGTGGGCCAGGGAAGGTTAGAGACCATGGCACTAGGAATATACGCACCTGTTTCTATGGTTACTTGTGCCTGGTTTTGTTGGAGAGTTTATTACAGGAAAGTAATGACTCATATTACACAGTGGGGCTTTTTGCATAATTTTTGCATTAGGGTATTAGAAAATCAAAGGCATTTAAATTACTTAGCCAACTTACACGGTTCGTACATTTCTAAAATAAAAATGGCAATTTTTCTAACCAGTCAGTGGATCATAGAAATTTTTAGTGAGAAATATTTTTGGACATGTTTTGAAGTATGTGTCCACTTACTGATTTACTGCAGTGATCAAAATTTAACCTTAAAGTTTCTAACCAGAAATATACATCATAATGACTTCCGTAATATGGTTAGAAATATACAGACCACTTCTTTTTAGTGATGTTCTTTTTTTTTCTTTCTAATAGCACTTTCAAGTAGGATTTCACTTCATGAAAGCAGCAGTTATCAAGAGGTATTTTTGATCTGTTGCATCATGTCAAGGCAAAATGGCACCTGTAGTGAGTTTGCAGTGAAATCAACATATCAAATAACATGTTATGTATTAAAGTTGAAAGAGAGAGAACTTCATCCCTAATACACCTTTCTGTGCTGAAACTTGCATTTTTAGGGAGGTCTATTATAATTAAGCAGTTTCTTTTTATTTTGTGGCCATGTTGTCTTCTCTCTTAATTTGAGAGGATAAAACATCAAAATGAAAAAATCTTAATGACATCCAAATCCCTGAGGAAGGGAATAAGAAAATTTCTGTGCAGCTGTATTTTCATGAAAATGATGAGATTTGTGGGGGATTTTTAAGGCAGTAAACTGAATATGAGATTTCATTTCTAAGTATTGTGTTCTCCAACACTAATACAAGTACTGTATTCTTAACACTTACACTAAAATTGGTATTTCAATTAACTTTTCCTGGTCTCTGTAGTATAAAAAGGATTCTCCAGCTTCTAATAAGGCTAATTACCATATAATGAAATCCTCTTTCTGAAACGTGCCTCCTCCTTATCTATTCCAACTTTTATCATTGTGGCTTTTCTTTCGGTTGAAGGAATGCTGTGAATGACTATCATAAATATGAATTTGGCCATGTTGGATGAGTTGTTTGCCTATCAAATCACCCAGTTCAATCTCCAGGCAATATTTGATGCTTTGAAATGGAAATTTTCACCTTAAAACATTTTGAATCCACATCCACCCATTGCATCCAGCATAAATGTTGGAGCTGGGGGAGGGCAGAGGACTTCTGGATGAAGCATAGCAGCATTTAAAACACATCGCCTTCTCAAGCCTGCAGAGTACTTCCAGGCATGTCCATGCATGTAGAACTAGATGTAGAACTGGAATCTACCTCAAGGAACTGGCATCTTGAATAGAAAGTCTGGGTTGGAAGGGACCTATGGAGATGGTCTGGACCAACCTCTTACTCTAAGTTGGTTATCCAGCATCCTATCAAGCTGAGTCTTGAATATTTTCTGTAAGGGAGTTGCTAGTGCTTCCCTGGACCATATGTTCAAATGATTCATTGTTTTCACTGTGAAGACTTTTTCCAGTGTGCTTTCTGGAAATGGTGAATACTGTTCCAAGTAGAGGGGTCCTATTAATTCTCCTCCTGATCAGCCACTTTTAGATTTGCTGAACCTTTAAGACATGCAAGGGAGCCACATCAGCTAGTAAGGCATTACTGGTTGGCTAATGAGCAGATGGAGAGGGAGATGAAATTCAGGCTTTCAGTGTAGTAACCCATAAAATCTCACTGCAGGGCATGTTGGCACCCAGTTGCAGCTGTAGCGTGATGCATTGAGAGCAGATGTAATATACCAGTGAAGCTCCCTTCCCCCCTGTTCTTTAGCCATGTCTACCACTAGGGACTGAGAAGAAGGTATTTGCATCTGTCCTCTTGACTATGTACGTAGGTTGTGCCTGGCACCTCTGACAGTGGACATCTTGAATTATGTGGCATTCAGCTGAATTGAGCTGCTTTGCAGTGATTTTGCAGATACTGGAGGTGTGTTGAGGCATTCCTTTCCATCATTTTGTGGAAATGGTTATCCCCCTTGACATTTTTTGTGCTTGAGGAAAGGAGGGTTGTTTAATGTTTTCATGTTCATTTCTGTTTTGTTTTTAATTTTTCTTTAAGATTTGCTTGAACTCACCAACCTTTACCTCTTCCCACATCTCCCTTATTTTACAGTGAACATTGTCATAGCATTTTAGCAAGAAAAATATCCTTATTTGTTAGAAAGTTTTCATTCTTACTTCACAGTTGGGTTTCTTTCTTCCTCTCACAAATTCCCTAAAACTTTTGCTGTTTGTTCATGATACAAGTCACAAATCAAATGACATGAAATAGTGGGGTTTTTTATTTATCAGAACAACACAATAAGAATTCTAGGTTTTATTATTTATAGTCCTTTTAGTGCTTTTTTTTTCTTTTTGTTGGAAAAAGCAAATGAGATAATGGATACTATAGTTTAAAAACCTCCCATTATAATGCAAAAAAGAAAATCCTAATTTTGTTGGAGTGAATTAAATAAGTTGACAAGAATCTAGTGTGACTTATAAATATGTTTGAGACTGTTAATGAATCAAATAGCCCTACTTCTTGAAAATCCCAACAAATTCACTTTAAAATCTATTATTTTAGTTGTTATGAACAATGAAGTAGTAGTTCTGTACTGATTATAGCTTTTCTTGTAGACATAGATTGGAACTCTGCTGTTACGTGTTTGTAACATGCACTTGAATCCAAGGAACAACAAGGGCCGTGTTTCATTTTTTAAATTATAAGTAGAGTAATTTTGTTTTGTGTGCTGTTCATTCACTGTGAATGAAGACACTTTATGAGAAGAAGGAATGCAGAATTAAAATTTATGTTGCATGTCCTGCCCTCTCTCCCTGCTTTCCCCCCATATTTTTTTTTCCAAATACAGACTTTTAAAAGAAAAACTATCTTGCTTGCTTCATTTTGAAGTGATAATATCACTGTTGCAGATGGCTAACTAACACATTTTAGAATGTGCTAGCTTTTCTTTGGTTATTTATGTTTTTAGGCAAGCAATCCAAGATTTCCTTGGTTTCCTGCATGGATTTTTTCAGTTAGAGTTATGCTGCTCCTAAAATGCCACTAAATGTCAGCCTTCACCTGTTTTTGTGTATCTGTAGAGCTGCTACACAAAGTAGCCCAAAGGCTGATCTGAAGAATTTGCTGGAATTGTTGCTCTGCTTGATTTCCCATCACCACATGCAGGATCCAGTGACCATGGCTGACTGGCAAAGCAGCTGGTTGTTACTGAGCTTGCTGGAGTCTTCACGTTTGTACCCTCTTTTCAGCTATCTTGTTTGTCAGAGACTGACTGTGAGGAAAAGTGGAAGACTAAGGTTCCCCTAATGACAGACCCAAGACTACAGAAGTCATTTTCAGAACAGCTCATGATAAATCTGATTAGTCAGAGTAAATGCCATTTCAACTTCTTCTATTTTGCTTTCCCCCAG
The DNA here is from genome assembly GCA_013400935.1 of Turnix velox. Lineage (NCBI taxonomy): Eukaryota > Metazoa > Chordata > Aves > Charadriiformes > Turnicidae > Turnix > Turnix velox. The sequence goes on from VZTY01021532.1 coordinate 26,353, forward strand.
AGGCTGCTGGAAAGAGGCAGGTGGGCAGGTTGTAGCAGGGATGAGAAACAGAAAATCTGAAGGCAAGCAGGTAGTCAGAGGAGGCTTTTCACTTGCAGGGATTTGCTCTTTATCCTGAGGAGTTCCTGAGATGTTAAGAGATAAGACAGGCAGAAATGACCTCAGAGATGACTGTACTATGTTCTAGATAAGCTCTCTGCTTTACTAGTAAGATACTGAAATTGCTTAACAAAGTTAATCTTCTAGCAGATTGCTTTCTGTGATTTCGATGTTGATTTCATAGTGTTTTGTTTTCAGCAAGGTTAGTAATGGAATTACCTTTTATTAACAAATCAAAGTCTGTCTAGTCTTCCCTTCTGGTGTGAATTAAACTGTAATGGCTGTTGTGAGTGGCTACCTCAGGTGTTATTCAGCCTGTGGTTCTGTCTGTATGTTGTATTGTCTTTCATTTCCAGTGAGTTAGGTCTTATTAAATAGATTTGTTCTGTGAACTTGTGCAACAACTGTTTAGGGCACCTAATGCTGACAATTGGTGGTTTATCTTTAGTGTTTACAATTGAGAAAGTTTACCTTCTGGCATTGCAGTGGTGCTACTGGGACATTAGTATTGCATGTGAAAATGAAGAAATGAGCTTATGCATTGTATACATTAGCTCAATAATTGTAATGATGCTAAAATTAGTCAAAATCTGATGAACTGAAAATGGAGGGAGAAGGGAGGGCATTTATTTGTTTGTCCTATTTTTTAATAGATAAAGAAACGCTAAGATCATATGCTGAACTTGAGCTATGCCATAGAAAATGAAATTAAATGGTTTCATTACAGATAATTATGCCAAACTTCTCTATTCTTTCGGGATGTCAAATTTCACATTAATTGAAATTAGCAACTTAAGAGAGAGGCAGACTTTTGATACATACCACATTCATGGTTTCCTAAGAAAGTCCTTTCCATGGTTGTTTAGTAGCCTAACAGTGATGCTGACCTGTTGTAAATACATAGTGAGGAAGAAAAGTGGAAGCTTATAGACTGTAAGTCATGTTGCTGTAGAAGCTTTCAGAATTTGCTGTGCACATTAAGAGTTCACTGGCCACTGTAGGCGGTAAGGAGTCAGCAACTTTAATGACTTTAAGAGTTTGGATTAGTCTCAGCTAGAGGCTTCTAATCTGCAGTTCTAGTTCTTCATCTTTTGGAAATGTTCAGACTGAATTTCAAAGACTTGCAGACCATAATGTAAGAAAATGCTAAAACAAACCTCATCAGTGATTCTCAAACTTCAGCAGACATTGGAGGAAAAATACTCCAGCTATTTTATCTCAGAGGTAACCATATGTATTAAAATTTCATGTATCAGTATTCCTTTTCAAGTCTAAGAACAGTCTGCCGTTGACTGTGACTCTGGAATTTCAGCTCAAGACTTTTTTAAAATGTGAATGAAACTCGCTGTTTATTAATATATGAGTGCTACCCTGTCTTCAGTCAGAATTAGATTTTTTCATGGAAGTACCACTAGAGATCAGTATCCGGATTAATACTAAAATGTGTATTCTGATTGTCACTTTAAGATGCTTGCAATGCAAAGTAGCATCCAATATGCCAATACACAGCATAAATGTATTAAAGATTTCTCACCATGTCCACTGCCAGCCAAATGATAAACATGAAAAGGTTTTACCTAAAGTCAGCTTCCATGCAAAGTGGAAACAGCCAAAATCTGCCCTGAAATGAATAATTTCTACAGATGTGATTCAGGAGCTCTGAGTTTCTGTGGGGGGTCCTCTAAAAAGCCTCCCTGACAGGGAGGATGTGGCAGGGGAAGCTGGCCCAATGTGACAATGAAAGAAGTGAGGTGGTGATGCAGGCTGAGAAGACTGGAAAGGGTCACGACATCTTCCTTTATGAGGAGAAAACAGCGGAGCTGCCTCAATCATGCCACACTTTCTGTGGAGAGAAAAGCAATTTCTAAAAAAAGATTTGGCTTTTAGAGAGTACTCAACATGTTATTCAGAGGAGGGTGAATAAAGCACAAGTTCATGCTTGGTTCTGCACAGCACAACTCAGAAAACTCCTTGGTTTTGACAAAGGGTGGTTCATAGAAAAAGAATAAGTTTCAAAGAGTTCTTCAGTGAATGAAAGAACTATCAGCATCTTTGTTCAGAGCCACAATTGAAGGATGCAATTTACACATGGATAAAAATCTCATGGGAGTTTTGTTCACTAGGAAGGAAGAGTGACAGAAGAGACTGGAGAGAAATTTAGGGTGTTGGTAGCTGATCCCTGCAGAGAAATATCATCTGTTTCACAGCAGATAGGGAGACAACTGAATTTCTTCTGTCCTGAGTGAAGAGTTTTTTATTAGCTCAGACTTAACTTACGGAACTGAGTCTGCTTTCCTCTGGAAGGTCATGTTAAAATTATGGTACAAAAGTTTCTTTTATGTAGCTTTCCTGATCTGCAGTTTCCCTCCTCTCCATTCTTGGATTGAGGACAACTGTAAAATCCTCATGTGTTTGAAAATCCTATGTTTGAAAATAATGTTAAGTTAGCCATTGTTTATTTCTAATTTGAAAGTCACTTGCAGTGCTTTCCTTATATCTTTACTATATTTACTTCTGGCTTGAAGAGTTTTCATAACTGATATCAAACTTCTTAAACCCCCCTTCCATATTTTGTTTCTATTTACACAATATATCTTGCTGTCATCTACTACAAGGAATGATAAATCATTTTTAGGATAGAATATGCTATTGAAAAATAGTAGATTAAACCAGGAGATCTTGACTATGCCTTTAGAATCAATGAAAATGCTGAGATATTAAAAAACAAGAAGATGTTGACTGAAATAGCTCTCAAAGAGCTAAAAAACAATGTGTATGAAACAAAGATTCAGCAAACAGGCTGAAGTCCAGTAATGTCTTCAAGATTCTTGTGACCTGGCATTAATTTTTCCCCAATAATACCTGTGACATTTGGATGTTAAGCACTGTAGTTTCTGTCTTGAGGAACACCGAAGAGAGAAAAGGAACCAGATAATGCATGAGACAAGGAAGGGTATATTCAATCTGTTAGAAGAAACTTGGTTTAGAAAGGGCTATTTAAGTTTCTTAAGATATACTGCCGATGTCTCTGTATGTGTTTTTCCTGCTGTGCAACATGAAACTGGGATAACCACTTTCCTTATGTCTAGTCTTGTATTAGTCTGCCTTTCAAGGGGCTGCATCTGTCTATATGCATTTAATCCACAACTTCCTCCTGTGTTCCATGTGGTACACAGAAAAACCTAGCTCTCAGCCATAAAATACCCAATAAGTGTAGATTTTTTTTGCTTCTGTGGTTAAGTGTGGGTCATCGCCCCTCTACTTGGCACTGGTGAGACCCCACCTGGAGTATTGCGTCCAGTTCTGGAGCCCTCAACACAGGAGGGACATTGAGCTGTTGGAGCAGGTCCAGAGGAGGGCCACAAAGATGGTCAAAGGGGTGGAGCAACTGCCCTATGAAGACAGGCTAAAGGAATTTGGGTTGTTCAGCCTGGATTAGAGTAAGGCTCAGGGGGGACCTCAGAGTAACTTATCAGTACCTGAGGGGGTCCTACAGAAAGGCAGGGGAAGGACTTTTTAATATGATATCTGATGGGAGGACTAGAAACAATGGATGTAAATTGGAAGGGGGTAAATTTAGACTCAGCATAAGAAAGAAATTCTTTACAGTGAGGGTAGTGAAACCCTGGAACAGGTTGCCCAGAGAGGTTGTGGATGCCCCTCTCTGGAGGTGTTCAAGACCAGGCTGGACATGGCACTGAACAGATTGATCTAGTGGGGGATGTCCCTGCCTATGGCAGGGGGGTTGGAACTCGATGTTCTTTAAGGTCTCTTCCAACCCAAACTATTCTATGATTATATGATTCTATTAGCAGCCCAGCAAATACGTGCTTTTGTACTTAACAGTGGAAGTACTGTGTAACAAATCATTGTGAGATGTGAGGTTATCTAAGGATGGAGCTAAGGATGGTTAAGAATACACAGTATGGAGGAAACTGAGCTTGGATGCAGTCTTCTCCATGCTGCCTTTTAGGAGATGACCTCTGGAGTAAACTTGAACCAAAACCATGCTCAGGAGTTATTTTACTGAACTACCTGAATAAGTCAAAAGCAGAGCCAGAGGGCAGGTAGAAAGTCATATTGGGCCATCAAGAATATCTTCTATTCAGTAGTTCAAAGTTATTTTCTGAAACCCTGTGCTATAGGATTAATAGAGTCTCAAATTATTCATTAACTGTACAGTGGTCATTTGAAATGGTAAAGAAATGTCTAAAGTATCTTGAAAACATGCACCGTGATGAAATGGTGGTTACTGTCTAGTGTTTTGGAAATGACAATACTTTTCTAGAGCATGAGTGATGATGGAAAACTTATAAAGTGAAATGAGTGTGAAATGGTAACTGAACATTGAACATTATTGGAGTAGTAGAACATTGCAATACTAGATTGCTAACATTTTACACTTCTCAGTCAAGTATTTTGTAATGGACAATACAGTGGGAAAGTGAGATCAGTGCTGATTTTTTGTATTTTTTAGATTTACATCAGAGTGCAAATAAGTCTCTTTGAGTTCTTTTTAAAACAAGCTGAGAAGTACCACACAAGAATGAAGCTACCATTACCCCAGAAGATGTGCTTATACATTTCCAGCATGTTCTAGCCCTGATACTAGACTTTTGAAATCTTTCAGAATTGGTACAGAAAATAATTTTCTTTCTTTCAAGAAGTTTGTTTATGTTATTTTTAAATCTTGACAGTATAACAGCAGCAATTAACCTCTTAGCTTTTCTTTTTCTTTGTAGGGTGATAGCTCCTATGTAAAGGATCGTTGGTGTGTGTTTGATGGATTCATGGTCTTTTGTCTTTGGGTGTCACTGGTTTTGCAGGTAATTATAACACTTAGATTTTCCAGTGAATAGTTCCTTAACTGTGACAAATACATGGCACATCCAAGTAATAATGAGTTGCAGAAGTGTAGCTGTACATGGGTCAAATTGCTTTTAACAAACTCTGCTCCATTTAATAGCTCCATAACTGCACATTGCAGCTTATCTGCATTGGTAATAGAACTTATTTAATTTTTCTCACTGAGAATCGTGGAGTTGGAAGGGACCTTCAAAGGTCATCTAATCCTATCGCCCTGCAGTGAGCAGGAACATCTTGGACTAGATCAGATTGCTCAGAGCCTTATCAAGCCTGACCTGCTCTGGGGATACCTCCAGGGACGGAGCCTCCACCACCTCCCTGGGCAGCCTGTTCCAGTGTCTCACCACCCTAACTGATGAAGAACTTCCTTCTAATGTTTAATCTAAACCTCTCTGTTCTGGTTTAAAATCATTGCCCCTCATTCTGTCACTACATGCCCTTGCAAACAGTCTCTCCCCAGCTTTCTTCACATTAATCTTGTTACCATAAATGCTCTGCATAGTCAAAAAGAGAGAGAAGGATCTTCAGAGTCTGGTAGGATGCCATGATGACCAGCTTAGGCAAGTAAAGGGAAGATGATTCCAGTAATAGAAGTTTGCCATGCTGTAGGCATGTTGGCATGGTGAGTGGATGGGTATTAAGTAATGTGGACCACACCTAAAAAACCTTTTCCAGAGTTCAAAGCACAAAAATAGTAATGAATACATTTACAGAAAATTCTTTGCATTTCCAAAGAGGGGAACTTAAATGTCTTCCAAAAAAGCATAGAGTGTTAACCTACAGGTCAGATAGTTTTCTGCAAATCAGTCAATCTTTAACCATAGCCAGTTCTTTGGGTAAGAATTGGCTGAAGACTGTGAGACTGGGCCCACAACAGTGCAAGGATTGTAGAAGTTGTATAGTAATTGCTGTTAGGCATAACTTACCCACTTCTGATTATAATTTTCTGCGTTATACAAAGTACAAAGGGAAAACTTTGTACATCAGTTTGACATATAGAGTGAAGCTTGATCATTACAGGTAAGCACTGTAGATTACTCAGCTTTTTATTTTCAGTTTTCCCCTCCATTTTCTTAGTACTTTGAGCAAATATTAAACTATGCAGTTACTCTCAGTAAGGATTAAACAAAGACATTTTCACCCAGTCATTAAGCTAAGTAGGCTTTATGGACTGGCTAAATGGGCAGTGTATTAACTGAAATAGTTACCTACTCTGAGGCTTGGCTGAAATTTGTGTTGCAGGTGGAGTCTAGGGGAGAACACCAAAGATAGTTTTCTCATACACTTGATATTAAATGGAAAATTTACAAGTATGCTTTAAATCATACATGTGCATTTATATCAGTTTTAGAATCATAGAATGGTTTGGGTTGGAAGGGACCTTCAAGATCATCTAGTTCCAACCCCCCTACCATGGGCAGAGACACCTCCCACTACAGTTAAACCTTAGTTAAACCTTAGTGGTATGTGACATCAACAGATACTGATGTTTACATTTGGAAATGTAAATTTATCACTTTTAATGAAGTTGTGGGAAACCTGTGGGTAGAACTGGTGCAGAAGGAGGCAGCTTGCATAGTTTTCTTGAGCTGTTTCAAACAGAAGCATTATGAAGACGGGGAGTATTTTGAAATTTCATTTGTGTGACTTGGAATTATATTAAAGGATTTATGATGACTTTTCTTTTAGAAAACATGGTTAAAATGATCTATAATATAATGAACGAGAAGGCTGAAAATTATAATAAATATCATGTAGAATGTTCACAGTTTAAAAAGTTCTGTAAATGAATACAGAAACAGTGAAGAGCCTTAAAGAAAAGCTCTTTATTCTTTTGTTTGTAGGTGTTTGAAATTGCTGAAATAGTTGACCAGATGTCACCTTGGGGCATGTTACGGATTCCACGGCCTCTCATTATGATTCGAGCATTCCGGATATATTTTCGTTTTGAGCTGCCAAGAACTAGGATAACAAATATCTTGAAGTAAGTGAGACTGGGACAAAAAATTCTTGTTATTTTCCATGTTTAAGGAATCAGCAATTTTCTTAGAAAACAATATAAACTGTTGAATATTTAAATAAATCTTAAAGCTAGCAATTTTCAACCAGTAGCAGGAAATTCTGTTCCATTGATATGAGCACTCCATACTCAAGGTGAATGCTCATGGCAGGGTAATATTCATAATTACATGAGCACATACCCTAATCATTATAGGTATAAATGTACTTGTACACCCGTAAGTAATGTAAGTGATGCTTACACGCACACATAGCTAAGTTTGATACAGCAGGTAGTGGCAAAAGCCATGTAATAGTAACATGAGTTTTTGGTCTTGATTTGGTATCAGCTTCACTTCATGGAATTGTAGAATGGGTTGAGGTGGAAGGGACCTTCAAAGGTCATGTAGTCCAATCCCCCTGCAGTGAGCAGGGGCATCTCACACTAGATCAGGTTCCTCAGAGACTCGTCAAGCCTGGCATTGAATGCCTCCAGGGATGAGGCCTCCACCACCTCCCTGGGCAACCTGTTCCAGTGCCTCACTACCCTCATGGTGAAGAACTTCTTCCTAGTGTCTCATTTAAACCTGCCCTGCTATAGTTTAAAACCATTGCCCCTTGTCCTGTTGCTATATGCTCTTGCTACTGTCCCTCAGTCCCGCCCCAACTTTCTTGTAGGCCCCCTTCCTCATCATATCTTGTCTGTAGAAGTCATTAGACAGACAGTCATTAGTCCAGACATTATACATTTTATTTGTTTGGGTTTTTTGCTCTGCCCTTTATAGTTTACAGCTGGTTTAATTGCTCTAATTTACGTGTTTAAAAAAAAATGTGTTTCCCCTTTATACCTTTTCAAAGAGCAAGAATTTGAAAGAAAAATTTTCTGCAGAATACTTCTTTCTCAGTGTGAGCATATTTTCTATTCTAGAGCTTTTCAAAGGGGACTTCACATCGCCTGTGTATTCAGTCGCATCTTTATCTTTTTGCTAGGCGTTCTGGAGAGCAAATCTGGAGTGTTTCAATTTTCCTTCTGTTCTTTCTCCTCCTGTATGGGATCCTGGGAGTGCAGATGTTTGGAACTTTTACATACCATTGCGTGACTGATGACACACAGCCCGGGTGAGTCCCTCGCAGGCATGATGTAGGGCTGTTCATTCACTGCATATATGTGATTGTAGTTACCATCAATGGACATAAAATGGAATTAATATGGAAAAATTATTCCACCAAAATAGTGCAAGCCAAATCAGGGAAACAAAAATGCTGGAAATTATGAAAAATATATGTGTGACGAAGAGATTGCTGATTATGGCACTGGGCTGCAATCTGAGTTAGGGGGTAACTGTTTATGTGGAGAGCAGGTGAGAGAGCAAGAGAAGAGGCTTTAAGAGGAACACGGCTGCCTGTGGCTGATTTAAGTCATTGATGATTCACCAGGTTTTGTTATATTATTCTATCATTTTTTCTCAGAATGTCTAGTGTGGGGCTGGACCTAAAGTACCCCTGGAATCTCACACCCTTTCAGGATTAAAAGGTCACTGAGGCATGTTGCTCAGATTTAAAGATCCTTTTTACCCAGGAAAATACTTATGATTAATATTTTACAGTGATGATTAAAATAATGGTTTTGATTTGGGCATACTTAAAGACAATATTAATTTGAAGTACAGTATAGCCTTTTGTCACTAGGATAAATCATGAAATCACAGGTAAGTATATGCTTACATGGCAGGGGAGTTGGAACTCGGTGATTTTTAAGGTCCCTTCCAACCCAAACTATTCTATGAGTCTATCTATGATTCTATGTCCTGTTGAATTGAGGACCTGACTGTATGCTCAGTCACCATTACCACTATTTCTTTGGTTTGTCCCTGTTTCGTTGGACAGAGAAGCATTAGCACTTGGATATGGAGTTGTAGCCTTTGCTTTCATCAAAATTGGTTCCTTTTATTCCTATGTTGAATTTGACAGAACATAAAATGAATGCAGTCGATATTTTAAGAAAGTAAAACACTGCTTAATCTGCCACTGTGCTAAATAAAAAGTCTGATGCGTGCAAAACTCTGCAGTAAAAGATTTTTCTAAACTCAGGCCTTTAAGATTATTTAGAAGCGTCAGATACAAACAAAGTTACAAATCTATTTGAGAATATGGTAGTAATTATATGGTATTTTATTATGTGAAAGAAAATTACCTTTGGATATATTCCTATTTATTCAATCAATACTATAGTAAAATATAGAACAGATCTTCGCCAGGGATGGAAATGAGATACTTCATTCTGACTTTTCCTCTTTTTTAAAAGCAGAGATCTTTTTACGGTTTTCTATAGACATGGGAAAAAAATCTTTGTAAACATCTTGTTTGTGGTAATGCAAAGATCTGTGTTTCTGTGATTTTCTTACATTGTTTGGAAAAAACAAGAAGTAGAGTAGACAACATGGGAAAGATTGGGCACGTACAATTGTGCCTCTGCAATTAGCATAAAAAGATTACGTGGGACATAATGTTTGCAGTATGAAAAACTCAGTTTATAACTTCAAAGTTGCTCAGTTTTGTCCAATTTCTTCAGCGTGTGTTGGGCCCCCTATAAGTACTGAATTATTTAAAAAGAAGAAAGAAATTTGATGGAAACACCTGAATTTTAGGTTGTTGAAAAGCTGAATTACACAGATAGGTTGAAAGAATCCAATATCCAGCACATAAAACTAAAATAAAACTGCATCCAAAATGGTTAAGTTTGGAAAAGCACACAGAATTAAGGAAATTATAGACTTGAGATTATCAGGAATGATCAACATCACTTCACTAAGGGGAAATCATTCTTGATCAATCTAATAGCCTTCTATGATGGGTAGATGAGGGGAGAGCAATGGACTTTGTCTGCATTGATTTCAGCAAGATTTTTGGCCCTATCTCCCATAAGATCCTTATAGATTAATTTAGGAGTGATGGTTAGATGGACAGTATGGTGGATTAAGAACTGGGTGAATGGCAAAGCTCAGACAGTTGTGATCACAGAGTCTAATTGGAGGCCTGTTACTAGTGGTTTTCCCCAAGGGTCAGGACGGGGCGCAGTATTGTTCAACGTATTCATTAACAGCCTGGATTAGGGGACAGAGTCCACCCACAGCAAGTTCACTGATGACACATAACTTGGAGGAGTGGCTGATGCACTGGAAGGCTGTGCTGCCACACAGTGAGACCTAGACTGGAGGAAGAGTTGGACATAAGTTCAGCAAGGGCAAGGGTAGGGTCCTGGCACCTGAGGAGGAATCATCTCATGCACCAGGACGAGTAAAGAGTAAACATGCTGTAAAGCAGCATTGTAGAGAAGGACATGGCAGTTCTGCCACACTGACCATGAATCAGCAATGTGCCCTGTGGTGAAGAGGGCAAATGGTCTCCTGGGGAGAATTAAAAAGAGCTTGGCCAGCTGGTTGAGGGAGGTTAAACTTCCCCTCTGCTCTGTTCTGGAGAGGCGGTGTTTGGAATACTGTGTTCAGCTCTGGGCTCTGCTGTTCAAGAAAGACAGGGAACTCCTAGAGAAAGTCCAGCAGAGGGCTGCAAAGATGACTGAGTGACTGGAGCACATCTTTTTATGAGAAAAGTGTAGGAGACCTTAGTCTGTTTAGCCTGGAGAGGGATCTCATCAGTGTTTATAAATATCTATAGGCAGGTCTCAAGAGATTGAGGCCAGAGTCTTTTCAGTAGATATTTTTGGGATATTGCTGATTCCTACTCTTAAAATATTTATTTTTCTTATCTGGTTTTTTTATTGTTATAACTTGCAAACATAGTTTGTCCTTTTTTATTGTTTGAGGAATGCGGTTTAGAAGCTTTGTGTGGAGTTAGGTTGTGTCTTCTTTGCATAGATTGGGGCTCACCATTGTCTGGGAATATAAATTTAGAGAAAGAAAATAAATGTAGAGAAAGAATAGAAGCTGTGGTGACAAAAGAAGACAAATTATAGGCAGACATCAGTCCAAAACATACTTAAAAGAGAGGAAGCACGTCACTTCTCAAGAGTGGAGATCTTTTTATCTGAGTTGTAATAGCACAAAAAATTGCCAATTGACAATTTTGGTTTTGTCTTTGAAGTTCAATTTCTCAACTGTATGAGGAGGATTAAACAATCTTCTCACAAGTTGAATGTATCTATCTGTCTATTTCAGGTGGTTCAGTTCCCATCCAAAGTTGGCCATGCTTGGCCTTAAGTAACTTCAGAGTCTTTAATGAGCCACAGCTGTAAATAGTCAGTATTTCTGCAATCTAGAACCCAGGCTTCCAAGTCAAGATTAGAAAATGAAAAGCATCCAACTAGCTACCATCTATGAGAGCTTAAATGCTGGATGATTTGCCGGATATTATGCAGAGTTCCATGACAAGCAGCTAGAGTGAAGTCATATTATTGAAGTCAAGACTTCATCTTTTTCAAAAATTTTAGAAATAACTCTTTTTAATGCTGTCATCTTTTGAATTATTATTATAAGGGAGGCAAGTGTCATTTGAAAATGGTGTCTTAGAATCTTGCTATTCTTTTTTTTTTATTTGAAGGGATGTAGCAGCATCATCAGACACTCATTGCCTCTTTGACTGCTGCATTTCTTTTATCTTGCCGTCCTTCTTGACGCCCACACTGCCTGACCTCCTGTCTCACCGCCTCCTTAGTAATTTTCTAATGTTAACTCTGACAAACAGAAATCCTGAAGTGAGCTAACTGTGTTCTGGGGTTTTCATTCCATCTATGAAATCAGCAAAATCTGACATCCTTCCAGCGGCTAGAAAGTTTGTTGGGGGTTGTTTGATAGTAAGTCTTTTTTCCCCTTCATTCTTGCAATCTTTAATTTGCCAGACTTTTTTTCCCCCTACAGGGAATAGTTTTCTTCATAGACAATTTTCTCCCTCAGTGTTCCCTTGTGATTATTACTTATTTTTTTACAACTGTGCTGTCACAGCTTTTCCCTGATGATTTCTTAACTGGTGTATCTTTTTCTTCCCAATAAGTGGTATATTGCATGTATTTCCTTTGCACAAATCTTCCTTAGTTGGTTGAAAGACACACAGTATGGTTGGACTGTAATGTATAGATAATTTAGTTATCTGGTTAAGTCCATACATTACATGCATGTTACTTTGTTTTATCTAAGATTAATTTCAAAGTGAACAAATAAGGGGAAAACAAGTTGTATTCCTGAATCTATTGTAATTTACTCTAAGGCACATCCAGCATACAAAGATTCTTTTACAAGGAAAAGAGAGATAATATTTCCAAACCATTGCTTTGAGTCTATTAGAGTATTTTATATGTCCTCACACAGTAGATATTATTTTTTTACCAAGACATGTTTTAATGCACAAAAATACTTTCATACTGTATGATTAGATCATATTTAATCCACAGCAGTATATTTCCTCTTTGAATTTCTCAGTCTGCACAAGAGCTAGGGGAAAGGAAGCCTTCCCTTACCAAAATTAAGGTAGTTAATATAGCTAACTGACATAAAATCTAGTATTTACTACTTCTTCTTCCAAGGGGTTTCTTTAAAGGCTTTTAAAAAATGCTTTCAGAAGGGTATAGATTGAATATTTTTGCAGACCTTTTTGCCTTGTCACCAAAGCAGTCATTTTAAAAGCCTCCTTTGCAAAGTTTCATGTATAAAGTGGGAGCTGCCCAGGAAAACAGATAAGAAAAATAATTAATGAGTAATACAAAGGGCTAAGAGGTTTTTGGTCATCTTTCCATTTATCTGTGATAGGTCTCGAAAATGTCAGAAAACAGCTTCAAGGACCCTGAAGCTGTAAGTTCACCACAATATCTAATAGAGCAAATAAATATGATTAAAAAGAACAAAAGGGATCATAGGGCTGCAAGGGACCTTCAAAGGCCATCTAGACCAACTCCACAAGATACAGTCTCACATCAGCAGTGGGAAAAAAAAGAATGAGAAATTGGATTTCTGAAAAAAGGAAGAAATCAAAGACCAAGCCCAAAAAATCAGTGTAACAGGACTTAACAGGCACATTAATTTATTGATGCTGCTTGAACAACCAGCACAGCTTTAGTACTGCCTTTAAGATTTATTTACAGTCTGTTAATGGTGATACATCTCCAGTATAAAATCCACAGGGAGAAGAGAAATAAAGAAAAGGCTTGATGTTGTTTAGACCCCAACCAAAATCAAGAGAAATACAGCATCAGACTAAAAGGGAAGTAGTTCAGTACAAATGGGATCCTAACAAAAGGATAGAAGGGAGTGCTTAGATGATGGCCAGTATAGTTGCCCAAGGGAAGTGTTCTTCAGGACTGGACTCTCCTCATTTGCAGAGGTGTGTGATTTATGAGTAGAAATCCTGATTTTTGTCTAGAACTGTTACATAGTTATCTGAAGCATTTGGGCTGTTGATTCTTTTCATACGGGCTTTCCAGTGTTTGCGTTTGGCTGGCTCCATTTTGAGTGAGAAGGTGGCCTTTTAATGAAGACCTACAATAGTGTAATTGGAACCAAATAAACTCAGCACTTGACATGTCAGTAATGACACATGCTTATCTGTATTCAGATTTGGAGCCATTTGGGTCTACATAATTCTCTGTCCCAGTGAAGGTATCAAAGTTTATTGAACTTCTACTGAGCTTGTCAATTTTTATGCATTTCCTGACCTTCTTTGACTAGTAAATACTTCTTTTGAGTAAGCTGGAGTGAATTTTACAAACTGTGGTGAAATTGGCTGACTATAAATACAAGAATTTTAATAAAGTAGCTGCCACATCTCTACAACTACTGTAATTACAGCAGGTTCCATATTTATCCATGAGATTTTTACATTGTAATTTCTTTACAGAATTAAGGCCTAGGGAGCATTGAACTTTCCACAGGAAACCTTCAGGAGGCTAGGATGCTGCAAATCAGGACATTCTCCAGTATATCATACAATTGAGGGAAAGGTCAGACATCATTAGAAAAACGTAATTGTACGAGTTCTCTACACTGAATGTTTGCCACATGGGCAATCAGGTGCTTTCTTGAATAAAAAGGAAGCAGGAAAATTCTCTTTATATTGCAACAAAAAGCCAAATCACAAACCTTCACTCGTGCATTGGAGGTAAAACCCTGTGGGGTTTTTTGATGAGGAGAAAGTAGAGGTGTTTAAGGCCAGGCTGGACAAGGCACTGAGCAGCCTGATGTAGTGGGAGGTGTCCCTGCCTATGGCAGGGGGGTTGGAACTCGATGATCTTTAAGGTCCCTTCCAATCCGAACTATTCTATGATTCTATGTTTCTATGATATCCTGACATTCACAGGTTAGACAGCAGTTATCATGGATCAGTATTTTTCCCTGATCTTGAAAATGTTGTGAGAAACAGTAAGTCCTGGATATGGAAGCAGTTGCAAGAAATAGTAAGAAAGAAGTTCTAAAAAGAGAGGTCAGCTCTGTTTCTTCGAGTGATCCATTTTATATATTGTTTTGAAAACTGAGTGACTATTTTCAGTTTTGATTTGCTTTCTGCAAGCTGAGTGTGATGTTTGAATTTGATTCCTGCCCCAGTTATTTGAGTTAGCACAATTTGTAAAGGTCTGAGCAGTGCTGGGGTATTCATCCTGAGATATTTATGGGAAAACAGAAGCTATTGTCTCAGCTATTTTTTTGTTACCAAGAACTTGTGGAGGGTGGATGAGGAACCAGAAGGAAGGAAACAGCAGTAGTTTAAAAAGGAGGAAAGGATAAGAGATAGCATAAGAAAAGCTGTTAAGCTTAACTTATCTCTGAAAGAATTTTGTAGTTAATAAACCAACAAAATTTTTTAAGCTGATGGAAGGTAACAAGAAAGCGAACAACAGTTAATGTGGATCTGTCAGGAGTAAACCATGTCAAATCAACATAATTGTTTGTGGCTGTAGGTAACAGCCATGTGAATTGGAAAGAAGAGTGGATGTCATATATCTTTATTTCAGGACAGCTTTGTAACAGTCTCATAGGACATTTTTGTGAGCTGGCAGGAGAAACATGGTTAAGGTGAAAATACTAATGGAATAGGCACAAAACTGCTTGAAAAACATGTTCAGTGAATTGATATTAATGGCTCGTTGTCAAAACGGAAAGAGTGGTGATCCACTCAAGTATGTCTTGTGCTGTTTGGAGCTTTCATTAACAGCCTGGATGATGGCAGATAGAATACACTTAGTGCACTGAGGATGCCATGAGGTTGGGAGAGACTGCAAACATTTTGAAAGGCAAGATTAGAATATAAATGGTCATGACAAATTGAAAACACACTGAAAAAATTGAGTGATAGTCAGCATGGATACTTAGGAAAAATTATCTGTACAAATACAGCACCGTGAATGATTGTTTAGGAAGCAGCTCTTCATGAAGTTATTTGAGAGCATAATGGAGGAACAGAAACCAACAAAATGGTGCTCTTGTAAAAATGTATAAATCGTAGTATCAAACAAAAATAGCCATAATTTGGAGAGAGTCCAGAGAATGTGAAAATGCATACCAAGATAAGAAGTATGAAATTTTAGAAAGGAAATTTCATGTTAGGTAGGTTTTTAGGAGAAAACTGTGTAGTGGTAGGGATAAACTAACTGCACTGGAACCCATTCCTTGAAGAGATTCTGCATGTCCCCACTGGAGATCTTTGAAACAGGCAATGGGATCTTCTCTTGGCAAAGGCAGAAACAGTCTGGGGCAGGGAACTATCTTTCAGTCCTCCTGAGGTTTCACATGCAGCATTATTTTTCTACGATTCTGTGTGGTCTTGACACAAAGTAAAAGTCAGGTATGGTTATCCTCAGCATCTGAAGACCTGCTTGCCTTTGCTACATCTGTTAAAGTGGGCCCCACTGTCAATAGGGAAGACCTGATGCAGGCATGGTACTATGGTGTGTTAGGGCAGAGATGAGAGTGTGATCGGCTGCTTCTTGTTGTTTTCCTTCTCTTTGTGTATAACTGAAATTTCAAGGTAGAGTAAAAGTGTGTTCTTGGATGTTCCAAGTTCATTTTCTGGCCTCCTGCACATGGCATATCTAATTTTCTCAGCAAAAACTCATTATTAATTTTTGTTTTATCATACAGTAAGTTTCTACTCAGTCTTTACACACCTCCCTCTCCCTTACCACTGCTTTTCCAGACTTTTAGCTAGTTAGTCCCTTATTACTCTGGACTTACTCCTAGAAGACAGAAGTGTTTTAAATAAATTTCCAGAAAAGCCCCCAAATCTAGCCTAATTCCCTATCTCCTTTGCCTCAAACAGGCTTGTCAGCTGCCTTTATACTTGATGAACCAAGACAAATGCACCCTGTTCCCTCTTTTCCAGTGCCTAAAATACTGGCCAGATTTCTGTCCCTGCTGTAGGAGACTCTGCTTGGCTCACTGATGCCTCGTTTGACCAGCTTTCTTCACAGTTTACTACCCACACCTCTCCCTTCCAGCTCATTTTTGTCTTAGCCCTACTGACTTACTTCAAAAGCTTGGCCTCCTTGAGCTCTCTCAAGGCAGCAGGAACAAGAGTTATTACCTGTTACAGCTTGATCTTTTGTATCGCCTGACTCCTTTCTTGATCATCATGGATATTGCCCGGGGCAGTGTTAAAACTACAACCCAGGGCAAATTTTTTTATGCAATTTCTATTCGGCAGGTTAATGAGGGGTTTTTCAGCTGATATTGAAGGAACATGCTTTGGTTATGGACTGTGAAAGGCTCATTTAGTTTTCTCTTTTGAGCTGATATAGCCTGTAGGCTTCAAAACTAGACTAATTTGGGCTTTTACATTTGGGTTTCTCAGAATCCCAGCAATGTTTCAAATCTCTTATTGACAAAATTATTTTACCTTATTGAAGGTCTACAGCTGCATTTTTTAAAGACACTGTTCTCTGTAATGCCCTGTCAGTGATGCCCTTTCACCAAAGAAAACAGTGATCCAGTTTTAGCTGTAAGTCATCTTGTCACCCTTGTGTACCGATTACACTGTAAAATGGAAAAATGAAAGTTTCTTTCTTCTGGGTTAAGTGAGAGCTTTGGTTGAATGGCCTGTTATCATATGGAAAATGTGTTCTTAGGTGATCAGTGACAACAGCCCCTTTCTTTTGCTATATTAAATCATACCTCCTGCCATTCCTGCATTAGTGACTGCCCTATGTAAATTAATTTCATGTAGGCATCTTGTGTATGATTTTGACACTTTGCAGCACAAGTTTTAGAATTAAATTCTTTTTGAATGTACAGCTTCATATTCAGGGCAGTATTCCTCTATGATGCTGGGGATTACCCTGAATTAGCCTAAGCAGGAGGTTTCTTGAGATAAAACTGCATGGTGCAGTGTCCAGAGGGTAGAAATTGCTCACTAGTTGTAACTAATTCTGCTGTTATCAGTGATGGATCTAAGAAGGTTTTGTGAGCTTTCATGCAAGTATATCCCAGCTGAACTTCATGCTTATGGTTTTCAAATCCTATCATGCAGTTATCATGCAGTTTAGTTATCTCGTTTTCAGCTGTTGGTACACAGCTTCTATTTTTAATCCAAGTAAGTCTGATAGCAAACAGTGTTTTTTTAAGTGATCTTGAGCATACATCAAAGTGGATACAGTCTTCAGCTTAAACTGATTCATATATTTCAGTTAATGACCATGCAATTTAAAGGAGAACACTCTTTTAAATACTCTCAGGAAATACATTCTGGAATTGTAGTAGGGGTACTGCAGGCATGAGATCACTTCAACTTGTATAAAAGTCTAATTTGGTACAGCTTGGTGAAATGCAGATTCATGCAACCCTGATAGATTTAACTCTTCCAGTTTTATTTCCTATGTACTAGCACTTCTTTTGTTGTGTGAACTGTTAATTCACATTGCTTTGATATGCTGTGAAACAAGTGTTGCCATCAGCATAAATCTTGGAATTGCTACTCAAATTCACCTACTTCATGATTGATTGTAGCAGTCACAAAAATAAGCTGTCATAGAGGTGTTCTGCCCTGAGGCATTTGGTAAAATCTCAAAATAGTACTGTTCATACGTACTACTTCAAGAGCAAATCCATGCTGGAACTTGTGAAAATTTTCTTCTTTGACTTTGTTTTCTAGTGTTTGGATGTACATTCCAGCACTGCCCATAGGAAAGATGTTTTTCTTTGACTCGTTTTTCTGTAGCCTTGCTACACTGAAGGGTAATGAGGGAATGATATGAATTTAATTTCCTCTAATGCCAGTAACTAGTAATCAAATCCACATACTGTCAGAACTATGAAGTTGCCACAGTCAGCCTGGTTCTGTTTGGGCAGTGACAACATTGTCTTTACAAACATAAGTGATCTGTCATGAGTACAGAGTTATCTGGTTTTGATGTTAACACTTGTGTTAAGAGCCCAAATGCTTTGAATTGCTTCTCTGTCTTATGAGAAAGGTCCTTCTAGAGTGTGTCTGAATGCACCAACCTCCGAGTCTCTGAATGTGACTTTCTCTCTCCATATGTTCATCCTCAGAACACCAGACCTGCAGCCTTTTGTTATGTAGCTTCTTCTAGCAGTTCAGATAAGGTATCAGTCTTTGATTTTCACATCCTGAAGTGTGAGATTGGTGATTTAATTTGAATCTCTTCAGAATTCCTCTGCAGTGAATAGGAATGGATGGAACATCAAAGGCACATTTTTTAGAACCTAACTTAGATCATGTATTAAATGAAAGAAAGCAATAATCAAAATCAAATCAAGTTTTACCTGGTATTACTGCTTCGTGCAATAGGCAATCCAATTTAATCGTGCTTGGGTAATGAATATGTGTGGGAGGAGAAAGAGAATAAGATCAGACTTCCCTTCATCTGTTAAATGAATATGTAAACAATTTTCTTCTTAAAAAACTACAAGAAAAGTAAGAATCTCCAACTTCTGTACACAAGGGCTCAGAAGACTGTGTACTGAACCCTGAAACTGAACTTATAAATAGTGAATAAAAGATCTGAACTGAATGGTAAAATATAACAGTCTATATACCTTAGGGTAAATACACTAAAACACTATATACCAGCAGTAGTAAAACGTTACAGTATCTATATATTTGATTTAGAATGAAAAGAAACAATTGGATGTCCGGTAAGACTTCATCTTGTCTCCCCTCTATGAAACCTTATAGCATGCACCTGACTCCAGTGTGTCTCCTGCATAGGTATCTAAATTAGTTAGTGGAAAAATAATCTCTGAGCAAAGAATATGTTCCTAATTCATCATCTTAATTTATCTGGTTTCCATTGTTAGCTTTCTATTCTTGTTATACTTTTTTTGGGCTAGATTACACAGAACCTTAAATCCCATATTTTCTCTCTGTGAATCCACTTACAACAATTGAGACAATTTTTGATGTGATTTTAATAAAGTAATTATTAAGCTCTTTAAGTCTTCTACTGCAAAGCATGTTTACCAGTGTGCTCATTTTCATAGTTTTGTATGTTTTCCTCAATTTTTAAAAATAATTGTAAAACTATGAACAAAATATATGTAATATGTATGTATTTAATATATGTAATATTAATTTTAATTTGTATTGGCAACATGAAGAGAGGGACATTAATCATTATTGATTTGTTTGTATAGTTAGGGAAAGCATTGTCTTCTTTAGGTATTATTGCTGGTGCAATTATGAGATGATGCCCTATTATCTCCCTTCATCCCAAATTCTCATGTCATATCTGTATCCTATAAGACATATCCTTCTTTATCCCTTGCATGCCATAGGCTATAAGTTTTTTTTCAGTGATCCTACCTCTGTAATGTTGCATCTGGCTGTACTGAAACAACTTCATTTTACTTGACACAGGTAACCAAAGAATCGTGATAACTTACTAGACTTCCCTGACATCATTATTATTTATGTTTCTATCCATATTCTCGATTTTATACCTGTTTCTCACTCATTGGTTAGTGTAGTTTGTGTTGATCTCTTCACTGGCAAGTATTTTTCTGATCTGTCAGTTTTCAGACCATTTAGCAGGTGGTTTATTGACATCACGTAGGGACAACTTTCTAAACAGATCCAGTGTTACAGGATGAATCACTTTACAAAGCCCAAGATTGGCAATTTTATCAGAAAACCATGTAATCTTATCAAAATAATGTTAGTACAATGAGAATTATTTTCTCTAAACCCGTAATGCCTGCCACTAATAACAATCATGTTTGTACTCTTACCAATTAAACTGTATCAACTCACTCTTTCTTTTGTCTTGGTGGATGTCACGCTAACCAGTTGTGCTACTTGTTCTTTAAAAATTAATGGCACATTAGCATTCTTCTGTAATTTCCCTGCTATTTCAAGATTTATTAAAAATTAATAGAAGATATGAGAGATGCCCTCGGTTATTTGGGTCTGTTAGTTTGAAAATAATTACTCTTAGCAGATGCTGTCTGATATGCTCCTCAGTAACTAAATCTTGAGTAGTGAAATCTGTGTTTGCCAAGTTAAAATGTAAAATGTGGAATGTTTCCAAAGCTAAAGCTTTGTGTTTATAGTGTTTCTAATGTCATGAGTCCTTTAAGCATGCCCTATCTTATCTTTTAATGCAATAAAAATAATAAATAGATCTTAGAGAGGCAATCTGTTACCAGAAAGGTTTGAAAGCTTTATAGTTATAATTACAGATATAATTATGAGAAACATTAAATATGGATGAAGTTTTCACACTTAGAGCTTCAAAGATAAAACAGATTTTGTTCTCAGATTAAAAACAGGAAACTGGTTTTGTAAGTACAGTACATGATGACTTTAGACCTCAGTGAGTTGGAAACATAACATTTAAAAATTACCCTTGGGAATGCTAAGAGTATAAAATTTCAGAGGAATATTTACATATGTGTTATCTTTAAATTAGAGAGATAGTCTCCAAAATTTAACTATTACTAGTGATTTTGGATGACACTGTTAATGGATTCTCTAGAACCTGTAATGATTCCAGCAGTAGTGCTGTCCTAAGTTGCAATCTCTTTCTGCACTAACTAGATCTAGCAATAGAACTCAATTTCAGTATGGTTCTCTTTCACTGAAGTTAGTATGAGTCTGACCTCCATGACAGGAGAGTTAGCTGACAGTAATTACACTTCGGAAAAAATATGCCAAATAATAAACTACTACTACAAGTTTTAGAAATATCGGTGTCACTGATTTATACCTAATTATCTTCCTTGTTGAGCTGAGGTCTTTGTGTGATAATAATTATGAAAACGTTCAAAAGAAAACTTCATGATAGAAACAAAGTTTCTTTAATTATTATAACAAAATCTTATTATTCTAACAATTGTTCAGGATTCACTGCTGTGATTGTTAGGGCATTCTGTAAAAAGAGCAGCAGCATAAGGAAGTACTCCAGGAACCATCTGTTAATCACAGTTGTGTGTTCAGAGCTTCCCACTGGAGAAAATGGATTTGATTGGGTTAGCACAGTAAGAATCGAGAGATGGA
Organism: Turnix velox; assembly: GCA_013400935.1. Lineage (NCBI taxonomy): Eukaryota > Metazoa > Chordata > Aves > Charadriiformes > Turnicidae > Turnix > Turnix velox. The sequence continues at coordinate 47,764 of VZTY01021532.1, forward strand.
TTTGGGAAGGACAAATGGAAGGATGTTTGGCTAGGTGCTGAATTGCTTTCAGTCACTAAGCAACAGATAAACTTTAACCCTTCTCCCATTTGTTCTACACAAGCAGATAAAAAACAAGGATTTTTCCAGTTGAGCTTTCTATCTTTTAAATGCTCAACATTTCTGAAAACAAGAGCAACTTGAAATATGAAATAAGTGTTTTAAACTATCAAGTAGTACCAACAGCTGTATACTAGTTGGCATGAGCTATCTGGGCATTTTATAAACAGAAAATTAATCTGATACTTCCCCTCTGCACAATGTTACTGGTACAGTGTTGTGACAGGAACCTTAATCTCAGATTTCCTGATTTTTATTGGTGTAAAATTAGAGCCCAAATTAAGATCTCAGAAGTATCGTTTATTTTTCTTTTTTTTTTTTCCACTTCTGTAGTTTAGGGAAAATCTCTGGTGCTCTGAAACTGAATGGCAGCATAGGGCTAAGGCTAATGGATTGGTTTTTAGACCATAGGAACCATCATTTTTTCTAACTTGAAGGGCCTGATGCAGTTATTGTTGTATAGGTATTTAGTGCTACTTGAATTACTTCAGATGTCCAAGATACTCAAATATGACACAGGGGTCTCAGGTGTGACACAGGATCTACAAATGTCTCTGACTTCCTAGATCAGCCTCTAAAGGCTGATAGGGTTACCTAATCTTGACTCCAAATGACACTAGCAATCTGTGGCAGGAAAGTCAAACTGTCTTACAAATCTGGGATATCTTCATGAACTCAGTTGCAGGAGGAAGCTTCAGGTCTGGAATGCAAAGTGTTTGTGACTAAAATGAGCTTATTCTGGTTTTGACATGAAAATCTGTTCCTTTGTATGGTTAAATGTATTACTAAGAAATTAGCAAGAAAGAAGTTAGTGTTTGCTACCCTAGAAATTAGCATTTGCTGTTGCAGACCTGCAATCTGAGAAGTTCCATTATCATTAATCTGCTAGTTTGCACTTACTTTGCTTTTATATTTTGGTGCTTCAAAGAAAGCTCAGGTTGATTATGACACAGATGACCTTGTTTTCCCACTATGACTCCACCCTGGAAAATCAATCTCATTTCATCAAATATGGATACAGTGTAAAACTTACAGCACAAAAAAAGCTTATGGGCTATGATAGTTGTCTAGGACAGTGCAGTAAAGATACAGAAGTAGATGAACCAGGCTTTCAGAATAAAGACAAATTCATTAGATACCATTCACCATCACAATGTAAGAGAGAAGTTTTAGTAACACTCATGGGATTACTTGTCTAAAGTCAGCATAGAGCCATGATATTTCTTCATCTTATTTCATCTTATTGAGTGATCCTGGCCCAGAGTCAGTGTAGCTTCAGGAATTGAATGTGAGCTTCGGGAGTTTCTTCTCTGCAGCTTGGAGCATTGTGCTCTCTTCTGGGCTTTATTTTAGGTTTATTGCTGTACTCTCACTAGGTTGGTGGTTTTGGCTGGTGTTCTGATAATATGGCAAAACAGAAGGATCTTTTTGAAAAATGTATAAGAATGGAAGTTTTTTTTCAAAGTTAACTGCTCAGAGTTAGATGTCTAAATTCATGTAGCAAAAGAGAAAACAATTAGTTCTTCATATCTTAAAGATAAATCTATTTAGTATCAATCATCTGATTCAAGCCTTTTTCTATGTTAGTATTTTCTATACAGCAGTGTCCATATTGCTTGTAGGTTCCATCAGCTTCTGAATTCATTACTTGACATTAAGTCACAGTTACTGAGAGTAACCTTTAAGTTCTTCAGAGCTGTTTAATCTCTCTGTCATCCTGCAGCATGTGCTTTGTGTGATTTTGAGGAAGCTGGTTTCACACAGTCCTGCAGGTCATTAATGTAAATTGATAGCAGAGAACCCATTGCTAGTTCCTCTGAGGTCACAGTTAATGTATTGCTCTCTATTTGGAAGCTGTACAATTGTTACTTGCTTGCTTCATGGTCTGCCAGCTGGTTTTTATGACTTCTATGGTATTTCTCCCAATGAAGTAGTTCATTAATCAGAGATGTTTATTGCCCAGTTTTAGTGCAGAGACAGACCTAAGGTTCCTTTCAAATAATACAGAAAATCCTTCAGCTAAACAATTTTCAGTTATTGACTTCTTTAACTAATTGACCATATGGATTTTTCAAAATATCTTAACAATAAATATCCTTAGGATTTTCTGTAGTTGTCTGGGTCGGGAAACTACATGATTAGATTGGTAATTATGATTAGCTTTCTGGTGAAAATGTATGGAATGCTAAAATTAAAAAAAACTTATTAAATACTGAAATTGAAAAATCCCATTTTTTCTATTTCTATTTTTGTCAGAGGAAGTCAGGCTAACAGCAATTAGGAAGCTGGAAGCTATCTTGGGTAATTTGTCTCTTAATTTGCCAAACCCTCTCTTTCTAGAATGGCCCTAATGAAGATATAGATTTGATTTACATGAGCATAGAGTCTTTGAAGGACCAGTTTTGCTACCAATGCCATGGAAAACAGGCATATGTACTACCAAGACACACAAATTCAGGCTCTTCTTGTGGTGTACACATGCATGTGTGAAGTCAGGGTGTTCTTCAGGCAGTTAAAAACATGTTAGAGTAGTGCTCTTGTGTCTTTTGCAAGGATCTTGTTATTGAAGGATTCTTATCAAGCAATATGGAGTCAGTTATCTCCTTCTGCATCCATTATATTCCTGTGCAGAGCTGATTTCTCAACTTGTCTGTTGCACTTATGCTGTGCTACATGCACACAGAGTACTCTACACAGAAATATTCAGTTGGAATGAATCACTGCTTTAGTCATGTTGCAAAAATTCATAATTTTTTCAAGGCTTCTAATTCAGCAAGATACTTAAGCACACTGGCTAAACAAACTTTTGAGATGGTTAAACCTACTGAATCAGCATCTCAGTACTTAATGTTGAATATGTTGATTACAGCCTATGAATGAATGAAACAATCTTATCTGGAAAAATTCTAGTGATATTCTAGTTTCCTTTAGATGAGGTATCTACGGGAACCTAGTAAACGTAGACTAGTCTATGCTTATTTGCATTCTTGAGGGAGAACACAAATTGCTTCGTGACATTGGTCCAGAAAAAGCCTCTATCTGTACAGGTCCAGATTCTATAATCAGAGATTTTTCCTCTTTAGCCTAAATCATATTTAGTGCATGGAAACTGCTTTTTTTCTTCATGAGGTTTGATGTGATACAAAAAATTACCTAGTTTTAAATGAAGCACTTAAATTGAGTGCTTTCCATTGTAGTAATTCAGTCAGCAATGCTAATTCTAATATGCTTTCATATGCTTCATGTGGTAGCCTCTTGGATACGAGGGATTTTCTAAAACAAGCCATAATGTAAAATTCATTAGCTGCCACTGTCCAGGTGCCTGAATCTGCTTGAGCCAATGAATTAATTTGTATTTCTGAAATTATTCATGCAATGTTGTCTTATGATAATCCCATATATTATAATGGCTTTTAGATAGCGTTATCATAAATCCAGCATACTTAAAACATAAAACAGGATATGAATTAACATTTTCTAGTGTAAAGAAATTAAGATAATTTTTTTTAATCCTTGAGTGGCATGTTAAATAAAAGTGAAATGAGTTCACATATACTTCTGTATCTATCTCTCTAGTTATGCGCATAGCTACATTTCAAGGTGTTCTTCAGAACCTCAGCAGGAACAGTAGGCTGTCTATGTGTGTATCCATGCAGATGTACATGCCTTTCTGGTATCATGAGGAAATGATAAGATGGGTGTAACTACAGTTACTTCACTGCACTTGTAAGTGCCAAAGAAAAATTGTGTAGGAAGCTTTAGTTTCACACTGATTAATTTGGACTATCACATACAGTGCATAATAGCAAGAAAAATAAAGCAATTACAGCTTTGTTCACCCAATTTAGTTGTCTAAATGCATCTGTGAGGTACATTAAAAGAAGATAACTTTGAGAAGAACACTAAGATCCTAATTATACTAAAGGGCAGACTGAAAAGTTTCACCTTCTCTGTGGACAAGTAAGATTAATTAAAATGATGAATTTTAAGGCATCAGGATAACAGGGTGAATACTTCAAGATTGTCTTTGGAACCTTCAACAAGTCAATTTTGGGTGTTTCTATATTAAAAGTCTGTGCTGTGACCAAGAAGTCAGAATCAACCTGAACATGAAGGCAAGAATTCACTGTGACTAACTCTTCATGTCTGATTTGCCCTAGGACTGAATCAGGGTTTTCATTTGCTGGGTAAGAGAATAGGAGTGAGGAGGAAAACAGACGTTGCTTTGCAGTGTGGCTCTTCACCACAGTTGGATCAATATCACATTACAGTCTTTCTCCTCTTTACTTTACCCAGCCAACTCATAGCACATGTACCACGAAACCCCACTTCTCCACTGTAATGCTGTACTGCAATGCTTTGTAGAGGCTAAAAGTGATCTTTTCAGGGTGAAGGGAATTTGGTAAGGTTACCTCTTAATTAAAGTACTTCTTGGGAAATGGGTAATCAGTGTTCAGTTTTAGCAAAGGACTATGTGTTGTGATCATGAACTGGGTACTGTAAGTGGTTAGAAAGAGTCAACTGCCTGAGCTTCTCCTTGCCAAAGTTTGCAAGTACTTGATTACACATCTTTATGTGTACACACCATAGACACAGATTTAACAGGACAGGGAGCTCCAAATTAGTCCTCTCTCTCCTTTAACTTCTATGTCCTTTAGAAGCGATCAACCTGAATTCCCATTGTGATACAGTGTGACAGAGCATCTTCAGTACAGCACAGCCCCAGGTGTCAGAGTAGCTGGGAAGAAACGTGATGCTCAGCCTCTGGCAGTAGTGACAAATGGCCAACACACTGTGTTTCAGTGCTGCCACTTGCTTCATGGTCTATCTTTCAGTGTTGCATTTACCATCATGAATCAGTTTAGACCAGTTCAGATTTTTTCATGTGTTCTACCAAATTACTGGACTAAAAGTGAATCAGATCCATTTTGGTCACAGCAATACTTAGTAATTGCACTAGTCATGTCTTGATTTGACTTCCTGCCTGTGACTGTGGGTGTCCATCTGTGATGGAAACCTGGCCTGACGAAAGTACAAGAAGTTGAATACATTCTCAGGTAGCTGACAAGTCACTGCCAATAATCCTTTTAAAGTGTCAAAGCTAGCTCAGGTGATGTCTGTCAATGTCACAGTATTGTCTGCAGCTGAACAAGCTCCTAGCATTTTCAAAGAATTCTGAAGCAGTAAGTGTCCAAGCTGCATTCAAGAGCATTCAGTTGTTTCAGCTGTATGCTAACTCCTCTGTCTTGGAAAGTCAAAAATTTTGGATAGGGTCTCTGGGCATCACTGCTGTTAGTATTTGGACTATCATATCATTACATGAGATTGAAGTCTTAGGAGACTGTTAACTTGCCCTGTACTAAGTGTTTCATTAATGAAAGAAATATACACTGATGAACAACAGATAGGATAGATGGTAGCTGACATAATTTTCACTTTAGTCCTCTCACTTTTGACTATTTCCTTTTGCTATGGGTTGAGTTTATGTAACACTTTAATTTTGTATTTTTCACAGAAATGTAACCTGGAACAATTTAGCTATCCCAGACACCCACTGTTCCAGAGAGCTGGAAGAAGGTTACCAGTGCCCACCTGGATTTAAATGCATGGACCTTGAAGATCTGGGACTAAGCAGGCAAGAGCTGGGCTACAGTGGCTTTAATGAGATAGGTCTGTCCTATTGGTAACATTCATTTCAGTATCCATTTTAAAATGTTTATGAAATTAGTAGAATAGATAGTTCATGTTTGTGTTGAAAAAATATCAAGTGCAATCAGTATTCAGCTCAAGTACAGCACCTGCCAGAAAAAGAGGCTGTGCTACCTGCTTTGCAATGATGAAGTTTCCATCTATTTTTACACTAGCTGGGATTCCAGGATTTAAATAACTTTAAAACAGTGTCCTTATTTAAAGGAGTCAACCGCTGATTATCACCACTATGCAAATACAATGACTAATTTATGTGGTTTATTTATGATTCATTTTGAGTATATAATTCAACCCTTATGTCTAATTTTAGTAGTAATTCCCATGCAAAAATACTCACCTAGAATTACTTTGATGATCACCTAGGTACTAAAGGGAAGGAGATAAAGAAAATGTGTATCTGTGTCAATCCCAACCCGACTTGTGTGAATCAGGGCATCACCCAGAAAAATGATTGGTAGTCAGTCAGATTTTGCAGTACAGGTGCAGTTTGTCTTCTGTGAGAAGCAACGAGGAGTCACCAGGAGAATACATTTTCCATTTGCTGCAGTATGTCATGTCATCCCCACAAGGAAATGAGCTCAAATGGTAATTCAGGAGAGGTGGCAAGAGCATTGGGCAGCAGTGTCAAGATGCATATCCAGATGAAAAATACACAGTTACCCTTTCAGAACATTGTAGTTCCCTCATATTTATTTAACCGATGAAGGTCTAACAGAAGCCTGCAGCTGTAAATTTTCATTTCAGCTCAGGTAGGGAAGTCCCTTCAAATGATAAGGTGTGCCTGCAGGCCATACCCTTTCTGATGCATCTGTGATTCTGATAAGCTTTTTTTCATTCATTTTTCCTGGCTTGATCTGCAGAGTGCTGTCCTTGCCCCAGCTAAACTTTTAATAAAAAGTTTTAGTGGCTGAATGACTGATCTCCAATAAATTTTTTTGAATATGTAAAGTCTTTGCCACTGAAATCACTTCATTTGATTCCAGTTGATTCCCAGGCTGTTGAATATACACAGTAAACCAGAAAGTGACAAGAAATAGTCTCAGAGTCTCATTACAGTAAGTACTCTGATAACAAACACATTCTGAACAAAAAACTGCCATTTATGTCTTTTTTCTTGTGAGAAAAGGAGAAACCGATTTCAACCAAGCTCCATTTTGTTTCCACTGGGAGTCAGAAGCGTACCGGTTGTACCAGTTCTGCTAGCTGAATAGCACTAAAGATAGCACCTGTTTTTTATGTACATTTTTTATTCAGTAGATCTCTAAGGATAACCCTGTCTAATCTCTCAGGCAATCTTCTGATTCCTAAGTTTGTGTCAAACTCCCCTGCCTGGGTGAACATGAGCTGAATTCACACTAGAAGTCAAAAACATCCCCATGAGATCAGTTCTCTAGATTGAGATGGTTTGGCAGGGCAGCGTGGGAGAGGTGCATCACCAGAAGAATTATGCCTCAGATTGAAATCACCCTTCCTATTTTGACATGCAAAATCGCTTGTGGCTTTGAAGGCTGTTATTCCAGCTGCCTACCTGATCACCAGAGAAAAGTAGTGGCAATGCCTTAGACAAGCTTAAGTGGGTAGATGATTTGAAGGAAGCTGAGAGTGCCTAATAAAGGATGCCGGTGCATTTTTAGTGATGGGGGCAGATTGGTAGAGATAGGTGACATAGTTTGTCCAAGGGTGCCTACAAAACTGATTTAAAAAACAGGGCTCAAACTCTGGTCTGAGTTGCAGTCTTGTCACTATGCTGTTCTCAAGTTCTGTGTTTTACAGAGCAAATACTGCTGTAGACTTAAGACTCTTGTCATTGAAACACTGTTTTCTACAAATAGGTAACCAGGATATAATACATCTTGATACAGTAGCCAGGAATTAGGTAGATTATCAGTTGAAAGCTAATTACTAAACTTTAAATTACTAGGTAAGAGACAGAGCAGCTTTTCCACAAAGTGTTAAAAACCATCCTAAAAATGAGGAATGTTATAAACAGGGTTATAATTAGCAAGGTATCAGTGGTTTATAAATTGCCTGTTTTTGTGATGCATCTTTTCATGTAGTTAACAGGTAAGTAATACTGGAGATTTTTTTCTGTGTAATTATACTATTTTATTGTATGCCTTCATTTATATTTTCCTTTCAGATGTTATCATGCAGCCTGTCCTGTTGGTTCCTGAAATCTGTCATTACAGAAATCATCTGGGCACAGCAATTTTATAGCTACTGTGTAATTAGTACTGCTTAATTTGCACTGTATAGTTACAAAATATGTGTATTTGATTATTTCTGTTATTTTTATTTCCTGTAAAGAAAAGGGGAGGGTTTTTTTACAATTTCATTACTCATTGAAGGCCAAAATATCTTAATCAGATAAAAGGTTTTTTAATACTCTGAGAGCTTCATACTTGGAAAAATCTCTTAATTTTGGCTATACCCTCCTCCCACTCTTATAAGTGGTTTTGTCTTTAAAGGGTACTTGACAATGTGTCTATTTCCCAAATGTTCTAATTTTAGTTTTGAGGTGTTCTGTTTATCTGTTCTAGATGTGTTTCTACTATGTATGTATGGATGGATTGTTTAAGGAAGAACGTAGTTTAGACTACAGAGAAATAGGGCTTGAAGTCGTGTTTTCAAGACAATCTAGGCTATCCCCTTCTGATCTGAAGGAAAACTTCACAACCCTTCCAGGCAATCTATTAAGGTACTTCATTGTCTGTACTCTTAAGAAGTTCTTCCAGAAGCACAACCTCAGTCTTCCGTTTTTGCAATTTGAGGTTATAATTTCTCACCATATTCACTGTTGGAATAAAGATATCTGGAAAAGCTTTTCTGCATCTTTAAAGACATGTTTTTTCTACCCTACATGAGCGTGCTGGGCCATGTAATTCCAAATTTTTCTGTCTTTTGCTTGAAGACTTACATTCTGTACCTTAACTTGATCTTCTCTAGGCTTTCTCCAGTTGATCCACCTCTTTGTTGAAGTGCAGCAGTGGCAGAATACCCCTGAAGAGTCATTACTTTATGCTTTCTTAAGCTTTATTACAGTTTCTAGATACCAGTGAGATGTTCTTCCATTTTCAGAACAGCGTGTTATGATTCATGGATTTTTCTGATAATTTTGCAAACCTTGTGTCCTTTTGAAAGAACTGCCATAGTTTACCATCCTCTTATTTGTTTACTTGATTACTTCTTTTTAAATGCAGACCCTTGCGTTTGTTTCAGCTGAATAGCAAACTTCCTTTTTCTTTCTCTTTTCCTTTCTCTTTTCCTTTCTCTTTTCCTTTCTCTTTTCCTTTATTTTTTCTCTCATTATTTCTTCAATTTGAAAATGCTCTGAGATTTTAATTCTTTCCTTCTGAAAACTTTTAGTGCTTCTTAGCTTACCTATATCTGAAATTTGATGAAAATTTTTTTTTCTTGTAACCTATTTAAGAGTGAAAAACTAAATAGAATCAGACCAAGACTGGAGTCTGCTGGAGACTTGTTTTACAGGCTTCATGTCTGACACTGTTTTGTTAATATGTGCTCACAAAGACACTTAACAAATGGTTTTGCACCTGTCACAGAGTAGTACCCCCTAGCCATATTTCTTCATGTTGTCATGGTCAGACAATTTTATAAGCCTTTTAAAATCAAGATGTAGACCATCAGTTGTTTCTTGTCTCTTTTTGTACAGCATTTTTACAGCAATAATACAGTAAGATTTATGCCACAGATTCTCGAGACATTAATAAAATAATACTCAAAACCTGATGTTTGTGGAAGCAATTCTTCAAGGATGAGTTACCTCAGCATGTATCTACACCTAATGCCTCTGTTCTTCAATGTACATATTTCTAGATTGGATGTAAAATGAAATTAACACTGATCAGTGTTGCCAGCTTTACCAGCTCTATCTGTAATGAGAGTGCAATTACTGAAAGCAAGCACAGTTCTGTCTAGCTGTAAGTCTCGGACAGTTATGAATAACAGTCACAAAGGTCTATCTTACACCTGTTTGTGAAACTGAAGAATTAAACATTGAGTGAAGAACCAATTAGCTAAGGTTTCAGTACTGCAGCCTCCTTTCTCTCTCTGAGGTTCTGAAATGAGAGGAAAGAAAAGAGTGAAAACAATTGACTTTATATGTTTCAGGTTTGAGCTAATGGAAGTTACTGCTCTCTTATACTAAGTTGCTTATGAATTCTCTAGAAACCAGAGTACTCTTTCCAACAGTTTGACGCAGAACTTGAATTCTTAAGCAGGTTTTGTTTTTATGCAGTTAGAGGCTCTGTATTTAATGAAGTCTTTTGTCCATCAGGACACTTGAAAGATTTTTTTCAAATGCTACCTGTAGGGCTGAGTGGGAGTAAGAAAAAGGATGTGAATGGAAGGCTTGGACGTCTGTGTGAGTGTGGGTGGCAAAGCTCTTTACTATTGCCTATAACTGCATAGTACTGTCAAGCTCTTTCTCAGACTTCTTAGCTGATTTTCATTTAGGTTTCTATGAAACGGTTGATGTTGCCTTCATATTAGAACAGCCTTAAACCTTCTCTCCCGCTGAGAGCATCACATGCATTCACAATCAGCCTTTTTCTTCTTTATGATTGCATTCTCTTCTTCTCTATGTTTTTCCTAGCTGCGTTTAATTATGATAGGATAACAGTATAAAAAAATGTTGAGCTAAGTACTGAGGAAAATGACCTTTGTTTTGTGAATTGTGCAACTAATTAGGGAGGTGATTGTATTTACGTAAGTAGATGTCTGTGTGTGGGTGCTGCTGGAGAGGGTGCCACGTAGATGCAGATGTGACAGAATTTCTGGTCTTGCTGGCTTCCGGACAGTTTTCCTGCCTACCTGTACTTTCCACAGTACAGATCCTTTTGCAGTCAGATTTTTGTAACATCTGGCTTCTAATTATTCCACGTGCCTCATGGGTGCAATCATCTATAATCATCCACAGATGTGCACTTGCAGCTCCATCACTGATTCTACTCTTCAGGTAATCTTAGAGAATGTTTTTTCATGATTTCCGGTGCTTCAGATGTTCTCAAAAGGAAAAGTAATTCCAGAATGAAAGACGCCTAAAAGTAAAAAAAATATTCTGCTAAGTAAGGAAGGAGGTTTTAGGGCATGAAAGCTTATTCTGAAAAGAGGTAGATCTTGTTCTGTGCTGTATCGTCAACTCATCTGTCATTTGCTAGGGCCAGTACCTTATTAAATTGTACTAATTGCATCTGATACCTGCAGATGGTACCATATTAATGTGTGGTTTACCTTTAGGAGATAAACATACACATAACTTGGAGAGAAATAATACAATTTCAGTGATAAGGAGTGTTTTGAAACACATATATAGGAATTTCATCTGTATTAAACCTTACTTGCCTTACAGTAGAAGAGAATGGCACAGTGAGCAGCAAAATCGTCTCATTTCATGGGCTGTAAAATAGCAATAGCGCTTTAGGTTTGTGATATTTCCTACTTTTATTATAGGGTCTTATCCTTTATAATATGTGACATGTAATTTAAGTATTCTTGGGTCGTCTACAGTTGAGAGCCTTTTATAAAATTGATAATTAGAAGAAAAGATTTTACATGTCACTGTGAAAAATGTCTTCGATGATTAGATTAAAAGTGAACCTAATCTAATCTTTGTTAAAGAAAACATGATGGTGAGGCCAAAGTCAACTTCCTAAAATCAATTCTAGGTGTTCTTTTAATGAAAGACTTTTAGAGGGATCAAGATAGCCTCTTTGTTTACCCATAAATTGAAATCTTATCTACCAAACACAGGGGTTACTTTAGTTCTCTCAGGAATTCTTTCATGATGGAGAAATCACTTTTTGAGTGTGAAGCAAAGATGTTGCTCAGACTGGAAGAAGATTGAGGTGGCATTAGGTCATTTTTCAGAGAAGGAACTTAAGGTTAAGGTAGTATGACATGGATCTGGATTTTGCTACCCACTGCCACAATCAGTTAAGTACATTTTCCATGAAAGACTTAATGTTGCCTAGAGGTTGGGTACCTGTCTCTATGATTGCAGTTCATAGTGGCTAAGTAATATGTTGAGTTGCAAGGTGTGATGGATACATGAAAACCAGGTAGCTGGAAAGGAAAGGAGGGTGCTTCTTCCAGTCTCATATCACCCTAGCTCAGATTCCCTAGTTAGATACTACTAGAAACAGCAAATATTCAGAGCTACAACTTAATTTGTTTACAAGGGCACCTACACGGTGTATTTTTCTGCAGGAGACTGATATAGGTTCTTAGAAAGTAGAAGTAACCCATGTTTTGAAATTGTAATGCAGTTGTCAAAGTGAGACACTTGCATTGTGGAAGGATAGTCCTACTCAGTCTGCTACATGGGTCAGAGTAGGGCATGCTCTCAGTCTCTGGGTCTGCACCAGCAGTAGGTGCTGGTCCCAGAAGAGAGCAGGCAATAGGAGAGTGGTGACTGGAAAGAGTACTATGAATACTTGCTCTTTGTCACTTTCTGTGCAGTTATTTCCGATTTTTTTTCTCCTCAGACTGCCCAAAACAAAAATGTATAAACCCACCCTTAACATTTAAGAGGCCAAATGTTAACAAAATATGCCAACATAAAAGAAAAAACTTGAAAATCCAGCTTGCTGTTTCTACTGCCAGTGGACAAAGAAAATAGCCTGTCACTGGTGGCAGAGGCTGACCTTTTCATTTGTCCATCACTCCACATCCACCTGACACACTTGTCTCTTGTTGGCAGCATTAGCCGCCAGTTGGTCTTTCAGTTCCCTGGTATGGGCAAAAGAAGCATGTGGATTATGCCTGATAAGTTGTTGTAGCAACTGCCTCACTTGCCAGATCTGAGGCTTGCAGTTCCTTGAGGAGCAGTGAAATAAGAGCTGACAAATAGAATAAAAAAGGTACTTGCAGGTTATTTGTTCAAAGCAGGAGGCACAACTGGCAGTGATAAGGATTACCAAGGGTGTTTTCAGCTCCCTGTGTGCCTCATTTCTCCTCCCACTGCCCTTTCCCACAGTCATCTCCACCTGAATGAGGTTGGTCTTGTTCTGCTCAGGTCCAGAGGCCCAGAGATGCAGATCCACCTCAATACCACAGCTCCCTTGTTTCTGAGTCAGTTGGTATCTGGGATAATAGAAAGCAATGAGGGGGTGTCACAGTTACGTCAGAGCCTCTGTTTAATTGTACCTTTTGAAGGCAGAAGGATTGAGCTCTAATGAAAGAAGCATTGGCTCAGTAGTGATTTCACCAAAATTTGTGGTCAATCCCTTTGATTCTACAGATGATATGTATAATACACTTCCTGAGCTTTAAAAGTCTGCTTATCATAACAAGTACATTGTAGCATTAAATATTTTGATAAACCAGTCTAATCTTATTCCACTTCTGCAGCTCTGATTGAGACACTTACGTGTAAAGTATCTAATAAGGAGGCCTTCATCTGTGACCATGGCCTGTTGAGTTATCATGTGGTAACATGACAAGAGATAACAACGTTAGTGTGTGAAACTGTTTAGAATGTAATTAGAGAAGCCATTCAGACTGACTGGTGCTAAAATTCATGTTCTAAATGTGAGACAAAATTACTTAAAGCATGCCCTGAACCAGTGAAAGTAATTATTTCAACAATGGTGATTGGTTTTTTTGTTTTATCATTCTAATTCCTTCCTAGATCTTGGAAATGGAGAACAGTAGGGCTGAGGCACTACTGAGGGCAAAAGTGTCTCCACTCATGGAATGTGACCTATTTGTTTTCCTGCCAATTAAGATGGATTTATAGGCACTCATTCAGCTGTTAAGGAGCAAGAAAAACAAACAGTTATGGAGACACCTAGGGAAATGTCTTTCCTCCTTTACCTGCCTCAGCTTCAGTCCACATGACTCCCTGTGCCCTAGTCCCCCACTTTTGCAGTTGATATGTAATGGGTTGGGGTTTTTTTTCTGTTTCTTATTTCTTAAGGTTATACTGCTGCTCTTTTCTTCTTTATCATCTTTGCTCCAGAGCAGGCTTCACTGTGGGCTGTGATGTGCCCTCTGCTACCCAAAGCCTGCCAGTTATGTTCAGTCCAGGCACCTAAGTAGAGCTAGGCATGAGAACTTGGAGCATCTTTGAATAGGCACAGGTTTTTGGTGAGCACAGAGGAGCAGAGAAAACAGTCTGCATGCCCCTTGCAGGTGAGAACAGTTTGCAGTCCTAGTTGTGTTACTCCTCTTGGGAAATAATTCTTGTTATGAAGAATGCAAATGCTGCGAGGAGTGAAGAATGGCTTTGTGAAACCAGTAAATAAATTCAGTTTGTTCCTGAGATAATGAAGAAAAGGAGTCAGCTACTAAATCCTTATTTAGGCTTAAGGCACAATACTGTTTTCAATGGTCGCAACTTCTTAAGGGTCTGCTTAGATGGCTGTTTATTTTCTCATCAGAAAGCATTTAATAGCAGAAGGCTTTCAGGGTTTCATGTTTTCCTTGGGATTTCCTTTTTATTTTTCAGGAAAATACTAATTTAATTTAGTGGCCAGATGTGGAATATAGAAGTATGTATTTAGGAAAACATAAAGATTTTGTATCAGTAATCATCAACTACTTGAACTACAGTTACCAGAAAGTTGAAGTGAAAACATTTGATATCTCTTGTAAAATATCATGCTGGAGCTCATGTGGAAGATACTGGATTTGGTGGATGAAACACTAAGAGAAAATCTCATCTTTCTAGTATACAATTAAAATTCTTCTAATTTAATGCTGGATTATCCAAGAGGTTCCTTTTGGCCTTGGGATTGATTCTGTATGTTAGTTGTTCTTTAGTTTGACTGCTTTGTCTCTGCCTTGTACGAGGATGAGAGGTCATTCACCTCATGGAGTCACAGCATAGGAATAGTTGTCTTTGGCTTTTCCTTTGTGTTTTTCTAACTATGTTTCTGATACTTTGATACTTAAAAACAAGAAAATGTCAGAAAATAAAATGTCAGCCATGGTCAATGGATTGGTGTTTTCTTTCATCATAAATGTCTGTGCTATAATCTTGCATTTGTGGTTTTAAGTGTTGTTTGACTTCTAATTTTTATTTTCCTGTTCTCAAACATTCCTTATAGATTCTAAACCTGTTCTTCCTCTCTGCAGTGAAAAAATGCAGTTCTACAATATATATTCTGGTTTTGTAGAATACAAAAAAGCATTTTTGACATAACATTGCTTTCTTGATGTACACCTTCAATTCCACTCACTGTTTAGCCTCACTTCCCTTAGTCTTCAAATGTCAGTTTGCATAGAGGCTTAGCTACAGCAAGGACAACGATGACCATCTTTCTACAAGGGTTTTACCCACAACCACTGTTTTCCATTATGCTTTTCAGCATAAGGTGTAATTTCTGCCATTATGTGATCTGAAAGTAGTAAAAGCTCTGCTCATCTTTCATTATGCTTGCTTGTGTTCTTGGTTAGTATATATCTTGTGTAGGATACAGGACAATGTCTTTTTGACCCAATTTTTAATTCATTGAAATTTTCTTGATATATCAAGCAGAAGTAATGCTTTTGTGTCTCTTTCTGTAATCCAAAACAGCAAAAATAACTTTCCTTGATGATTCTTTCCTCAGAAATTATATATTTTTGTTTATTTTCCAAGCCATGCATTTTTGATGCCTCATTCATGTGCTTCCTCTCATGCTTTTGTGTCATTTAAATGCCTGAGTAACCACTTTTTCCTTTCATCAAGAAAAGTTTGCTTTTGGATGCCTTATCCTTGACGTGCAATTAATATCATTGTGAACTTACTAATAGAACAATTAAAACAGTCTCTGCCATCCTGGTCCATCCTTTCCGCACTGCTTACACTCTCAGTAGTTTGGTGGTGTCTTAATCTAACACAGTAAATAGAATCAATATAATCTTGGACAGACTGAACAGATTTCTGTAGTGCAATGTGCAGGAAATGATTTTGCTGTTAGAGAATTACTCAGGCTTGTCTAATAAGCAATATGATATGGAATCATTCTCAGATTGATGCCATAGGAAAGGACTGTGTTTTATGAGCAGGAACAGAAATGAAGAAGACTGAGCAAGGTTAATTTATCAAAATGTGCTTATAGGGAACACGTATTTCCAGCCTTGGCAGTGTCCACGGAATGTGCATAATTTTCATTCCACAATTTGATAAACAAACACCTTGCAGACAACAGTAATTTTTTCCTATGACCTATCTCCACGTTCTGCAAAGAAGACTCTATATTTTGCCCCTTTTTCTGTCCCTTGGAATAAGAAATATTAACAAGAACTTTAATCACATAATCCAAGTAGGTCACCAGTTTTCCATGGCTGTGTTTTGTGGGGGCAATCCACTGTTTCTATGGCTTGGCAAGGATATCTCAGCCTATGCTTGCCACTTCTTCCCCTTAAATGAGCATACATGTGGCAATAAACATTGCTACATGTACTTTGTCTCAGCTCCAAAATAAGGTGCCTCTGTTTTGTTCTGATACAATGCTGTAGGAACATTTGTGGTGGTCTCAAAACTGCTTGTTCTGGCATATAACACCACAGTGGTGTTATTTCTCAGTTTGGAGGCAGTCTTGTCCTCGTATCTGTTTTCCCCATTTAGATTTAATTTTATTATTTTAAGCCATTTACTAGGATGACTGTCTAGCAGCCAGCCAGCTGGTTTTAGAAGTGCAGATGTTCTCAGCATGGAGTTTTCTTCTGAGCAGACACTAAGCTATTTGCCCTTATTTGCTGACTTCCTTTGGTCATAAGTATACTTCATCCTTTGTAAGTCACTTGCTCCTGTAGCTGGACAGGACAGGGTTTATAACCCTTTCTTAACTATACATGCCAGTGAATATCTATCCCTGTATATTGTACTTTAATGACAAAGTTTTTCTTACTTAAAAGTCATACATTAAGGTCTGAATTCTTACTGTTGCTGAAGTGTGTTACATCTGTTGTGTGGGTAACAAAGAGTAAGTTTCACTGCAGAATGTATTAGCAAAGGGCCTTTTCAGCAGTTTAGGAACAACTGAATTGTTTAGGTTGGAAGGGACCTTTCAGATCATTGAATGCAATCATCAACTTAACGCTGCCAAAAACCACCACTAAACTGTGTCCCTAAGCACCATGTCTACTCATCTTTTAAATATCTCCAAGGATGATGATTCAGCCACTTCCTTGGCAGCCTGTTCCAGTGTTTGATAACCCTTTTGGTGAAGAATTCTTTCCTAGTATCTATTATAAAACTCCCCAGGTGCAACTTGAGGCAAATTCATCTTGGCCTGTCATTTGTTACTTGGGAGAAGAGACCAACCCCCACCTCTCTACAACCTCCACCTCTCTACAACCTCCTTTCAGGTGCTTGAAGAGAGTAACTGGGTTGAAGATGGGGGAAAAAAAACCCCAAAACAGGAGATGCTCCAGTCAACAATCCTAAATATTTGATGTTTCTGTTTGCTTGCCACTTTTCTCAGTAAGGACATTTTTGTTGCCTGGGTAATTAAGACTTTTTCTATCTTATATTTTTTAAGAACAATGGTACAGAGATACACAAAAAAAATTGTATGAGTAGTATCCATTGAATTAACATTGTTACACTAACAAATAGTATGTTGGAAGCTGTAAAGTTTTGGGAATGTAATTTCAGTTGCCCTCCAGAATTTTAATTTATTACTATGTGATTTGAAAGTACTAGAGTCTTGCATTAAACCAGTCCATCAGGTGAAACTAATCTGAATACAGCAGTACAGTTTTCTTGTACTGACAGTCAAAGAAAACTTTACTGCTGCTGAGAGAACTGAATGTAACATAATTCCTCTTCCCATTTCAAGGTGTTCTGTCTTAGGTTCAGCAGCTAAATAGTTTGATCTATAAGGGAATAAAAAAACTTTCTAAAAGCTTTACCTTTTATTCATTCTCAATTTTATTTGTAACTGTGGGTCTTTCCTGGTGGCCATCTTTTTCTGCAGTGTGTACTTTGATGTATCATTCTTGTCATTCTAGGATGCTGCACAGAATTTAATGACCCATCTGACATCTGTGCTGTGAGCATCCTCCTATCTCTCTTCCATTCCCCTCTGCACCTGGGTACACAGAAAGAATGTTTTGTACACTGAACTATTATTTTTTGGTTAAATTTTGTTTTTAGATACACCTTCTGGTAAGTATTTGCATTATAGTGTTAAAAAAAGTGAAATAATGCATCCTGATATTAATTAAAAGGCCCATAAATAAACTGTCACTGATTGTAAGCTGAAAAGATGAAAGAGCAAAGTGTTATAGAAAGGCTGTCTTATTAGAAGAGCATGAAAAAATTAAAATTGAGGCAGGTTAAAAGCAAGCTTTAATTGCATCTTGTTAAGCTTTTTTCTTCTGAAAGCTCTGTCACCTCAGACACTCCAATACCTTAATGACATGTAACTTTCATATACTGCTTCTTAATTTCTCTCAAGTAGCACAGTCTTAAATTCTGTGGAAGTTTTGTTTTTCCTTGTGATTAGTAGATCACAAGCACAGCAGCAAGAAAAACACTGGTACCACCACAGCTGTTGGCTTAAACATACCCCTTGCTTTCTCTCTAGAGTTTTGTGCCACAGGGGGGCTTGTTTGCTCCAGCATAAGGGCTTAAAGAGTCCTGAAATGGAGCTTGTTGGGGAGTGTGGTACTGGAGGCATTACAACTTCCTCTGCGGGACCCAGGCTCCTGGGCAGCCTTTTCACTGGACCCTCAGAGTCTGTTGTGTCAGTGCCCAGTGTATCAGATTGACAGTTACATGTAATGTATCATTTGTGCATACTTATCATCGTGCCCCTGCTGCAGCATAGCAAGGCTTCTCAGCATGATTTTGAGACAATACACACTCTATGAAGGTGAAGGAGGAAATTTGCTTTTGTGCTCCTACTTTTTTCTTGTAATTCCTATGGAAAGCCCAAGTTAAAACACTCAGGTCTGTTTTGTCTAATGCAGAATGCTAACCAAAGGGTCAGATAACTTGGAGAAGCTGAGTAAAGCAGTCAAGGGAGTCATGCATGTTAGGAATACTGTGGTCAAAGGGAAATAAATGCATATTAAATCCATCTCCATACTGAGAATTTACTAAGAAAATAAATAGAGGGAGCCGCTTCCACCAAAAACAGCCTCTCATCCCACCAGCTTGCACTCTGCCTGGGGACTGAAGAAAGGCATGTGTCAAAGACAATAACTATTTGTGTGGATAGATACTTGACAACACACAGTCTGTCAAAGAACAGAGAACAAGGTGAAAAAGTAGAAGCTAAAGGTGTGACAGAAGTGTGAGAATCCCTGTAACAAAAGGCGTGACTGATTTCAGCCATGTTAATGAGCAGGAAACTCTTAGCCGATAGTCAGAGCATGAAGTTAGGCAATTAGAAACCTGTCATTCCATACCAAGAAAATTAGATCCTTTCGGTTTAATTATCAGTCAGTGCCATTAAGACAATATAGCTCTGTATAATGAAAGCTGCAGTTACTGTGTAATGGAGGTAATTGTTTTCGCAGTGGAAGATTTTCACTTTCAGACAAGAGCTTTCAGTATGTGACCAGTTTACAGGCTTTGACCTTCAGCACTTGAATAATGCATGGAGCACTTTGTTTTTCACCCTTCCTCCTGAGATTTGGTATTTTATCCTAAACCACATTTTCACAAAGTTGGTGGAAATGAGCAAAACCACCCACTACACGTACAACTTTCACTAGTCATACAGCATACCCTCTGTTACTGTGATTAGAGCAGCTTACCAAATCATCTTTGATTTAAGACCTTTGCTTTGATGACACAGGGCCAGCTTCCAGCTTGGCTTACCCACTTCTACTGGGAGTAAGGAGGAACAGCACTATTCCAGAAAATCTAGATCACAGATGGTCACTCTAGAGGAGGCAGCATGCACAGAGCAGAAGCTTTGGTGTGACTCTCCAGCACATCAGCTCATTTGTGGTAACAGCTTTCATACATACTGCTATCCTTGCAATACCCTGTGGCAAATGTGTAATGGCATCCTCCTTTTTCACAAAATAGAGCACAGTCAGAATTTATTGCTGTGCTACTCAAATAATTAAATATAGAATTGGTTCATCATAGAATGCTTCTTTTCCTAAATGTCTTTTTCCAACTGTTCTTAGGGACTTGTTGCAGTTACTGTATTCTGCTCTAGGGTCGATGTTGGGACATTGCCACACAAAGACATTCTTACACAGTATCTGGTACACAGTGAGGGGTATTGGAGAAGAACTTGTTTACAGGCTTGAAGAGCAGTATAAAATTTTGGATTCCCTGTGAACTGCTGAGCTTCCAGTTACTGCTTTTCTCATAGCAACTGAGAAAAAATAAAAATTACATCAAAGACTAAAAGTGTAATCTACAAACATTAAATACTTTATGTATTCTTTACTCTGTTCATAAATTTTGGTTGTGATCAAGCTGGGAGCTAGATTTTGCAGTATCTGGCAGGTGATCTGAATAAATCTTTAATACGTCTAATAAATAATTACCACTTCTGTATTTGTCTGTGCTTAGGACATGGTGCTCCAAAGTACATCTTGATTGCTTTGACACGAGGGTATTTTAGTTCTACAGATTATTTCAATCTGCTAATAATGGGTATCTTTACTAAAATCTCTACTTATATTTTCAATGGACAGACTTTTTATTGGTACAAGCTGCTTTTGAGATACTCCTTAATATGCTATACACTTTTTGAGGTCAGGATACTAAAATAATGAAAATCTTTGCATAAAATTCAAAATAAGTGAAAACAGTTAGCAAACTTTCAATCAGAAGACCTCATCAGTTACTAACAGGATCAGGACATCTGATCATTCAGGGGGCATGACAGTTTTGCAGTAAAATGTACAAGATAAAGACTTAAGTCTGTTCTATTTCTCAAGGAGCTGACTGTTCACAGCTGTTTCATCTTGATGGAACTGAACTAGGAGGTGACAAATTCAAATAAAATCAGTCACAACAGAACCTCTCTTTATATATATATATATATATCCATCTCTTTGGATAAACTGTGATAATATTTTGCTCTAGTCACCGCCTGTGGCAGGTTTTGTATGGGTTTTATAGTGGTATGTATACCATGTGCATGTCATTCAGCATTAGCCTAATCATGTCAAGACTATGTTAAGTTACTTCACACCTGTCTGTTCTCTATCTGTTCTCAGATACTGACAAAATTTTCACGTGGTGCTTTATGTTATCCTAACAAATTAGCTAGTCTCCATCAGCTTATCTTTCTCTGGGTGTTTTCTGATTCCATTTGTTCCTTAGAAGCACTCTAAAATCCATACCATAAATTATTTCATGGATCCACTCTGAATATGTACTCTTTTTTTTCTCCTAAACATGTTTACTTCCTTCTGGTCCTAAAGCAGTCCATCATTTCAGTAAAATATTAAGAGTCATCAGTATATTTGACTCACTATGCTAGCAGCAATTTTTTAGAGTGTTTGAATGGTTATGGCTGCTGTAGTGAACATTTTTGACAGAAGGATGGGAATACTATCAGTTTTGTATTAGTAGCATGATTCACTGACTGAAGACAGATGCGGAATTGCAGCTGGGTCCACAGTGTCCTCAGGCATAGTGGAGAAAGTACAACTTAGGGAGAGTTTTCACTGGAGAATTTCTGTGCTGTTTTGAGTAAACAAGTATTTTGTAACAAAACCAGACTCTGTACCATAGAATGACCTTCCCCAGCTGTTTTGCAGTACTTTATTAAATCAGCCACATTGGTGAGAACTTCCAGAACAGAGCACAATACTAATCCTTCCTGTTTAACTTCATTAGGAGCATTCTTAGAAATTTCCCCTGTCAGGAAGCTAATGAAAACAAAATAATTAACATTTTTGTGTTCTTTGCTAATTGAGGACTGTGTGTTATTTAAAACCACTGGACACTATTTGACTTAATAGAGTTTCGCTTAGGGTCTATATTATGGCATTTACTGATGAAACCTTGTTTTTCAGCTGAAAGAAACCCCACTGATGCTCTTATCTGACCCTTCTTGTGACTGTAGGTCACTGTGACATATTTATTTTATGATGTCCCAGCTTAGAAAACTTAGGCAAAAAATGAGGTAAAACTCTTTCAGCTCTTAATTTCTCCAGTGGTTAGAAGACATCTAAAAGCAGCCTAGACCATGTTTGTGGCCACTTGCTTCAACCAGTGTTACCCTTTGGTTTTATGGTCTGAGACAATGCTTAGTAGTATTACCCTTCTGCATTTCTCATTTTTATGCAGCCTGGACTTGCAAACTTCCTACTACCAGAAATTGAATTTACACTTAGAAATTTGTCTGTGCATCTTGCTGCTCTGAAAACATGTGTAAACTGCAATTTAGCCAGAGGTGCGCTCTGTAGCAGTAAAATAATCTACTTGGCAATGGTCTCTGGTCTACAAACAATGTGATGTAGACTGTGTCCTGTTCACAGTACAGCATGGTTGTGTGTCTTTATGTACAGTGAATGGTTTCTAATACCTCTGGGCCACATGGGTCACCTCTTTGGCCCTGAAACATGACTCATAAATGTAGAAATTTCAGTCTAAGATTCCTGTAAGCAGTGTGTGCCCTCCCTGGTGTCACAGCCCACCAGGGAGGTCATTTTATAACCCAGTTTTGAGTTTATATGTGACATGAATGTCTGTAGAAGATGCTGAGAATGTAAGCATATTTGGAATAGTACTGAAGGTGCGTATGGACTGGAGGGAGCTATGCTTGGTACAAACATGACCACATCTGGAATATCATGTTCAGTTCTGGTCTCTTCAGTTCAGGAAGGACAGGGGCCTGCTGTTGAGGGTACAGTGCAGAGCAACAAAGATGATGAAGGGATTGGAGCATCTTCCTTACGACAAGGGGCAACAGGTGCACATCTGGAACATAGGAGGTTCCATATAAATGCAAGAAAAAATTTCTTCATGGTGAGGATGACAGAACACTGGAACGGGCTGTGCAGAGGGGTTGTGGAGTCTCCTTCTCTGGAGACATTAAAAACCTGCCTGGATGCTTTCCTGTGACTTAATCTAGGTGTTCCTGCTCTGTCAGGGGCATTGGACTCGATGAACTCTTGTGGTCCCTTCCAATCCGNAGATGAACTCTTGTCGTCCCTTCCAATCCCTGATATTCTGTGATTCTGTGATCCATGGCAAGGTAACATCAGGGAACAAGACCTACAGGTTTTAGCTACTTAAATCCTTACAGAGATGCTACTTAGCAGTAGGCTCAGGCTGTGATTAAGTCTTGCAGCAGAAATTGCTCGGGATGAGGCAGGATACATAAATGATGGAGTCACAGAAGTTGGAGTCACAGAAGGAGGAACAAATAGAATGTGCTGAGTTGGAAGGGATCTTCAAAGGTTATTTAGTCCAGACCTTCTGCTGTGTGCAGGGACTTGCACTAGATCAGATTGCTCAGAGCCTCATCAAGCCTGGCCTTGAATGTCTTCAGGGATGGGACCTCCACCAGCTCTTTGGGCAACCTGATCCAGTGTCTCATCACACTCATGGTGGAATTATACCAGCTAAATGCCTTGGGGACAAATTTATGTTGGCAGTAGGACCAAGGGGCACAAGTTAGGGTGCATATGAATGTTACAAGTTATTACACACAACCTTTTGGTACAAAGTGAAACTCTCAAAGAAGTGAATTTTTAAGGAGCAGAACCAGCTTATAGAAAATTAGTACTTTGTGTCATGTGTCTGGTGCTTTTAACATACTATTCAGAGCCTTGCAGGTAATTTATCATCTTGCTGTGTTCATGACATTAACAGCATTACTTTATATCTCTTTACAGCAGCTAGATCTATAGCCCGTGAGTCACAAATGCATCCTTTGTGAGAAAGAAAAAAAGGGGTATTTGATGAAGAATATGATTTAGTGAGTTAAAAAGCAGTGGAACTTGTCTCTGCACCACCGCTCCTACAACATTTTCCCAGACTAAATCGTAATGCAAGGTGCTTTTTGCACTTTGAACTCTGTCTCTTTGTAGTGTCTATATGCAGCATTTGGAAAAGGTATTGTCTATATGCAGCTAAGCAAAGACAGATTACTTTGTGCATGTTAAATCATTCTTTTTTATAGGTAGTAAGGACAAGATGCTGGATTTACAGGATTTTTTAATGCTTTAAAATTGCGTGAGACTAGTATGGTCCTCAAAAGGATAGCTATTTGAAGGTCCAGCTTATTGCCTGGCTTCTCTAAGTTGTGTCAGCCATGCCTGTATTATTCCTTCTTAAGAAAAATCTGGTGTATTCTTAAAGATTTCAGAAGAGGGAAATTTTATAGTCCTCGTAGTTATTTCAGTGCTCACTATTGCCTGCTTAGCAGTTCTTCCCCCTTTTTTTCAATTATTTCTGACCTGAGCACATGAATCCTGCTAAAAGCATTTAGCTGGTACTTCTACAAGTATTTGAGGAATGTCACTGGAAGAGTCTGAATGCCAAAGCACCATAGATATTCCTCAAGGTCAGTTTTGGAAACAGATGATTTTGGACATTCTGTGTTGCATTTGTCTTCATTTAGGAATCCCATCTCCCAGATCCTGTAAAATAAATGGGTCTGGAAACAGTTGTGTTTTCTTCTCTTGACTGCATTTTATAGTATTAATCTCTAGCTTTATTTTTAATGTGGCAGGTAATTTAATAAGGCTTTTGAAAACAACACTCTTTTCCCATCATCTTTTATGTTTTCTGGGGTAGAAAGAATCTCAGAATCATAGATCTGACCCTGTTTCTACTAAGGGAATGATGAAATTCCATTTAGGCCCAGACTGAAAATTTTGAACTTAATCCTTCAGTGTCACAAAGAATCAGAATACATCCAACTACCTGAACATCAATTCACTTGAATGGTTTTGGGCAGTGTGATTTTAAAATTATTAACTTTTTTTTTTTCTTAAGAAAATATTACATAAATGTTCTCTCACAGCTTCCAAGTTAGGATCAGTATTTGTTTCCTGTTCCAGAAAATATGGGGACATATTGTAAGAATATAAAGCCCTACCCAAGCCACAGTAAGGACCTGAAGACATGTTACTGAGGAAAAGGTGTGTTTGTAAAGTCCAGCAGTAACTGTCATCTTGTGTGCTTTTTTCATAAGTAATTGGTATATAATTAGAAGGGCATAGACTTCCAAAGGCCTTTGTTAAGGGGAAAAGCAGGCAAATGGGTAGTCACTGTGAAGTAAATGACATGCAGAAAGTCATCCTGTCACTTGTTTGTGCCTTCAGATCTAAATGCTGAAAATCATTTCCATGTGAAAAGTGAGGTCTGTTGAGCTCATCCTTCGATAAAATATTACCAGGGCTTGGTCTGATCTTCATTACTTGGAAAATTGCTTCACTGAGCAATGCCAGAACTTTTTTTTTTCTCACACAGAGTTCTTTTTTTTTTGTTTGTTCAGACCACATGTTCATGTGGCACAGTATAAAATGCCACATTTTCCACTTAAGCAAAAAGCTCTGAAGAAAAATATGTTAAGTATCAAAGCTCTGTCAGAAATAAAGCAACTTTGAGTCAAAGCACAGAGTTGATGCACAACAACAGAAAAAATAAACACCTTTGCAGGTAAACCTTGTGCTGAGGAAAAAAATAAATTGATTTGTTAGTGGGAATTTCAGAAAATTTCTGTTACAGATGTATAGAAATTTCAGTTGTGTATAATGATCAGAAAGGATTTCTGCAAAAGCAGATAATATTGAAAATGAGATTTAAACTGAGTGTGTTAAAACTTTGGACTTTCTCTCTCTCCAGAAATATCTGACAGTTCATACGGCTTTTCTTGCCAACGGTTTTGATTTTTGTTTCCAAATAAACCTGCCAGTTGCTTAGTCGATTAGTGCTAGTCTTCCAAGAATTCTTTTGATAACCAGTAGATCTCTAGTCATGCAAACACTTTCTGTGAGACAGTCAGGAATAAAAGAAGTCAGATGGTACAAGAATTGGTTTTCTTTTCAACTGAACCTTTCGTTTTTGGAAGGAGAAAGAAGTTGTTGTCTGTTCTTGCTGAGATCCATGTATGTTCTCTATTGAAATAGAAAATCAGGTTCTTTCTCTTTTGACATGCAGCTGAAGAACAAAAATTTTGAATACTCTAAAATCAGAAGTCTTTAAGATAACCTCACCTTAGACATTGATTCTGTTGCTGTTTGAGGAAGGTCTTGGAGTCTGTAACTTAATGCAGCCACCTCTGAAACAGAATTGCCTAAATGCTTTTGTTGTAAAGGTGCTGTGGGTTTAGTGAGCTGTCAGCACACTAAATTCCTTCTCTCTGTCTCCTCTTGCTCCCTAACTGTACCTATTAGTATCTATTAACCTCTTGTTCACATCAAAAAATGAGGTAAATTATTTTATTTCTAACTGCACGTAACAGGTACCTGGAGCAATTAACTCATTACTACCTAACTAGGTCATGGACTGGGTATGTTTGGGTTTCCTTTTAACAACAGTCAATCACGGAGCTCCTTTCTCACATTTAGGAGAGGAAGATTTTTTTTCCCTTCAGTTAGACTAGTCACTTAAGATGAATTTGCCACTATATGTTTTCTCTTGTTATTTAGATGTATGAGATTTCTGTTTTAGAATGTCTCTTTGGCCAGCTTTACCTGCTTATAGAAATGGATTGAGCTAAATGTTGCTGCTGTCTCATTTCTGGTCACCAAGTACTCAGCAGGTCTTGCCATTTGGGGTATTCTACCATTGTTCTTAGGTGTAACAGTAAGTAAGTTCTTGTTCAGAGATAACACTGTAACTGGAGCAAATTAAATTAGGATGCTTTGGTGGAGGAATTTTTGTAAATATATTTTTTAAATGACACCAGTTTTACCACTGATTGTGGGATGGATAAAATTTTGGGTAACTGCTTTTGAAAATATTTTCCATGCAAGACAAAGGAGCTAATCTTCATATTTTAAGAGAGAGGGCTCATCCTCAGGGAAATGCCTACAATTCACAGGTGAGGCCCAGAGGAACTAATTGAAGTGGAAATGGAACTTTAGGACAGAGCAGCAACTTTGGTTGTCTAAGGTTCCCTTCAGCTGTTGTTTCTCCTAGCCTACATCAAGAAGAAGTAAATATGTGTATATGTTCTCTGGTTTCATTCATCCATCCTTCTTACATCTTATAAAGCAGATAACATTTTTAATGAATTAAACAAATTAATTGAAAACGTGCTGCATGCTAGCTTTGCTGTTTCATGACTGCTCTTAATTACTTTGCTCTGTTTATGACTATTGGGAAAGTTGGTGCAACAAGTGAATAGTTTTGACTGACAGTTTATGAAAGTCAATGCTGAATTTACATTCCTTATGTCAAGGAAGATTTGCATACTTTGTTTTCTCTCTAATAAAGGGATCTGTCACTAGCTTGATTTTAATACTCATTCCCAGTGGTTAATATATGGCTGAATGACAATCCAAATACATAATGTCTGAGAACCTGTCTTAAATTTGTCTTTTTAATGTGATGACCCTTAGAGTGTTCATAAAATTTTAAATGTAACAAATGATGTGGATTTCCAGAATGATTTTTGGACTGTAATTTTTGCTGTAAGGTTTTAAATGCATCTACATACATGTGTTTTAAAAGAAGTAGTAACTGTCCTATAAAAAGATAGCACATTTTCAAAGGAATAGGTTAATATAAATTATAGTTTCCTCTCTTTAACATTTTTTATGTTACACAGATTTGTCATAACATTTACTGTAGCAGTCATTTATTCTGCTATGACTGTACTTAAAATCAGAGACATTTCATTGAAAAGACTGAGATAGTGCCAGGCCCATCTTCACAGTGTTTGTCACTCAGAAAACTAAGGCCTAAGAATTTCAATATTCTTGGTTTTTAGATTTGAGTATTGTTGCAATTTGATTCTCTGCCATGGAAGAACGGAGTCATGGGAGTGTCCTACTTCTGTGTTCCACTCTGAAGCTCTTCTTGCTCTATAGAGAGTGGGAGCCCAGGGATATGAGAACAGCTGAATTCTTAAAAAGATTCTGTAGGGAGAAGGTGAGGTGGAAGTTGTAGAGTGTGCTCAAGGTCTTCCAGATAGTGGTGCATGAGGTCTGAACAGTATTTCCTTGATTCTCATAAACCACCAGAAGTTTTTTTAAAGCTGTCATGCACAAAAAGGGCAGTGGCTATGAGTGCGGGTGTATTGGCAGTACAACTGTGTAATTGTAAAAAGGAAAAAAATCAAACAGTATTTATCACATATAAAACCACTCTATGAATTCTGCTGATGTTTTGGACCCCTGTTTGCTTGTTTATTTGTCAACAAGTAGCTGAGGAGCATTTTAATTAAAAGAGTATTAAAGAAAAGCAAATGTAAGTGCTAGTCATGCTAAGTATCCGTAAACATGCTCACCTAGAGTCATTTTGAAGGATGATTGTCCCTGTTTACACTAAGGACTTGTTCACAAAAGTAAAACAAATTTCTCTGAAGAGCATAAAATATTGCATCAAGGAGCGCAAACACTATCACGTGTGAGACACTCATGGTTTAACTAAGCATGAACTGTCATGATTCCATTTATCCTGTGCAGCCAATGTTGCTGTGCTCATTTTAATAAACTAACACTTCTGAGTAGTGAAAAATTTCCTAAAAGATTAGCAAACAGTGCAACAGAGTCATCAACATTTTTGCTAAAAGTTGATTGACTTTCCATCTTTCCTTTACTGAGTCTGTAGAACAAATTTCATTTGTCCTAGCACTTGACATTTGCAGTGTTTATCTTCTTCTTGGTGATTTTATGCATAGAACACTGTGAATTGTCTCTTCTCTTATTGGAAGCTTCACCTTCTTATAGGAAAACCTTTTCCAGATGACGAATTCATTAACACATCACTCCTGTATGTTTAAAGTCCCTACATTGGAAAGGTTAAAACACAGTGTTCAGACCGGCAGTCTGTTTTTTTTCTGATGCTTTAAATCAGTACTTTGCCGAGTTTCCCTTTCACCATCTTTTCCGTGGGGAAATGGCACTCAGCTTTGAGGTTTCAAAGAAGGAGCAGGGCATTGGTGTGTTTTGTTTTTCTTCTTTTCCTGCTCATTTCAACTGGCTGACAAAAGTGACTGGTGTGAGTTGGTTTGTGAGAGTTAAACAGACTGGGTCACTCACTCAGAGACAAGTAAGAAAGTCTATGAAGCCATTCGGGGATTGATCTTTTTGTTGATTTCAGTAATATCTACCAGCTGCTTCTCAGAAGTGCTGAGAATTTTGTCCTCGTTTTTCTGTGTAATTTTTATTCCTTTCTCCTTTCACCAAAGCGATTGTGTAGGACAGCTGGGAAACCCTGCCTGCATGCAATGTTTTACGAATACCTTGATACCAAAAGACAAATTAAAAGCTGGCTGCTCAGTGGGAATGTCGATGCTTTGCAGAAACATTCAGCATCATGATTTCACCTGCGATAACAAGCAGGGACAGAAGAGAGTTGAGAATATGCAGTGAGTAGTTTGAGATGTTTTTTATTCATGGAGACAAAATTCACAAAACCATATTAAGGAAGGTTACTTTTCAGTATTAATCACGAAAGACTTAAATTTGACAGCAGCACCTGCTAGAAGGGTGCTTAGTTTTGCCGGGAAATTGAAAAATCAATCCTTTTGCCCTCACACCAGGAGGGGATCAGCCTGCACTCTCCAGGGCTGTCGCTCCTCCGCTGCCTGCTGTTCCAGATGTGCCCGAGGTGCACCATCGCCATCTAGTGGCTACTGTGCAGTAAGGAAAATGAGCCCGTTACTGGCTGGTATCTGAGGCATTTTATGGGTGACAAAATGTAGCTTTTTAAGGTTTTCAGAACAACCTGTGTGTATTTACTTGCCTGAATAAATCCCTTTTAAAAAGAAATTTAAAATTCAAACTTTTTCCTTTTAGTTTTTCGATTAAGTGTAGCCCACTTGTAGCTGTTTCTCAGAAGTTTCGCAGAAGTTGCAAGAAAACTGAGAGGAACTTAATGTGATAAACCAAAGCATTCTATAGACACAGGTTAGTCATGCACAAAATGCTGGAGATAGTGGCATACTAAGCTTAGTTTCCATTCTTTGTTTCTCACTTGGAATAGCTACAAATCACATAGGGCAAACATTAATAAATGACAGTATTTCAACATCATTCATCCTCTAATAATATGGGATGTTGAATCTAGAAGGAAGAATGCAACCAACTAAGAGGGAAAAGTTCTGTTTGGAGATTTAATGAAGTTTCCATGTGATCTTTTAGCTCTGCTCCTTTAATTTTGCATTTAAAAAATTGCAAAATTATTCATGCACCCCTCTTATCCTGATGTCCGTTCACAGAACAAGCTGACTATAGCAAGGACTGTTGTCACAGAGCATGGTAATGTGACAGAGGCACAGAAACAAGCAGAAGATTCTCTATGTTTGCAAATTACACAGAAAAATGGAAAATAGCATCCCTGCATAGTGATACCATTGTTCTCTTCTTCAGTTTTTTTAAATGAACAACTTCTGTGGTTTTATTTAGAAGATAAGGTTTTGGCAGGATAGATTTCTTCCCTCCCCTATGGAAAATCATCACTAATGTGCTCCAACTTTTTCAGTTCTTTTCTCCCTGCTGCTGAGTTCATTTGTATAGGGTGGAGGAGACAGGTGATCTTGCCTCCTAGAATGGCAGGGAAAACAGTGTAAGTTTATTTTATTACAACCAGCTTGTTGTTCAAGTAACTACTTCCTTCCTGCCCCTTCAGGCTAAAGCTACCAGCTTGTAGATGTGAAAGAAATGGCTGTATGCCTAAACACACGCCATTAGTAGTTCTGCAGTCTTTTATAAGGCATGAAGCAAGTGAAATTGTTGCATAAATTGAGAAAGAGTCATTATCTTTTTGCATGTTAAGTCTTTCATTTTCAGGACTTTTCTTTCTTTAGTTTTGGTAATGACCATGCACAGTTTTGAAAGATTTTCAAAGACAGAAGTGCATGAAAGCTGTCTTTTGAGACTGATACGGATTATGATATTGATTTACTTAGTTTTAATCTCTGTATTGGGAAATATTTTCTGTCCTTTTCTTTTTTTTTTTGATAAGCCATCAGCATGGTTAAAGAAATTGTTTTGTTGTAACATCAAAATGTGGAATTTATTAGACAAGTTCAAACCGAAGCACTGAAGAAAAAAAGATTGAAGCATGTTTCTTTGTTCTGTTGTCATCAGAAAGTTCCTCATAAATTAATTTAATCTTTCCTGCCCACAAGGTTTAACCAAATACTGAAAAAAATAGGAAAATTATAATATGTTTTACAGATACTAAGATGTAACTGTATTCTAGATGCATATGTTGAAATCATCATCTCAAATTCAGAAGTTGACTGTGCCAACATGCCTGAAGAGCAATGCCTTTACAGTCATGTGTTTAAGTCTCTTTATGGTTCAAAGCTTTTTCTTGACTGAGGTATCTTACTGATGCATTTACTTAGTACAAAGCTTGATCTAAAAGTGCAGGACATGGATAGGAGATGACTGCACTTTGTGGGACCTGTGCTGTATCTGAACAGCCAGGCTCTGTAGTTTTTTAAGCCTTCCTTTCCCTGGCCACCCATATTCCCACTTTTCAAGCTACAGGAGGGCCTATGCTCTTGTGTGCCCTAATCTAGCACTATGTGGTCAGGACTTAAGTCCTCTAAACTAGTAGAAGATGACACTATTTCACTGATAGATAGAATCTTGACAGAATTCTGTGGAGGAGAAGAATTTAATCATTTGATCTCAGAAGCATGTGTCAGGTTTCATACATGGCAAGCACTGCATTGTTATTTGTGATGTATCCCATCATCTAAAATTTGTATACTCTTTCTCCATCTGTATGGATTTGAATGTGGTAAGAAAATCAGGGCATGCTACTGTGATAGCTTACATGATGGCTTTAGGTAGATGTGGTTAAAGAAATATCCAGGAAAAAGATAGAATCAGTGATTATTATCTTCAAATGTAACTTCTAGGAAAACAAAAACCTTCAGTAAGGCAGATGTTAACTTTGAATTATTTATTCTTCCTTTTAAAAACAAAGCATTTCATGGTGTTGGATTCTTTACTTACCCTTGCCTTTATTCTGTATCCAGTTGAAGCAGTATTTACTGTTCACAGCATGGTTCCTGGCATGAGTATTGAAAGCTTTGTTACTTTCTCATCACATATCTTAAGTAAGAATGTATATTTTTAGTGGTGATTGCTTTCTAATAGCCTTAACAACAACTTTCACCAGCTATGTTTTTACTTTAGTGTCATGGACAAAGACATACAATTTCAATTGGGTTAATTATACAGTTTTGTCCATTCATAGGATTTCTTTACTGTGGCAGATGAACCAGTGTAAATGTTTTAAATACTTTGCATTACATCCCCTCTATCTTTCTAATCTTCACAGTGACTTCCTCATTGGTAATGACTAATTACAGTTTCCTAGCCAGCAACTTTTAATAGATTCTTCTTTTTTCTTAATCTCTGTCTGTCCTCGACAGCACTGTTTTGTTCAATAATTTAATCAGTGCAGCAATGATATAATATTAGATAATGGAACCATCACTTTTTTTAATTTTTGAAATGCAAAATAACCATAAAGTAATCACTGATTAATATTTCAGAATTGATAGAGACCACTCTCTTTTCTGAAGAAACAGAAAGGCATTTGCTGTATATATTGAATACTTTTTCTTTCTTTGTATTTTTATTTCTGTCCTTGGGTCCTGAGAACTGTATTCCATAAGTAGGAAGGAATATGATAACTAGAAAAGCTAACATAAATGATTATCATTTTTGCTTACCCACCACAACCATGTTGATCATTCAACACCTGCGTACCAGAGGAAGGAGTTTATACTGAAAGATTCCATCCATTCCTCTCTGTTCTTACCAGTGAAGACTTGTCTGCAGAAGGGACTCCATAAGACAAAACCACTTCTATGTTCATCCCACCTGTGTTAGCAGACAAAGGGATGTAGATAATGCAAATTAAGTGGCAGAGTAATGGCACAGAGTTCCTTATAGGCTGGTGTCATATTTGGAGAAACTCCTAGACTCAGGAATTTCTGACTAGAATCGCTCTTTTCTCTGGGAAGAGGATCAGATAGTCAGTGGCTCATGCTTACTATCCACCTGCTGGTTGTAGCTGCTGTGTTTTGATCAGGACAGTATTCCTCACCCTCTTTCTCATTTATTCAGGATGTTTCATGAAACAGAGCAGTAGTGGAATGAAGCTGGCAGGTGACTGCAGGACAGTTCCACAATTTCACAGCAGTTTGTGAGATTTCACAGTTTAATTTCACAGTTTAATTCTGTTCCTTCTCGGAACAAAAAAAAATTACTTCAAACAGGAGTGCTGTATGAGCCCTAAACATAGTCTGTATTTTGAAATTTTCATAGAAGAGATGAGGAATGAGGGAGAGGTGGCTGTGGCATATTATCCCTCAGACAATAGGATGAGTTTGGATCTTAAGTTTATATAACTTGATGGCTTTTATTCACAAATGGTTTCTACCAACATAAGCACCTCTTAACTTTTCTTTCACCTTCTTCCTCTCACCCCATAGTGATACAGAAAGTTCAAATAAAAATTGTTTTTAACGTTCCTCAATAATGTGTGTTAATGTAGCTACCCTAGCTACCTGCTTGAATTTTGAAACTGTTCAGTAGCAGGTCGAAGTGTACTTGCTGGTGAACAGGCACCTTATGGAATCATAGAATGTGTTGAGTTGAGACCTTCAAAGATCTTTTAGTCCAACTCCCCTGCAGTTAGCAGGGACATCCTGCAGTAGAACAGTTTTCTTACAGCCTCATCAAGCCTACCCTTCTGGGATGAGGCCTCCATCTCATCTCTGGGTAACCTGTTTCAGTGCCTCACCACCCTCATGTGGAAGAGCTTCTTCCTAATGTCAAATCTAAACTTGCCCTGCTCTAGTTTTAAAACCCTTTGTCCTACAACTACAAACAGTTCCTGTTTTCCTGTAGGCCCCCTTTACATACTGGTGGGCTGCTATGAGGTCTCTCTGGAGCCTATTCCAGACTGAACAACCCCAACTCAGCCTAGAAGGAGTTACAGATCCTTGATCATCCTTGTGGCCTTTCTCAGCACGTTGTTGCTGCTTTCTCAGTGTTACTGTTATTAATAGGGATTCATTTCACCTACTGAGTGTTTGTCCTGACAGATTTAATTAAATCTGCCTTTTCTCATGGGTGCTGCTGAAGTCATACTGTGGGACAAATTCTGCCTTTGGAGACATTTGCATACTAACAGTAAACCTACCTAAGGGATTGTGTATATGTGTCCAGTGAGAATCACAGATCACACAGATCACAAATCACAGAATGACTCGGGTTGGAAGGGACCTCAAGGATCATGTAACTCCAACCCCCCTGTCTAGCAGGGCCACCTAACAAACACATTTACTAGATCAGGTTGCCCAGGGCCCCGTCCAACCTGGCCTTGAACACCTCCAA
>VZTY01021532.1:82484-175657 GCA_013400935.1 Turnix velox
GTATCAACCGCACCACTCAGCTTGGTGTCATCAATTGAGTGCTGAGGGTGCACTCAATTCCCTCATCCATGTCATTAATAAAGATGTTAAAGAGCACCGGTCCCAAGACAGACCCTTGGGGGACACTGCTTGTTACCGGCCTCCACCTGGCAATTGAGCCATTGACCACCACCCTCTGTCTGCGACCTTTCAACCAATTGCTTCTCCATCTAGTTGTCCACCCATCAAATCCACTTCCCTCCAATTTGGAGATAAGGATGTGGTGGGGGACCATGTCAAAGGCCTTGCTCAGGTCCAGGTAAATTACATCGGTCGCCTTCCCTTCATCCACCATCGCAGTCACTCCATCATAGAAGGCCACAAGATTAGTTAAGCATGACCTTCCCCTGGTGAAGGTCCAGTCTGATGCAAAACTGATTAATATTCATTTGCAAAAGGAAATGCACCTGAAAAACTTCTCTTTGAAGAGAGGAGTTGAAAGATACCTTTCAGAGTAAAAGAAGATTAAATAGTTATAGTATTAATGTTTGCTAATACTGAAAACTGTTAGGGAGGCTTAATATCAAACATTTTCATTTTTCCTCTTAACAGGCACGAGCATATTTACTGTTTATGAAGCTGCTTCTCAAGAAGGCTGGGTCTTCCTTATGTACCGAGCAATCGACAGCTTTCCTCGATGGCGTTCATACTTCTACTTCATCACCTTAATTTTCTTTCTGGCCTGGCTTGTTAAGGTACTGAAGAATGTGTTCTTTTAAACCTGTCTGGAAGGTAGATCAAATTAGGATTAGTTTCTTCTCCTCGTGATGAGTTTTGTGAGATTCTTTCTTGTTCTTTTATTTTGCAGAATGTTTTCATTGCTGTCATCATAGAAACGTTTGCAGAAATTAGAGTACAGTTCCAGCAGATGTGGGGATCCAGGAGTAGTACTACTTCAACTGCCACTACCCAGGTGAAACACATGAGATACTGAGATTTTGGGGGGCTTGATTTGGTTTAGTTAAGTAATGAATAGAAAGCCAAAATTTCCTGTTAACTGTTATTTGTTTGTCACTATGTTACTTCATGTATTTTAAAGTTGATACATGAATTTTCATTTAAAATTAAATTCTAGGATATATTATCCAATTAGACTTTGTTAATAATAGATAATGTTATGTATTATGGTTCTCAGTACAGCTATTTTTTTTATATTTATTTCCTTTTAGTAAAGTAAGACAGTGCTTTTTTTATCATGTCATTAGTGGGTTTGGAATTAGGGCTGCTATTGAATATCACTTTCTGTGCTAAACTTAGTTATATTGCTAGCTGTAGCTGAAAGAGAGGTCTGGGGGTGCTGAAGTGTTTGGAGAAGCTCGGGATGGAACTGAGAAGGGCATATTGTGACTAACAAAGGATGAAGTGCTAACACAGTGAAAGACGCACACTGGTATTTGAAGTAGCCACAGAAAGCAAGAAACTGAATATGAGAAAATGAGTAGGAGGAGGCTGTAATAGGTAGAGTTCATAGTGCGTGCTTGGTGATGTGAAAGACCTGCTATGATAAATAGGGGCTAAAGGGTTGAGATTTCAATTTCCCTACTCATTATTGTAACAATCGTATTATGTATCCTGGATGTAAAAAAGGCCAGGCTAATGTGGTTTACCATCTGTAAGATGCAGAAAGCCCTTAGGAACACAGATGTGAGGAACATATCCATGGGGAAATTTTTTATAACCTCTTTAGCTAGAGGTTATTTATTTTCTTAAGCCAGGAGATTTAAGCATTTCAAAAGTATTTATTAAATAATTTCTGATATTCCTTTGGATATTCCTGTAATCCATATGTAAATCTAGTGCTTTTCTGCCTGCTGCTGTATTTTCACTGCAACAAACATTTTGTCAGTAATTCTTACTCTATGTATCGCTTTATCAAAGCAGACTTGATATCAATTTAAAATCTAACACAAAATGACTTTTCCACATGACACATACTTAGCCTGAGGAACATAATGTTTGTTTCATCTCTGATGGGACAAATTTATGAGCCTACAGTTTTAACCAACTTACTCTGAACTAAAAGCTGGGACACAGATCAACATAAGGAAACTTCAGAAGCAGCCACCATTAAGAAATTTCAAGGATTAAAGAAATTCCCAAAATGACGTCATTGTGCCAAAGAATACGAATTTATGGAGTATGGCTTACATCATGCACCATAAAAATAGCATGTTGGCTGCAGATAAGTGGTTACTTTGTTCCCTGAGTCACCAGCCTAATGGGACATAAGAGGAGTTCAACTTAACAAAGTACAGAAATCATTTCTCCTTTTCTTTATCAAGAAGGGCAGAAAATTTTTGTGCAGTTTCTTGTTCTAAGCACCAGATGAAAGTTAAAAACCTGGGTAGTTTTCTACATTAAATAACCTTGAGAAAAAGGAAGTTATCTTGCTTCTTTTCCCCACTTCATAAACCATTGAACTGTTTCTAAAACTTTGTCCTATAGAAAAGAGAATGAGTGCCTGAAAGTCAGAGTCAAGGAAGGGATCTCTCAAAGGATAAAAGGAAGCTCTTGTAAAACATTTCAGCACTTCACATTGCAAAGAGGAGAAACTTGTTGCTGATTTGAGTTGGCATCATTACAACCATATTTGTATGACACTGTCCACAGACTGATGAACTTTTTAGCTTCAAGCAGGCTGTATTCTCAAGGTGACTTGTTTGGGTGGGGGATGTCAAATCAAAGGTGGAAACTTTGCCACACTTCATTATATAGTACATATAGATTCTTAGGTGGCAGTTCAAAATGCCTAAGCCATTCATTTTCTTTTGAGGACATGATTTCTTACTGCTCCTTATGTCCAGAAGTCTGCATCTTTTTATGTCCTGATTTCTCAGGGGGGAAAAAAAAATAATTCCTATAACAGTACTTCCAGAGATTATTGGAAAAATGTGAATACTGCTGTAGTCCAGAGAGCCTTCTCCATTCACATCAGTAGAGCTGGGATATCATTCAGCTTTTTGCAGGAATTCTAAGCTCTACAGAAGGACTGTACAGCTACTCTTGATACGCATCAGTGCAGCACAAATAAAGTCTATTTCTTGGAGTAAAATAATTTTGCTGATAAAAAAGACAAGTTTGTCTATTATTTGCGAATATACCATGAAACTTACTTTTTGGTCACAACGTGTTTGTACTTCCTCAGGGGCAAACTTACCTTGTTAAGGAATTCATTCTGAAGAGTACCACTGTGTAATGTTTAATGTTACAGATGAGAGATTAATTGAATCAGTTTCCACATTAGAACAAACATGGTGTTTGATGTTATCTGAGTAAAATTCAGCCTCTATTAATGAAGCGAGAAGAGCATGCTACTTTTCTTTCTGTAGCAGTAAGAACCATTTCCCTCTTATTTTAAACTAGCAATCTTAAAAATGTATGCAGGCCCTTAAGGGGAATGTATTAGATTTCACTTGTATTTAGTTTCACATAAAACATTTTTGACAATTTTCCCTTTCAAGATGTTTCATGAAGATGCTGCTGGAGGTTGGCAGCTTGTGGCTGTTGATGTGAATAAACCCCAGGGCAGAGCTCCTGCATGTCTACAGGTAAGACATTGCTTTTTAATAAATCAGTATGTGTAATGAGCACTACTCAAATGTTGGCATAAGGAGACTGTAGTGAGAAATAGCTGTGATACTCTTAGTTATAAATTCCTTTAAATCCATTATATTTTGATGTGTATGCTTGTTCTTGAAAATCGCAGGTCATCAAAAACAGGAACAGCACAACCAGAGGGAGAAGATTTGAGAAACACATTCCTTATAAAAGATCATAAAACAAAGATTTTAGATTTTTTAAACATAAAAAAGCATAATTAATCATCCTTTGTCTCTCAGACTGTTTCCTCTCATCGATTATTCGCAACAGAAATGTGTGTTTATTAACTGCAAAATACAATAACAAATGCCAAAAGGCAGGGCTAGTCATAATATGCACAGAATTTTTCTTGTTCCATCTTGAAGAAGGGGGAAGAGTCATGTAGGTAGTAAGCCATACAGTATTTGAAACTTCAAGAGATAGTATTCTCACTTGGATATAGGTGCATTTGTAAGACTCTGTCCACTTTGGTTAAATAAATCCAGACTTAAGCAAAATTTTTATGAATCACTTTTTACTGCACTATATTGTAGAGCAACTTGAAGGTTTTATTTTCAGGTAAAGAGTATCACTTCTGGATGAAACAAACTTGCTTCAAATGTAAAGCCAGCTCTACTACTGCAGTCTGATAGCTTTGGTTATGTTTGGTTTAATATGTAAACTGAACTACCTGTATTTTTGGCAGCACGTACAATGGTGAATAAAAAGCTGGCAAGTACTTTCCAACCCCTCCACAAGACATTTATTCTCAGGTATCTCTTCTGTCCCGCCACTGCTTTATATTTAATTAAAGCATATTTCTTGACTGATAATTCCTCTTACCAAATTTATTCCTTGATTTTGACAGGAATATAATTTTTAGTAACATGTTTTTTAAGTAACAGTCTCAGGTGTGTGGATAAAGTAGAGATGAACTCAGAAGGAAAATCCTCCAGATGAAAATTAAGATAACATCTGATTCACCTGATCTGTCTTTGTTGCCTGTAGTATTTCATTCTCACCCCTTGCAGGACTGATGTGAACATGTAGTAAATTGTGTTCCAGGAAACATAAACCTCATGCATCAGTGGGTGCTGCAACTTCTTATTAATGCAATTCAGCTTACTAATTCCTCACCTCTTTGTGCAACATCTGTAATTTCCCATTACCTATAGCCATGCTCGTTGCTAGTCCATGGAAAGCAATGCATTGAAATATTATCTTATTAGAATAGGCTTTATTCTTATGAAATACAAACTAAAATACAGTCCGAAAAAAAGCAAAATCTCAAAGTCTGGCCAGACACATACACCTTTATTCATCTCACCATGCATTATTGTTTCAGTTCTGTCATTCCAAAATAAAAGAAAAGTAGACTTCCAAAAAAATTCATATATTTATAGCCTTTGCAATGCATCACAGGCATTCTTTGTACAATAATTCTTTGGTGAGAG
Source organism: Turnix velox (assembly GCA_013400935.1). Classification (NCBI taxonomy): domain Eukaryota; kingdom Metazoa; phylum Chordata; class Aves; order Charadriiformes; family Turnicidae; genus Turnix; species Turnix velox. The sequence continues at coordinate 87,557 of VZTY01021532.1, forward strand.
ATGTAGTAGTTATTTTCTAAGGGTCTGGGTGTATTTTGTTCCTTAAGAGGGTCGTGGTTCGTAATTCTGAATCCAGGAAAGAGTTAATGAGATTGAGGAATATATATTCTGCCTTTAGGACACATTAAATTAATATGCATTCTTCTGACCTTTATTATGACCTTATATTCAATATCCTGTAAAGGATAAAGTTCTTGGAAAAAGGTAGTGAACACTCTCTATTGCCCTGTATAATTTTAATTAAATTTTGAAGTAAGTTTGGTTTTATTAATTTCTCTCTGGACTCTCTAAAACATTACTGCTCCAAATATGAAAGGGACTATTATTGAAAGTTCTGTTTCAACAGTTAGATTGGTCTGGGTCTGTGCTTCCATGGGACTCACTTGAATAAGTGATTTGATTTATAATAAGTGTACTGATTTATTAAGAATTTACTTCTTCAACAAACTGTACTGTGAATCAGGAGATGTAATACTCTAGTGGCTAAAAGAATGGAGAGGGACTGTGGAGATCCAGATTCAGCTTGCTGGCCAAGCACGAACTTCCTCTAGACCCTGAGAAAAGTGCTCAATAGGTATCTTTGCTTTAGTTCACATTCCTTATGGTGGGAAATTGTATCCTTCCTACACCTGGCTTCTGTGGTGTTTAAGCCTACTGTTTGGGAATCACTACAATAAGACAAGCTTATGCTAAATTACAAATCTATACATCCATCCAGCTGTCCAAAGAAGGGAGTGGAAGAAGAAAAAGTAATGTGATTTATGTGTGTTGTGTAACAAAAACCTTTTAAAAATCCAGGCGTATCAGGTTTGCATGGCATGGTTTTGCTAGCAAGGCAGTTACAAGTTTGGCTTCTGTGAGAAGCTGCCAGAAGTTTCACCCATGTCCAGTAGAGGCAATGCCAGCCAGCTCTGAGACGGACCTGACATTGGCCAATGTGGAGACCATCAGCAACAGTGATAGCATCTCTGTGCCAACATACTTAAGAAGGAGTGAGATAAAAAATTAACTGCACAGCAGCAACCAGGAGGGAGGAGTCAGAGCAACAACTCTGCAAACATCAAGGTCAGAGAAGAAGGTCAAGAAGATGTTCCAAGCACTGCAGCAAAGATTCAGCTGAAGCCCATTGTGAAGATCAGGATAAGACAGGCCATGCCTCTACAGCCCATGGAGGATAGTGGTAGAGCTGATACCCACCTCCAGTCCATGAAGTACCACATGCCAGAGCAGCTGGATGCCCCAAGGAAGTTGTTACCCTGTGGTGAGCCCACACTGGAACACATTTGCTGGCTGGACTTATGACCCTGTGTGAGAGTCACAGTGGAGCAGACTGTTAATGAAAGACTGCAGCCCATGGAAGGACAAATGCTGAAGAAGTTTGTGGAAGTCTGTCTCTCATGGGAGGCACTGCATACTGGAGCAAGGGAAGAGTGTGAGGAATCCTCCCCTGAGAAAGAAGGAGCAACACAGACAATCTGTGATTAACCTCATTCCCCATCTCCCTGTAGTACTGGGGCTGGGAGGTAGAGAAGGAGTGAAGTTGAGCCTGGGAAGAATGGAAGGGTGGAGTGAAGATGATTTAAGGCTTGGTAGTTATTTCATATTATCCTATTCTGATTGAAATGGTAATATATTAAATTAATTTCCCCAAATCAAGATTGTTTCGCTCATGGCAGTAATTGCTCAGTGATGTCCCTATCCTTATCTCAACTCATGAGCCTTATGTTGTATAATTCTCCATCCATCCAGCTGAGGGGAGTGATAGAGCAGCTTTGTGGGCACCTTACATCCAGCCAAAGTTAAGCCATCACAGCAAATTTTGGAAGACACTTCACATGGACTAGCTGAGTCCATTGGGGTTTTACAAGTTAGGCCTTTGAATGGGCAATGTTTACTCTCACAGACCAGGTCTGAGCTTTCAGCCTTGCCAGCCTGGGTCAGATATTGCAGTGGCACATGGAGTAATGAAGGTCTGCTGATATTCTTGAGAAAAAATAACACAGACGGAGATACTGTGTGGGCTCTGTGCAGAGTTTTTGCAGCTTGCTTTGTCTCATACACACATCTTGTCACATCAAACCACTCATTTAGATAAACTGATTTAGCAGTTTAACCATGTCTTCAGAACTGCCATCTCATCTGCCATCTGCAAAGAGGAGATTACAAAGGCATTTCAGAATCTCATCTAGTCAGTGGTGTGCTTTGGTATGTCTAAACTGCTTGGCAGGAGAGTGAGCAACACTATGTTTGCCATGGTACCCCCTCTTGTCTCTTCCTCGGGCTCATCTACCTTTCCATTGGGCACATGGCATGTGTGCAGAAGAGAACCAGCACATGCCTACGTGTCTGGGATCTGCACAGGCCTGTTGTATACAGCAGCATAGTAGTTTAAATTAAGTCAAACCAGAAGAGGTGGACAAGAAAGATGAGCATTAATCTGATGTTTACAAACAACTTGAAGTTATACACCTAACTAAATTTTCTTTAGTTTTTAAGAAGTGGCTGGAAGTGGCAACATGAAAAATTAGTATCAGTATGGTTTCTGATTTTGACTTGCAAATCTATTCTAAGGTGGGACAAAGAAGCTTTCATTCCTGTAGAATGGTTTTATATTTTTTTACATTTTTCTTTTTAGAGTGTTCCCGAAGTTGCTTTGTGGTCTTCTGTTACCAATTCTCGCTGTTACCCATGACCGGCATTGGTTTTAAATATTGATTTTCTTTTGTCACTGAAAAATGCTCTTTGTGTTTTCCATTTCAACATGAACCATTTGTCATGGGTGCATGCTGAGACTCCCACATCGCCACATTATTTTGCTGTTGTTGATATCACTTTAACACATTGTAGTGTGTTAGAACTTCCTGCCTACTGTGATTTACTCCTACAAGCACAGTAGGACGCTCTCAGTTCACAAATAAAGAAAAACCCAGCACTGGGTTCCAGAAAAAAGTCCTTTGAGTATGTATTTCCCTCTTTATTACCATGTTAAAGGCACACTTTGTTTCTTGTTTTTCATCTCTTGTTCATTTTAGTGGTTGATGATGTTTTTATCACTCCTTCCTTGTCTCTGCAAAGAATTGTAAAATATTCATACTGATTTAAATCTGAACTGCAAAGTTTCAACTTGTATGTCTTCTGTGGACCCTTGGTGGGTGTTACTCACACCAAGTGGTGACATCTTCAGCTTCTCCATACTCAGTTTTGTAATGAACAGAGAAAGTCTCTATCTGTGGTTCCTGTGGGGAGCAATGAGCCAAACAGCAATTCCCTTTTCATAGTAATATTCTGGGGTCATACATCCGGCAGAAATAAAATGCACAGCTGGAGATGGAATGATGTTTAGAAAAAGCTTGGGAACATTGAGTAACATGTCAGCATAAATGGCAGTGGTCACCTACTCAGAAACTGTTATGTGCACTTGTCCTCTTGATATTAAAATCTTCAACAAATGAAAACACTATATTCACTTTTAATCATACGTTCTCTATCCAAGGAAAAAAACACAAGGTCACAAAGCTGTGATCTGAGCAAGCAAGTGACATTACTATGATTACTGTGCTCTTGAACATATGATTAATGTCAGAAATTTAATGGGATCTCTTTGCCTTACGAAAAAAAATAGTCCTCCATGCTTCATATTGTTCAGAATGCATGGCAGAATTCTGCACAATTACAGAATTTTAGAGATCACTGAAGGAGAGACAAAAAGATCAAAAGTAATACTGAAGGACAGAAAGTATACAGGGGGTGGAGGAGACAAGGCCAGAGAAACAGGAATTGAGTGTTTTAGCAGTTTCATGATGGATGTATTGATTGAGAGGGAGAGAAATGAGATGAAGCATTACTTAGGGATTTTTACTGCAGGAGCAGCAGAAGTACAGGCCAAGTGGGTTTTCTCCTCTTTCGTGGGAAGTAATTATTAGAAAACCAGAAAAGTGTAGTAGGCTATTTATATACTGCTTTATGCTTTAGTTAACTTTATAGTCAAGCAAAAGACTTGGTTCTCTTCTTAACTATAGCAGCTTTCATTAAATTAAGTACATATATAATACATTTTTTGCCATTAACTGAAATCCTTTCTTAGAGGAAGAAAAATCTTATCTTTCAGTTGGCTAAAATTAAGTCTTGATTTGAATGAGTTCATTACCTGAGTATATTATAGGAGTTTATTCAGATTAAATTGATTCCTAAATTTCCGAGGCTGTTATTAAAAGAAAATAATTAAAATCTACTTTTTTTCTACCCCTGTGCTCAGTTAGAAAGCCTAGAAATTGCATCAGTTAACTGAAGTTTGGATAGTACAGTGATGAACTTGGCATGGAAGTGGGGCTGAAAAACAACCATATTAGTTTTACTAGGAAGAATGGGGAGCAGAATATACAAAGTGTAAATGTAAAAGCAAACTGTTAGTTTTGGTGAAGTAAAAAAGACAGACAAAAATGAAAGGAATGGAACAATCTACAGGAAAAGTGAACACATTGGCAAAGGAGGAACATGCACATGAAGTCCAGCCCCATCCAGCTTTTCTGTCCTCAAGGGAAGATAGTAACTTATTAGTTAGAAAATAAAATAATTATGACAAAAAAGGAGATTTACAGTATTTTCCACTTATCTGATATGGAAAGAAATAGTGAATGAAGTAGAAGGAAAAGAAACTCCAGCCTCTAGTTCTCAGATTCTGGTTGTGGATTTACGAAATCAGCTTTATACTCTTTCATGTCAGGAGGATACAGATGTTACCATCCTCCACTGTCTGCTTGCTCCTTTTTCTCAGAGGCTTTAACTGCAGTAAGAACAGCAACATAAGAGGCAGTAAGTTTACTACTGGGACATCTCAGCTTACTCCCTTATCCGTTAATGTAAACCAATGTTCATTTGAGTTTACGTTATTAAAAGAAGTCATAAGTTCAGACATCTGAAATGGTGACAGGCTGCTTAACTGGAGGAAGAAGAGGACAGGGCAACTAGAATGGAAGTGGACTGCTTCTGTGTGTTGACAAGCACTACCTAATTTTTAGGCAAATTACACAGAATCACGGAATGTTTGGGGCTGGAAGGGACCTCTGGAAGTCATCAGATCATCCAGTCCAACCCCCTGCTACAGCAGATTCACTTACAGTGGGTTGCACAGAAATGTGTCCAGGTGGATTTTGAATATCATCAGAAACAAAGACTTTGCCACCTCTCTGGGCAGCCAGTTCTTGTCCTGTAGCACCCTCAAAGTAAAGAAGTCCACCATCATGTTCAAGTTCATGCCTGTAATCTCTTGTTTCTGTCAGTGGGCACCGCTGAAAAAAGACTATGCCCATCCATCTCACAATCTTTTAAGTATTTGTAAAAATTGATAAGATCCCCCTCAGCCTTCTTTTTTCCAGGCTAATGAGACTCAGATGCCTCAGCCTTTCTTCAGAAGTGATGTTCTAGTTCTCTAGTAATGGTTGTGGCCCTCTGCTGGAGAACCAAATGTATTTTGCCCATATTTTTTTAATACATGCTTAAATTGGCTATTTTTTATTAGAAGAGACCTGAAAAGTAGTAAGCCTCATGATACAGATACCTGGGCATAAATGAAACTATCAGGTAAATGATGCATTTGCTGTCTCTCTAGTATCAGCCAGTACCAGAAATACAGAGATCATTCTTCTCCTTGTGCCATCTCTCTTTATCTTCAACTCCAGCAATCATTCATTTAGGGACTTTCCAAAGTGAATGTTAAACTGAGGCTATTATATTTAGTATCTATTGATGGATTTATCGCATCAATTTTTCTAGCCTTTTTTTTGAACACAAGTGCTGTTTTGGTCTCCACACCATCTTGCAGAAAAAAGTTACCTGAAGTAATTGTGCAGCATTTTACTGATTACAATTAAGGAATCAATTTGCTGATTTTCCCAAGATTACTCAGAAATTGCAGAATAAAATTAAAAGTAGTGCAATTATTATTAGTTATGATTTTGAGATGCATGCTCCTTTTCAATAAAAGAAAGAATTTGAAACAATGAAACTTTCCATTGATAGGACAACTAACTGATGTAGCATGCAGTCAGTAACAAGTGGAGGACAGGCATGAGTGTCTGAAGGTTGTAAACACCATGTATGGGGCCTGGTTTGTTGATATTTGTGCTTCTGTATACAAATGGAATTATCAGTCATGAGGAAAGCTCAGAAAGGGAAATGGAATTAATATCAGCAAGGACTGCTGGAAAAAGTAGCTGCTTTAATGAGAAAGGTGTTATTTGTAAGACAACTTTCAAATCTTCCATCAGTAATATTACAGTATTGAAAAACTTTAATTAACATAATGGGTATTAGATACCTATTGTAGCTTTGGCTTTACTTTTGCTTTGCTATTGTGTACATGCATCTAAAATAAAAGTAATTTCAAGGGGGTACTGAACTGCTTGAATATTTCCCTCTTGCAGGGCATAAAACCAACCTTCCTCCTTTAATTGTCTCCCTCATCCCTCCCTCACCTCTTTATTGAAGCATGTATGTTAAAAATGAGCTAGGCAGTCTTTTAAGTTCATATTTTCTTCTCCATGTTTTTCCATTTACTTGCTGAACTGTCTGTTCTTGTTCATTACAAAGTGAATTACTAGCCACAGTCAATAGCAATCCAACCACAGCAACTAAGCAAAAAAGAAAGAAAAACATGTTATTGATTTCACTGGTTTGCATTTCAACAGATTTCATTAACACAAGTTCCTCTGCTTGAATATGTATTTTTTTTTTGCTCACTTGAAGTGTCAGAATCCCATCGCAAAACCAGAATACATAGGTGTTAAACTATAATTAAGCATATAAAAGGGTAGGGGTTTTCTTTGGCAGAATTATTTATTAGGAGAGGGCCTGCGGCAGCAGAAAATATGTATACATCAGGCCCTTGGTATCTCCTTGGGAGATTTAGATACAAGTATTTGGCATTAATCTGAGGTGGGAGGTTTTCACAAAGCTTAGTATGTTGAGTGATGTGGAAGCCTTGTCTGACACTAACAGTTTTTTGACAAGCTGAAAATAGAACTTTTTTGTCTTAACTCCTAATTTTCAAATGAGGCCCCAGGACAACTTTCTGTTCCAGAAGTAATAAATTTAGCACAAGGAATTTTTGTAAATCTTGATCCTCTTTCATGCAGGCCTGTATATATAGTTCATAGATAAATGGCCTCAAGTAGTGACCTTCAGCTCTTCCAAAATCACAGTCAAATTATAAAACTAAAATTTTCCCGCAATAAAAATATGCAAGTTGTTATTTTTAAAAGACTGCTTCTCCTATGTGGATTTTTTTTTTACTGTCAGTCTTTTTGACAGGATCTGAACAAACAGAGTGGAAGATTCCTTTAGCATTCTTTTAATCAATGGACTTCTGTGGAACTTGTACTCATAATTCACACTTAGAAATTTTTGGGGCACATCAGTGTCAGTGGATTATAGAAACTATTCAGTAATGCCACTAAAATTAAAGTTCAGCTGAATTTCTTTTGGAAAATTTTATTTCTGGGGTTAAATGTGTCCAGTGTTTCAGATCCCATCAAGCTGAAAACAGGTATTTAAATTGTCATGTAGCCTTTTTGTGTTTAGCACAATTACAGCAATCAAAGTGCTGGAAGCAGCAGCGGCAGCAGCATGACTTCCTTTAGAGCTATAACTTGGATGACAAATCTGAGCAAAGTGGAAGACTGCAGAGTCTTAGAATAAAACTAGCAGGGATCTTTTATTTCTTCACATGAGTTCTTTGCCCCCCACCTCCAACCCCCACCAGTATTTTTCATATTTCTGGTATTTCTCAGGGACAAGTCGCATTTCACTAGGGCTGAAAAGAACATTCTGTACTACAGCTGGGTAGGTTATTAGATGGCACTTTATAGAATTTAAATTTTGAAGGGTTTTTTTTTTAATAACTTTTTCATACAGTTGGAATCTCTAATCCTTTGGGTTCCTTAGGAGTGAGTGGAAATAGTTATTCTCATCATGAATCTGAAGATAAGTCACATGTTTGGGATGCTGAATTACCTCACACATTGTATTTCTTCATTCTCATGGGGAGACCACATAAATTATGTGGCCTTCTCAGCACCTCAGTCAATTTACAAAGAGTAAGTGCAATTAGTCTAAGTTAATAGGTGTTTAAACAGCTTTTACTAAATTCTGATCATTTTAAGTGCCTATTTTGTACTCATATTAAAATTTTTACTTTCAATTATTTATAAATATGTCTCACAAAAAACAACTATAAAAAAACCATTTATCTTTTCTTTTCACAATCTTGGTATTCTGAACACTGACTCGAAACTCTTTTTTGAATCAGTGTCATAGTTATTCGTCTCACCTGTAGTTAAACTGATGCCAGTGGTAGGATCACAGAGCTAATAGAAAGAGGTGGACCCTCGAGGGCAGCTAATGGATCTGATGTTGGCCATCAATCTACAGACTGCATCAGAGGGCAGGGTGTTTACTTTTCTATTACAGGTGTCCCTGTTCCTTGGGGTGAGTTTCCTATGCTGAAGTCTTTACCTCTTCTTTCTCCAGTAAGCCATAATAGTCTATATGCTATATTTTTGATGTGAAGAATTAAACCAAAATGACTGCAGTGCAGTATAGTGAATTTAGGCTACTTGCCCCACAATTTTCCTCCTCTTTCCTCAAATTCCTGTCTTTCCTACACTTGTTTCCAAACTTTGAAAAGAGAGTCTTTAAGGCCTGACAGGAGTAAAGAGGAAAGCCAGCAATGTGTCATGTTGACAAAGGACACTGAGCTTCTTCATGTTTAATATATGTGAACTTATAGCACATTTGCAACCCTTTTCGTGGTGTTGATGTACTTTGATTTCTAACCTGCAATTTAGTGTCATGTTCAGGTTGACTCTTTGATAGTGCAGGGCCTTTTTTCTGTCTTTTTTTGAGTTACTTTAATTCTTCCAAGTGAAAACATCAAAGTATGTTATGTTCTTATCGTGAAGCTTTCAGATAGTGGTAAAAACTGAACTGTTGCAGCAGGAGTCTGTGTTTCTTTTTATAAACTCATTGTCTTTATTTGTCTAGCTAAAGAGAGCCAGGATGGATATCTGGCCTAGGGGCCATCTGACATGGACTGTGGCATTTCATACTTCCTTCTCTTCTCCAGAACAGATCAGTCGTGCCCTCTTCACACAGTGCTTGGCCCTGTGCCATCTATGTATCCTTCAGGCACAATTATTACTCTATGTGTTTCAGTTCTATGTATCCAAAATAATATGAGGGTTGTGTGCAGCTCACCAGAACAGCAGTTTTTATGGTTTGGTGCTGAGATTGTGCATTGTATAAACTCAGGTTTGATACTTGAGAGGTTAGCAAGGGTGCAAAGACTTCTGTGATGCTAGAAGATCATACAGGATGGAAGGAACCATGGCTATGCAACCAGGTAGCAATCACACCAGATAATGAATTTTCCTCAGGCAAAAAGTTTTTAAGAAATCCTTTCATTACAGAGGGGACAAAAAGGAGACAGTAAAATTCTTAAATACATGTTGCCCAGAGAGGTTGTGGATGCCCCCTCTCTGCAGGTGTTTAAGGCCAGGCTGGACAAGGCTCTGAGCAACCTGATCTAGTGGGAGGTGTCCCTGCCTATGGCAGGAGGAGTTGGAACAAGATGATCTTTAAGGTCCCTTCCAACCCCAAACTATTCTATGATTCTATGACTGGTTGTTAATGCTAAGTATTTTAAAGAAGTGAGTAGAGAGAACAGAAAACTAGGATGGATTATAACAGGGATATAGAGGCAAGTATGACTTAGACTAATGGCATAAAATTAAGAAAGAGATAATTTATGGCAAACAATATTTTAGATTCTGTGGAAGACATTGTGTGGTAGCAGGGAAAAGCCCTCCAATGCTTGACATTGGAGGGACCAGAGGCTAGAAAATAATTCTACATTGGATAAGGGTGCAGGGCAGTAGGTGCTTCTTTTACATTCTTGTAAGATGAGAAAGACAAAAATTAATCACAGCTAGAAAACTGCCACTTGCTATGTAGGGTTTTTTCCCCAGCTTTGCCTTTTGTCTATACAAGGAGCATTGATCTTTCCACCCCAGCTCAGGGAAGAAGGACTATATGGGCTTTCTTTTCTCAGGACAGTTGGCAAAACATTAGTGTGTTCTTTCCTAGCACAAAATAACTAGTTTTCCTATGGGCAGGAATGGGCATTTAACTTACTTTAGATACATAAAATTTACTTCCCCACTGAGACACAGAATCTTATCATTAGTGGAGAGAAGCAGGCAGATTTTTTTTGCTAGCTGTAACATATTTATTTATTGTTTGTGTAGGCCTAGACCCATAACATGCTATTTCATATTTAAATTATGTGGTTTAGAGTTTTTCATAATTATTTCCATAAATGGTCATTTTTATATAATCTTTACCTTATCTTTTGCGTAGCAGCTTGAGGCATGATAGTTCAACTGCTAGACATAATTTTGCCATTAATGCCACCTAGTATATATATGTGGTGACATTTTATGAATTGCATAGTACCTAGAATGAATATAATAATTTTCTCAATCATAAACTTTCCAGAAAAGTTTAACTGAGGACAGCAGATATACACACTAGCGGGCTTGATTTCAGACGGCAGGTTGTTATTCGCTGATGAAGCTACAAAAGAGGGTGATTCACTGCTCATGGATTTGGTTTCTAAAAGAAATGTGATGGGGGATTCTCAGTGTTCTGCAGAGCTAAGTAGAGCTAAGCAGTGATGATTAGAGACCTTGATTCTACCTGTCCCACAGGGAAGAGATGTAGAGAAAAAAGGGGGTGTGAAAAGCACAAGGTTTTTTACCCTCTATTCCTCCAGATATTCTGTCTTTCTATTTGGGTGAAGTGCAGCAGGGAAGCAATAAAACCCTGGCACCATCAAACTCAGCCAGCATTTTGCCTCTGGCTGTAATGGACAAGGATTTAATCTCTAATATTGTTAAAATATAGTATTGGTATTACAATCATTAAAAATGGTACACTGAAACAAATCTAAATGCCAAACCGTCTTGAAAGAAAATATAAAGAAAATATAAAAACACTATGAACAAAAGGGTCCTGTTCTTGCTGTGTGTTCCTCCTTAAAATTATGAAGATTTTGAGGTGTGTGGAAGAAATGAGCTGTTTATTTCTCTCAGATATAAATATAATGAAAAAAGGTGTTGCTTAAATTTAGTCTACCTGTAAGAAATTCACTTCACTGATTATACTTAACATTGAACTCCCTTCTAGAATACTGCCTGGTTCTTGGAACTGATGATGTACCGTGACTCAGCAGTTCCCAGAATTGTTTTTTACTTACTTTATTCCTTTGGTGGAACTTAGATCTCTAAATCCACTCAACTGCTTTGAAAATCTTGATCCCTAAGAAGACTGTTCCACATGTGCTGTATTTTCATAAACCCATATGGAGTTTATATTGACATAGAGATGTGTTTGTGCAAGACACGTAGTGAATGCTACAAAATTATTCACTTTTGTTGTGATTATGCAAATGTATTCATTTTAAAACATTAGTATCTGTATTTAAATGAAAGGACAGTAATGCTAGTGGATACATATGAGCCACTGTAGTTACTTTTGGAAAATTACTAATGCTGGCACCAAAGTTCTTTTTTTTACATAAAAAACTCACATTGTTTAACCAGTAAGGTTAATCCTACTGTTTGTTAGAGAGAAGAATAAGATATCCAGGTATGAATCTTGTCAGTGGGGGGGCTGATGTTTGGACTCGATGATCCGAGTGGTCTATTCCATCCTAGATGATTATGCTCTTATTGTAAGGTATGTTATGCTAAGGGTGAATAACAGAGTATAACTGCCTCTTAGAATGGGCTGTATGAGTGTGGTGAATGTTTTTTTGTTTTTTTTTAATTTAAATTATTTTATTCTTTGCACTGCTGGGTTAGCAATATTAACTAGGAATTAATGTAAAACTTACTTTAAAGCCTTAGGTATGGGAATGAGGGTAAGAATAGATATTTGTGCTTGTGGTTGTATCATCACAGACACAGAAGGAATGGAATTGGGCTGTCTTAAGAGTCTGGCAATTAAATGGTTTGACAGGAGTTGATCACCTTAAGCATTTTATAATCAAAAGGAAGAGACATCAACAGGAGGTGCTTCGTATAATTATGAAGTCATGGATGATAGCTCAACGCCGAGGTCATTTAAAAATTTGAGACTCCAGCTCAATCCATGATGCAAATCCACAATCATACATTGTGGTGATGCATTTTCAGCAGGCCTTACTCTTCAGGTCCATAAAAAAAACCATTAGGGACTAATGAGAAGCATTTGAGTAGTATGTTCTAGTTTACAGACATATCAAATTTCATCTGCTAAAATTACTCCAGTTAGTCAAAACTGAATATTGGATAGACAGGTCTAAAGAGTCCCTATTTCACTGATACTTAAAATAGCATATTAATTACTGACGTACTTCAACTTTCCCCTTTAAAAAATTTGAACAGGATAAAAATACAAACAGTGTGTATCTCAGGATGTCTTACAAATAGTTCTTTGGTTATGAATGTATTTCACTGTAGATAATTAAAGATATGACATTCAGTAAACTTTTTTTTTTTTTTAATACTTGATGTAATCAAAATCGTATAAACCTAACACAAAATAGCTGGAATTTCTCTATTTTCCTGGTTTTGGAGATGCCTCTATAAATGGAAATGCTACACCATGATATATATTAATTTGACCATTTTTAGAAGTGCAGTAGATCTTCCTTGGGAAAATAAAATGAACTGAATTATTTTCAAATGAAAAGACATCTAAATTTGCAGAACTTGGATCAATTTTGTTAGACTTATGTTATTAGTTTGTTTTATCATTTAATTACAGTATCTTTTTCTTTTCTCAAGACTTATGTGATGCCTTATAAATCCACTGAGAGTTACCAAATAATTATATATTACAAATATAGGACAACAGCATTTTTGTATCAAAGGATATTCCTTTGTTGTTCAAAAAATGTTTGATGCTCATATTTTTAAAGAAATCCTTTGAAGTCAACTTCAATAGGAACTCCTACCATACAGACCAGAAGAGATTTAGTTTACTAATTAGCTGTTTCGTTTTGATTTACTACGTATCAAAAATCAATCCCCAATTATAGATTTTTTTTATTAATTAAACTTTTAAAAACAGCTATGTTTATGCTGATGGCAAACTTTTAACCTGCCTTTTTCTTTGGTTTAATTTTCTTTCTTCTCCATTTCTAAATTGATGTAGTATTCTATGTTTTTAAGAAAACACTGCATTCACCAGTTGAAGAGCAGGAACTAGGAGTGAGGATCACATAAATCCTTACCCTAAAATGAGTTTCTCAGTCCATGAATGGCAATTCCTAGTCATCACCACTCAAGATTCTGTCAAATATTCTTACAAGCTTGCTATGGTACCAGCCCTTTTTGTTCTTCTTTTTGCCTATTCCCTTTTTCCAGAACTTGCTTGGACTTCCACGATGTCTCAAGTATGCTGGATAGTGGCTTGGCAACTGTATCTGCCAGTTCCTTTGGGGTCTGTGAGTGTATCCTGTCAGGTCTCATGGACTCAAACAACTTCATGTTCTTTGTATGGTCTAAAACCTGGTCTTCTGTAGTGGGCAGTTCCTTATTCTCCCAGTCCCTACCTTTGCCTTCTGCAACTTGAGGGGTATGACTAGAGCATTTGTTAGTGCAGACCAAGGCAAAAAAGTAATTTAATAGCTGAACCGTCTCCATATCCCAGGTTACCAGGACTCCCATTTCCTTCTAGAGAGGGACTACATTTTCCTTAGTCTTCTTTTTATCACAAACATACCTATAGAAGCTATTACTTTTTCCTTGTATATCCCTGACCAGATTTAATTCTGTCTGAGCTTTAGCTTTGCTAACCTGACCCCTGGCTGCTTGGAAAATTTCTGTCTTCCTTTCTTGGGTTTCTCTGTCCTCTAAGGTGGCCTGTACCAAATTCCCTTTAGCAATCATCTGTCTCTACCCTCTCTTTAATCCTGACCCATAAGCGCTCTGTTGGCTTCTCATCCATCCCTAGTCAAAGTTCCATGCATTCCATCTGGTCAGTGACATAGAGGATAACACCCCTTCCTCATAGAATCATAGAATCATAGAATAGTTTGGGTTGGAAGGGACCTTAAAGATCATCGAGTTCCAACCCCCCTGCCACTTCCCACTAGACCAGGCTGCCCAGTGCCCTGTCCAGCCTAGTCTTGAACACCTCCAGAGAGAGGGCATCCACAACCTCCCTGGGCAACCTGTTCCATTATTTCACCACCCTCACTGTAAAGAATTTCTTTCTTATGTCTAGTCTAAATCTATCCCCCTCTAATTTATATCCATTGTTTCTAGTCCTCCCATCCGATATTATGTTAAAAATTCCTTCCCCTGCCTTTCTGTAGGACCCCCTCAGGTACTGATAAGTTACTATGAGGTCCCCTCTGAGCCTTCTCTTCTCCAGGCTGAACAACCCCAACTCCTTCAGCCTGTCCTCATAGGGCAGTTGCTCCAACCCTTTGATCATCTTCGTGGCCCTTCTCTGGACCCTCTCCAACAGCTCAATGTCCTTCCTGTGTTGAGGGCTCCAGAACTGGACGCAATACTCCAGGTGGGGTCTCACCAGTGCCGAGTAGAGGGGCAAAAACACCTCTCTTGACCTGCTGGTCACACTCCTCTTGATGCAACCCAGAATTTGGTTGGCCTTCTTGGCAGCGAGTGCACACTGCTGGCTCATGTTGAGTTTGTCATTGACTGACACACCCAAGTCTTTCTCTACGGAGCTGCACTCAAGCCACTCTCCACCCAGCCTGTGTCTGTGCTTGGGATTGCTTCGACCCAGGTGCAGGACCTTGCACTTGGCCTTGTTGAACTTCATGAGGTTGGCTTGGGCCCACCTCTCAAGCCTGTCAAGGTCCCTCTGGATGGCATCCCTTCCTTCAGGTGTATCAACTGCACCACACAGCTTGGTGTCATCTGCAAATTTGCTGAGGGTGCATACTGGCTGGTATTCCTGTGGAAATACTCCAGTGATTCTCTTCTGTGTGTTTTGTTTGAATGAAAACTGCTTCACTAGAAAGTAGATTTTTAGCCTTAAGTGCAAAAAGTAATTTTTCTCCTTCTAATTATTGATGTGATCACTCTTTTAATGGGGCATTTGATTTAATTCAGTGTAGTCTTGTCTTTTAGAGTGTCATAATTAAATTATGCAAAGAGAATTTCTTCTAATAAAAAGGTGGGAATTCCATTAAAATGTTTGCTGTTTATTTATGTAGCCAAGTGACTAATTTTGGAAAAGTTCTGTTTTTTAAAAATTATTTTTCCTGTAGTATACCACAGTGAATATGTGCTTTATGTTTCTTATCCATACCTGACCATCTGTTTCTGATTGGTCTAAGCATATTTTGTATTTTTCTTGCCTCACTGAGGCACACAAACTGCAGACGTTATAAAGACCAGAAGCAAAACTATTTTAAGGAAGTTGGCAATTGCCAGTCTGAGCTATACTGTACAGTGTGTTCCCAAGCTAGGTACAGTAACCAGTAAGATCAATGTTCTCTGTTAGGCAAGGTGTTCCAATCAGAAACCAATAATCAATACCATAGGCCAGTGTGACCCACCAAAAGTTTTTTGGCAGTTGTGACAGATTTGTCCTAATTGCTAAAGCACACATTTGACATTTTTTTAGTTCAAAAGGGAAGTTACAAAGAAGTATATTGTCTACTTTTCTAATGTTGTTCAAGTACTTCTGTAAGTTTTAGACAGCTCAACAATACAAGAATGGTGAAAAAGCACTAGAATACAGCTCAGCCTTCAAAAGAATGCTATAGTAATCATTGTACTAAGATAAAAATCTGCAGTCAGAACTAAAAAAAGGTAAGCATCTCTACTTGACTATAAAATTTCTCCATGGAGGATTTTTTTTAATGGCCTTTGGCTGGGAAGTACACTAATAGTAAAAATAAAACCCATTAAACAAAACATTTCCTTCCTCCTCGAGGAACTGCTTTCTTAGAAACTCATTTTCCAAGTTTTCATGCCCTTTGGAAATACTGATGGCAAGATGTACAGGATGAGAACAGAATGCTTCCATGTGTTCATTCTCATGTTGAAAAGAAATTATTTAGAAGGACATTTTTTTTTGCTGTTTCCATGTCACACAGCCCCAGGAGCATCTGGATTTCATTTTTGTTGTTTTCACAATCACTTCTAAATGAAAAGAAGTGTTCCCCTCTTTCTTTTTTTTTTACTTCTTTTATCTTAGAACATAGAATAGCTTGGTTTGGAAGAGACTTTTGAAGTTCATCTACTCCAAATACATTCTCAACAAGACCAGGTTGCTCAGAGCCTCATCTGACATGATATTGAATTTTTCCAGGGATGAGGCATCTCCCACCTTACAGGGCAGCGTCTTCTGGTGTTGTACCATTCTCTTTATAAAAAATTTCTTTTTTATGTCTGAATCTACCCTCCTTTAGTTCAAATTCATTAACCTTTACCCTTTCACAACAGACCCTGCTAAAAAGTTGTTCCCCTTCTGTTTTGTGAGTCTCCTTTAAGTACAGAAAGGCTGCAGTAAGTCTCCAAGGAGCCTTCTTTTCACCAGGCTGAACAAGACCAATAGTCTCAGCCTGCCTTTACAAGAAAGATACTTCAGCCCCTGATCATTCTTTTGGCTCTGCTCTGGACCCTCTCCAACAGGTCCATGTCTTTCTTGTGCTGGGGGTCCCAGAACCAGATGCAGTACTCCTATTGGAGTCTCACAAGAGATGAGTGGAGAGGCAGAATTACTTCTCTCTGCCCTCTGGCCAGGCTTCTTTTGATATTACCCAGTATATGTTTGGCTTTCTGGACTTCAAGCACATTATTTTCAACTCCAATCCAGTTTTTCATACACTAGTACCCCCAAGTTCTCAGTGGGGCTGCTCTAAATCACTTTATCCCTCAGCCTTTATTAATAACGGGGTTTCCCTGACTCAGGTGCAGAACTCCTGGCCTTGGTTGGCCTCATGAAGTTCACTCATGCATGGTTTTCGAGCTTGTCCAGGTCCCTGTAGATGGCATCCTGTCCTTTAGGTGTGTCAACCACACCACTCAGCTTTGTGTCATCTGAATACTTCCTGAGGATACACTTGATCCCACTGCCTGTGTAATAGATGAAGATGTTAAACAATAGTGGTCCCAGTATCTGCAAGTGGAGATTGAGCCATTGACCACAACCTTTTGAATTCAACCAATTCCTTATCCACCAAACAGCCCACGTATCAGATTCGTATCTCTCCAATTTAGACAGAAGTTTATTCTTCTTGTATGTTATCACTGGTTTGCCACTCTTGCCCCTCAGGAAGGTACACTTTCTTTGACCTTCCTTTCCTGGATGACATACCTGTAGAAGTCCTTCCTACTATTCTTTGCACCCCTTGCCAAGTTGAGCTCCAGCTGCAGATTGGCCTTCCTGAATCTGTCCGTGCCTGTACTCTTTCCAAGGTTACATGATTCTTGCTTCTTCATTTCCTTCTTGCCCTTTAGTTTNATGCCTGTACTCTTCCCACTACCTGTTCATTTCCTTCTTGCCCTTTAGGTTGACCAGCAGGTCTTGACTCAGCCAGGCCAGACTCTTGCCTTCCTTTGGTGATTTCTTACGCCTGGAGATCAGGGTGGCCTTGTTAGTGCTTTCTCAGTATGTAAGAAACAAGAAATAGTTGGGAATTCAAAATGGTGCTTCATTCTTATACAAGGGGTTGCTGCCAGATAGAGCCTCAGTATCAGCTTATCCTGAATTGCTCTGTGTTGTTTTCTCATGAGCCTAAAGAAAGTGGAAGATAAGCCCTGAAGTTTTGCTGACAGCAGATTTTCTTTTCTTCAGTCTTCCAACTCATCAGCTCAGTATCAGCTCTCTTCTGCCCTCTGTCACTTTAAACTATCAGCAAAACACCTACATAAATTGCACACAGTACATGAGGGCTGTTGTAAGGACAGGTGAGTTTAAAGCACATTCCTACAGCTCTGAGCTTGGATTCTCGCTAGAGAGTTATTTCTTCTGTAGAGTGTATGCAAAATTAGTAGATACCAACTTGGATATAATCAGCTCACTCACTGGAATTGACACAGCAACATAGTCATGGAACGGAATCCAATCTAAAGAGAAGGGTTAGCAGGGTATTTAACTCCTCTCTAGCTCAGCTGTACCTGTTTTAGTACATGAGTAATGCCTTATCCTAAAAATAATCCAAAGAATTCTGAAGGATTTCATGATGGGCCTGAGTAAGTTCCAGCTGAAGGATGTGGTGCAATGCTTATGTTAAGGTCTTTTGTCCTTTCAGCTAATAAGCTATTCTTTACGATAAGAGACATCTATTCCTTCAAATCTATAAAATAGCTATTAAATCTACACTACTTCATTAACAAAAATAAGATTAATATATTTCTAATACATCATAAAATGATAGAATTATAGAATGGTTTGCATACAATAGGGCCTTAAAGATCATCTAGTTCCAATGTCCCTGCCCTGGCGAGGGACACCTCCCACTAGATCAGGTTGCTCAATGCCTCATCCAGCCTGGCCTTAAAAACCTCCAGAGAGGGGGCATCCACAACCTCTCTGGGTAACCTGTTCCAGCATCTCACCACCCTCACAGTAAAGAACTTCTTTCTTAGATCCAACCATTCTTAGATCCAGCCTAAATCTCCTCCAAATTGCATCTACTACTCCTAGTCTTGCCATCTGGACCTGCTCCAACAGCTCAGTGTCCTTATGTTGAGGGCTCCAGAACTGGACACTCCAGTTGGGGTTTCATCAGAGCTGAGTAGAGGGGCAAAATGAAGAAATAAAAGGCCAAACAAAGTAGAGACAGCAAAAATGCCTGATTCTCATCTGGTTAATAAATGATATTTCAAAGACCTAGTTCTTGAATAAAATTAAGTGAAAGAAAGCAAGTAGGTAATTGAAGCAATTTCAAGGAGGCATTCCAGCTGAGGTTTTCAAAGGCATGTAATTCAGGAAACCACTGTTAATGGAAAATTAGCGAAAGTAGGGCTCCTACAGTTGTGAAATATAAAAGTTATGAAACTTTTCGAGTGTTGGTCAACTGCAGGATGAATATGAGCCAGAAGTGGCTTGTTTCAGGAGCACTGTGACCACTGGGACTCTGGAAATGATCATCCCCCTGTAGTTGGCACTTTACAGAGGGGTTTGGCCCTACTCCAAGTACTGTGTCCAGTTTTGGGCTCCTTTTTACAAAAAAGACATTGATGTGCTGGAGCAAGTCCAGGGAAGGACAATGAAGCTGGTGAGAGGTCTACAGAACAAGTCTTATGAGGAGTGGCTGAAGGAACTGCAGTTGTTTAGTCTTGAGAAAAGAGTCTGATGAGAGACTTTATTGCTTTACAGGTACCTGAAAGGAGGTTGCAGAGAGGTGGGGGTTGGTATCCTCTTCCAAATAACAAGTGACAGGATGAGAGGAAACAGCCTCAAGTAGTGCAGGGGAGGTTCAGATTAGGTATTGGGAAAAAATTCTTCACTGAAAAGGTTGTCACAAACTGGAACAGGCTGCCCTGGGAAGTGGTTGAGTCACCATCCCTGAAGGCATTTTAAAGCTAGAGTAGATGTGGTGCTGAGGAACATCGTTTGGCACGTGCTAGTGTTTGGTTTACAGCTGTCCAACCTAATTTTTTCTATGACTTTGTATACATACCTATGTGTGCATATATATGTGCATACATTTTTGAAGCATTCAAAGAAATTTGATATGTTGGAAGATATCTCTGTCTATGGCAGTGAGGTTGGACATAAGATCTTTGTGGATGCCTTCCTATCCAAACTATTCTGTGAGGCTTTATATGCTTATGTCTATACAGCTCCTTGTACCTGAGTTTAAAAGCATCTATCACTGTGTTATGAAGCTAGCGTAGATACCTGGTCTGCTGCTAAAAGATCAGTGATAATTTGCAAATCTAGAGTATTTTATATTATGAAAGGAAAAGAACTTGTAGAATTTCATTTTTAAAGAACTATCATGTGAGGGAGTATACTAACCCACAAAGGATGGGCACATGATTAATTACACCTTAGTAAAGTATAGGGTCCACTTCAGACCCACAGATTGCAAGATGTCACTAGATATGAAACGAAAATTTATTTAGCCTATTTAATTTCAGGTTTTATATGATAATTATTTTGTCTCATTTTCTGAATTGAACTATGTTGCAGTGTTTGGGAAGAAGACTTAAATCTGTATTCATGCTATTTGAGGTCTATTTTGCATTTCATAGTATGTAGCTTGAAGTACATTATTGCTGAGGTGATGATACACTTGCTAACAGTTCTAAAATCTGAAGGAAAGGTAGCAGTTGCTATGCATTATTGTTATCATGAACAATTTAAGTAGTATTTTTAGGTTTCTTTTATGTTGCAGCTGCTACTCTCCATTTCTCTAAGTCAGACTGCAGTCACTGAAAGGCTGCTTACTTCCTCTCTCTATATTTTTTTTTTCCAAAGAAAATGACATATCTCTGTGAGCTGCTTTATAAACTGGTGAGGAGGAGGCTCATTTAGTTTCAAAGAAGCCATTATTTCATGGATTTTTAGGGCAGAAGAGTCACCATTTCTCCTTTTGACTGTTCTCTTAGAGGTTTGTGGGAGGAGAAAAGTGGCTGCTGTTAGTAAGAGGCGTATGGGAGTGGACCCCTACTACTGCTTTATTCTGTTATTGCAGGCTAAGAATTAACAGGATGCAGCTAGTTCTGAAGGAGGCATATGCAACACACAGTGCTCTATAGTAGAAGCAGGACTTTGGCTATCAAATCTTGTATGTAAAGAAAAAAGTGTCTTATTTCTGACAGAAAATTTTGCCTTTCAAGTTTGGTTACTCAGGAAAACTATTTTAAAGTTTTTCATTTCACTTCAGTAGGCTTTCTATCATTACTGTCATTCATTTTCTTTCTAAGTGTGTGGTTTCTCATACTTCTTGTGCTGTTGACTTGATTTTATTCCTTTGCTCAAGATTTTCTTTTACCTTTTTTAAGCAGGTTTTTTTTTTTATCAAAATTTACTATGCAAAAGGGGAGGAGGGCCAAGTACAATATTACAGGCTCTTGAATTGCTTTTATTTTCAAGTTTTACAGAGAAGCACTATCAGAAGGTAGTCCTTGAAAACTGCTGATTTGTATTAATAATCTTGGAAAGACATTTATTGCTTCAAAAAACATATTTTGATAGGATAAAAAGCAGGACCCTGCTTACACCTATTTGGATGCACCTATTTGCATGTCCTGAAGTGTTGCCACCTGTAATAGTCCATTTTATTTTGAGGCTGGATGATAGGAGGCCCTAAAAAAATACAGATAGGTAGTATACCTACCTTGAGTTTTACATATTAACCAGATGAGATAGAAGGTGGAAAGAGAAGCATAGTAAAATTAAACAGAATATTTCCAAGTTGGTACAGTTTTCTTCTATTCTGATCTCATATCAGTGTCACCTCTGCTACAGCCAAAAAATGTATAGAGAGGTTTACATATTATAAAATTTTCAAGACTTAGTTTGGGATTGGAGTTGGGAAGGTTATTTTTGAAGGGTGGCTGGTTAATTCCTTAAATATTATTGCACCCTCTGCATTATCTCCTGCAACTGGTGACATAGGTTTTCTGTGTGAAGGTGATTTTAAAGTAACTAGAATTTCCCAGGTTTTTCACTGGACTTTGAATCTTAGAGTCTTTATATTCATCTCTAGTACATTACTACCCTGAAAAGTTCCTTTGCTATCATAATGAATGTTAAAGCAAGTCTCTAGAGCTTAAATTGGCAAAGAATCACCCTGTTCTCATTGCAGTGGGACAGGCAACTTATACTGGAAAGCCAGGACTGCCTCCCTGCCATCATCAGAGTTAGTAATATCTGAACTGAGACTTCTAACTTGATTTCTTTGGAGTGTCTAAATATCACCTCTTTTTAGTGACTTTAATTAAGAACTCAGCTTTCACCTTCTTTTCCCAGTGAAGTTGCATTGCCTGAAATTGTCTGGCATCTGGAAGTTCCTCTGAAGTACACTAGATGATATCTCAAATCTACAGTGTTTTTCAGTGTCCCACACTATATATATAGCTGCAGCTATGTAAGATATGAAAAACTTTGTTCCCTTAAAATTTTTAGTTAATGCTTAATGCTTTTCAGAAATGTTCAGATTGGAGAGCCTGTGAATAATTTCCTAAATTCTCCTTACAAGCATATCATTGTCAGGCAGTCATAAAGTAAGTTGAAAGCAAAATGGTTTATAGAAAATTAGTTACACAGCTTGTAAAATGCTTTACAATGTTCTGCAAACAAAAAAGAAAATTTCCTGCAATTTCACAATTTTGCACTTGCTCAGATGGCCATTAACCAGCTAGATGGAAATCAAATTTATCCTATTCATGCTGTGAATTATCTGTGATTAGCAGTGTATAGAATGTGATTTTCTAAAGCTTCTTTTATAGTCAAGGTATCTTCAGGCACTTAGAAAAAAAAAGAAAAAAAATCAGCTATGCAAATATACTAAACCTGTATAGGCCAAAAAAACTTGCCCTTTTTTTCAGACCAAGATTGAATCTTTTCTCAGTGACTCTTAGAAGTCATGACTCAATAGAATCCTAAAATTTTGATTTTTCCTTGCTATTTCTACTTGATGACCCAGAGCAAAATCTTGTAATAATTTCTGAGACATGTCATGTCTTCTGCTTCCAACATCAAATCAAGATTAGCGAGCACCTTCACTGACCTTTTCCTGTGTTTCTCAGTAGTATGAATTGTATGCATACAACTTCAACTCTGTTGTATGAAGCCCATGAGCCTTCTACAGGTATTTAGAAGTTGTGGGCCTAGCTTGAAGGAAACTGCAAAAAACCCAAATAATTTACTCCTCGTACTTTTTCATTCTTTTTTATTTGACCCTCAGTTTTCTGTGCTGCTGTAATGAATCTGAGTTGGGCTTTGTTGACTCTTGTGAACAAAGGTTCTATATTCTGTGATACTTACAGAGCCCATCTAGTGGGCTTTAAGGAGAGCATCTGGTACCATAAGACTTGCAGTGCAGTTACAGAATATGCCGCCACCACGGGTCATGGTGGTGCCATGCACAGAAATGAGCTGGGAGTCATATTTGCCTTCATGCTGCTGTCGTAATGTGGTCTAGGCTGCAACATGACCATAGGGAGACCCTGGAGATGTTCAAGGGCAGGCTTGATGAGGGTCTGAGCAGCCTGATCTAGTGCAAGATGTCCTTGCTCACTGCAGGGGGTTGGATTACACAGCCTTTGAAAGTCCCTTCCACCTCAACACATTTTATGATTCAGTAAGTAAAGAAGACTGTAGTATCGCAAATTTCACTTTTTCAGTTGTAACTAGTTTAAAACATCAGACATCTGTTTTGTAACTAAACAACACTAACAAATCAAAATATATTTGAACTACCAGAGAGGATGGTCTTCCCGTAGATTTGTGTAGACATGAGTACAAATAACCTACATCATCATTACAGTGCTGAGTACAAAATTAACCATAATAATCATGTAGCCAGTACAAACTCTTTCAGCAGCCATTGCTGGAAGCTTGGCTAGATTCTCTTAGGAGGATGTAGTTTCCTTGGGGAGACAATAAAAGGAAATTAAGAAGAAAAGAGCAATCAGTTTGCCTGAGCCATCCTATTAAAACAAGAGATGCTATTGTTTCATGAAGTGGTAAAGTATACCTAGAATATAAAGAGATGCAGATACCACTGCATTTTTCCTCTGGTTGTGTGTTGATGAATACGTAATTCAAGACTATCAAAATTTGGGGGAAAACGTACTTCCCCATATAGTGACTATGAAAGTCTTTCAGTTAAATTATATTTACATTCTTCATTAATTAGTTTGGTACTTTTGAGACCTACCCTGCCAGTATGACAATTTGCCTAGTTTTAAGCTTTAAGCTTTTGACACATTGAATGGCCAAAAAAGCAGAGCTTTTCTGCACATCAAATCCTCACCATGTCCTGATCAGTACTAATTAGCTTTAGGGCTTTGTTGGTAATTTTTTATTCTTCAAGCCAATTTGTCTTCTTTTTATTTTTGCTTAGACCATCACCAAGAGCATTAAGTACTGGCAAACACAGTCTGAAATTCATAGAACTGAACTGAGACCAGTGGGCGCTTCAAAGATGCCTCTTTCAAGGTTTCATATGATAATGTAGAACATTATCAGTTGAGTTATAAGCTCATATTATCAGGGTTGCATGGCCCACATGTTCTTTTATTATTCATTTAATCAAACCCTTGAAGTTTGCAACACTTAACCTATTTGTTTAGTAAGACATGAAAGACCTGTTTATGGACTTGAAACAAAAATCCCATCTAAGGGATGGTGGTTCAAGGAATGACCCCAAAAGGGGGTTTAACATTAGGAACACGTAGTTCCATCTTTGGTTATTCCAATTTGCTTAGTGACTGCTTAGTGACACAGAGCCAGGATCTGTGTGACTCTGGCTGCGTAAGGTGGCAGCTGCTGTGGATTTTCTCCACAGCAGTGAGCTGGCAAAGGCCAATTTATGTCACTCATCCTCCTTCTGCTGTGGAGGAACATGGAAGGAATATTACAACAATGTACCCCATTCTGATACATGACAGAGGACTGCTCTAGGTCACAGAGAGTAATGTTCCTTAAGACTTAAATGACCCAGGTAGGCTCCCCCTGTCAGCAAAGCAATTGTCATTGCTTACTTGAGCTTTTGGGTGAATCCAGGATGTTACATAGAATTCTTCATTCAGAGTTCAGCCACATTTCAAATGCTAAATAAATTAATAGAGTTTTAAGTGTCTTTTCTGCTTTCATGAAATTCCTATCTAGGCAGAAAGCAAATCCTCAACTCCTTTGTGCATTCCTAAACACTGAAAGAATTTGGATCTTTAATGGTTTGTCGTGTAGTGATCTTTATGGTCATGCATCTTTAATGCCCTGTGGTATCCACATTCTTCACAGTGTCCTGGACACTGAGAATCATCATCCTATATGAAGCCAGATACCAGCATTAGAGTGATTCATAGTAAATGTAGGAAATTCTTCACTCTTGGTGATTGATGGTGGCAACAGAGCATTTCACTTCTAATTGCTTCAGCACAGCTAATCTTAAGTCCAATTTAATATTAGGCACAATTTTCCATTCATGCAACTGCCTGACAGCAACATCAGAACATTTCTTTCATCTTATTCCTGCACAGTTTAAGGAACACACATCCAGGGATGGAAAATGGTCTGTAAATTAACCAAGAACAAAAACTGGCATTATGTCTTTTCTTTCAAGTTTGCACAGAGAATTTTCCATGGCTGGGTGCTCTGAAAAGGGCTGTAATCTAAATGACACACTGCTGGTCTGGTTATCCAAAATGATTTTTAAGGCTTGGGCAAGCCCTGTGGGTTACATTCAGCTCTCTCTTAAAACCCAGTTCCAAACACAGAAATGCATAAAGAGACAGTGAACTCTCATGGTCGGACATTACAGCAGAGTTGCAGCTGAGAAATTTCAGAAGTGCAAATCCAAATTAAAACTCTCTGATGCAGAAAGAACAAACTAAGACAGATTAAAGTAGGGGGAAAGTTGGGCACAGTAGGTGTGTGGGCTGGTAGTGCTGTGATTGATCTCCTAAGGATATTGCAGTCTGTCTCTGGGAGGCCAGCAGGAAAGCTGCTTATCACGCGTCACATTCATGACAAGGGAGCAGTGAGATTCTGTAGAAAAAAATTAAGAAACGCAGATGCCAGTCTGGCCCCCGTGAGTGGGGAGATTTAAAATTAATGAATTTCTTTTTTAGGTCTCCTCAGTGTAGGGGTTTTGCTGTGCATGTGTGTTTGCTTCAGATACTCCCACCTTGCTGGCCCTGTGGGTTCTCTGTCTTTCTGCCAGCAACTAGCTGCTTTTCACATTGCCTGCCACAGCCACCTCCTAATTTGCTGCCTTAGACAGCTGTTCCTGCCTCCTGTGCCTACCTTGTGTCCTGTCTGAACCTCCTTCCTTGTTATCTTAGTATTGCATTATCTTTATGCCAACATAATATTCTCTATTAGCTAAATCATTTCCTTTCACTTCAGTTGAGGTGGGAAGGTGACATTTCATAATTGACAAGAAGCTTTATTGAATTCTACTGAATCATGCTGCAATTAAGATAGTATTTATGTTATTGTACTTCATTTTCCAGCATGAAATATATCACTGGAAAATCTTTTTATGAGTTCCAGAGGTACAGAGTGTAGGAGAAAGTATGAAAGTATGCACTCATATACCAAGGTGGATTGTGCATTTTTATTCTCCTTGTATTACCATTTTCCTGTTTGGGTTTTTTTTTTGAGAAGGAGGAAAAAACATATTTTACAGCCTCACTACATTTTTTTAGCAATTCCTTTCACAGTTGAGGCAGTATGCTTCATTACTATGAAGGAAATTTTGACGCTATTAAAAATACAGTGCAAAATATGCAGAGAGATGAACTCTCTGTTCAGAACTTGTGTGAAATAGAAATGTAACAGATACAATGCTACCTGTTTGGAATCACATCACATGCATCAATAATGCATGATAGATGCCAGTAGCCCCGTATTTTTTGTATTCTTGTTGCTTGCCTTCTGGATTAAAAATGAAACCAAGACCTCATTTAGCCACTCTGTTTTGGTGACTTCACTGAACTTCAGGCATTGTTATTTGCCCAGACTTGTTCTGTGAATTGCTAACTGTCAGGCTTTATTTCTTAAGCCTCCCTTTCAAAATTGGAATATGCAACCATTTTATGCCAGTAGAGTCAAAAGGAAGCCAGTTTGCATGATGAGGATTGAGTTGTCTTCTGCCTGCAGTTGCTATCAGTCATTCACATGAGAAGTATAGATTAGCTATCCTATTAGCTGAGCGCTAGTAAATAAGCTCACAGTCTTCACTCAGCTTCATGTTGAGCAAACTACCTTAAAACATTAGTGGAATTCAACAAGGTATAATTCTTCCGTAGCCAGGTACAAGTCTTTACTATAAGTCCTGTTCCTTGCCAACTTAAGTACATATATGTATTACTATCTAATTTAATCACAAAAAATCCAAGAAGTATGAAGAGTAACTTGATCAAGACCCAGAGCTCCAATAAGGGTTAAACTGAAAATGCAAACGTGGACAATATTTTATGAATATAATAACCTCAGTTAACGAAAGACAGGGACAGTATTTTACAATGACATATATGAGTCTTATGTTTTGTTAATATACTTTAAAAATTTTAAAATGTGTGTTACATTCAGAGGGAACAGTTTCCCCTGAACAATTCAACCATTCCATTACCTGTCAGAAGGGCACTACAGCAGAAAACAATCCATATTTCTGGATTGCAGCGATGGTAACTTCTTAACACATAAAGGAGGATACTTAGGAGCAAGAAGGAAACAGCCAGATTGAGAGGTTAAGGGACAGTCTTGGTCTCAATGACCCTGTGGAGTTCAGGATCTTCATCAAGGAGGGAGAAAAGTCAAAAGACTGGACTACAGCCTGATGTTCAGGAGAGCAGAATTTTTCATGTTAAGATATCTGCTTGAAAGAATCACATGAGCTACAGTCCTATAGCTTAGAGAATCCAGAAGCTCAAAAATGGTCCCCTTCCAAGTGCAGGAAATTAAGCAAATGTAGCAGGAGGCTCTGGACAAAACTCAAACATTAAAATGATTACGAAGGTTTTGTCTTAAGAGTGGAGGGATAAAGTTAGGAAAGCCAAAACCCACTCAGTGGAGTTGAATCTGCCAAGGAATGTGAACAAAAGGGGTTTCTACTATATATATAAGAACAGTAGAAGGAAGACTAAGAAAAATGTAGGCCTGCTGCTGATTGGGTTAGGGAAAAGTGGCTGAAGTACTCGATGCTTTTTTTTACCTCTATCTTGATAAGTAAGATGACCCTTCAGGAATCTCAAGCCTCTGAGACTAGTGAGAAAGTCTAGAGCCACGTGACTTATTCTTGGCAGAAGAAAATGGCAGTAAGAAACATTTAAACCAACTGGATACACAGATGTCTATGGAGTCCGATGGGTTGCATCCATGATTGCTCGGGGAGCTAGACAATGTTATTCCAAGTCCAGGTTGAACATAGATAGTTATCCAGTGTTAGGATAAGAGACATCAGGCACAACACCAGAAACACCAGAAAATTCCATTTAAATGTAAGAAAAATATTTTTTACTGGGTTGTCCTGACGGGTTGCAGAGTTTCTCCTGTCCTTGGAGGTACTAAAAAGCCAGACAGAATGTGGTCCTGAATGAGCTTCTCTAGGTGACAGTGCTTTGAGCAGACGGGCTGGACTAGATGATCTCAAGAGACATCTCCTCATCTTAGAAATTCTGTGATCTTTCTTTTCTTCTGTGTTGCACTGACACGTTGTGTAATTGTGAAATAGAGGAAATACATTATGTCTTTCACTGTGAAGGGGATTGAGCTGTGGAACAGGTTGCACAGGCAGGTTGTGCAGGCTGTGGAGTCTTCCTCTGCTGTGATACTCGAATTCTGACTGGACACAATCCTGGAATACCAGCTCCAGCTAACTCTAATTGAGCAGGCAGGGGTAGATTAGATAATCTCCACAGGTCTCTTCCAACCTAAATAAAAAATTATGTGTTTGTGAATATAAACCAGTACAGGGACATAAAGTCTTTAGAAAGAAGGAAAGAAGAAGCAGAATTCTTTATTTTGAGTTCTGTTTGCCCTTAAATTTTGTCAGGCACTTTTGCACGTAAACTCAAAAGCAAATGAAAATGGCCATTTGCAATCTGAACACAAATTTACACAAATATGCGGAACCACAATGCGCTTAACATGGTGTTTGCTGGTAAGCCTAAAGATGTAAACTGCATTACTTGTGGAAGTTTGTAAAAAATACAGATATTTGTGACCATTTGTTGAAAGATGATTTAGTGTAAAATAACACTGCATTCTATGTGTTTGACTGTAGCTTCTACTGGAACATCTGTGACTGGCCCAGTGAGGGTAGTGGTTAAGTTTTCAGGGTAAATCATAAGTCCATGCTGTTTCTGGTGGGGCCTAGAAGTGAGTTCTTTGAACTGGCACAGCTCTTATCTCTACTGTTTTGGCAACTTATGGATGTAGCCTTCTTTTCTGTGCTGAGTGACATCGTTTCTCTTTTGTCTTGGGGGATTGCAGCAGCAGGCACACATCACACTGAGTGCACAGATATGTCAATTATCTATGAAGTACTTCACAGTTCATTGGTCCAGATTGTTTATCTTACATATATGTATATATAGATATGTTTATACTTTTAGGCAATGTTTGACATCAGATCAATCCCATATCACTTGCCTTTCCTGAGCAAAGCAATGAACAAAACAGAATAGATGTGACTTGTTCCTGAACTGTTAGTCATTAAGATTTGCACGAGTAAATCATAACAAAGGAGTGTTAATTAAGGGGAACTGAGCAGCTAGAAGTAGAGTATATGCTTCAAACACATACTGAAGCAAAGGATGTCAAATTAAATGATAAACCTTCAGTAAATTGGCAAGCAAAAATCTGAAAAGTAAAAAAAAACCCTAACTTGCTCATGTAAACCAGTTGAATGTACTTTTAAAGAGTAATAAGTTAAAATCATACAAAGAACCTTTATAAAAACACATTATTATAGCTGATTGTGTTTTGACAGTATAATAAAACTTTATAATGCATGTGGTTTGACTCATTTTGGTGCTAAAATTTTTTCTTCTTCTGCAGAAAATGATGAGGTCATCAGTGTTTCATATGTTCATACTGAGCATGGTGGCCGTAGATGTGATTGTTGCTGCTAGTAATTATTACAAAGGAGAAAATTTCAAGAGACAATATGATGAATTTTACCTAGCTGAGGTGAGTACACTGAAATGACTATCTGGATATTTTTCAAGATAAGCTAAAATAGAAAATGTGAATGTCAAGCACATTTTAGTGTGTAAGTTTTTTTATTCCCTTAAGCATTCCAAAAATTCTTTGCTAACTTGTTCAAGTTCCTCTGTCTGATAATGGCTGACAGCTCTATCTTCCAACCTTTTGAAAGGTAATTTCCTCAAACAAAATGTCAGTAGTAATGAGCTGAGGCTTAAGTATAACATCCGCAGGCAATGCATGGCTCTTGAGTTGCTATCTTTCTCTAGCAGGAGTGGAAGATACAGAAGAATTCAACTCATAAAAAAATTACAAAACACTGTCTTTGAAGAATTTACTACATCTTCCTAAATCCTCTTTATTTGGCATATACTTAGCTACAAGAAGGTCCTTAAGCATAATCAAAATAATGTTGTAAATAGGCTGGCTTCAGTAACTTCAAGAGTAAACTGTACAAAATCCATTTATTCAGTCATTAATTAGGTGAAGGAGGAGGCTGTTCTCCTGAACCAGTGAAGTGGAGGAAAAAGTTTCTTTGTAAGTAACATTCTGGCAAGATGCCTGCTTGAGTCATTAGTTGGTCAAAGATTTTACTGTAGAGCATGTAGTAGAGGTCCTAGAAATTTCCCAGCCTGTCTTTTTGATACTATTTAATTCAGTTTAAATCATCCACAACAGAAGGATAATGGTTTAAAACTGGAAGAGGGGAGAATTAGATTAGATATTAGAAAGAAATTCTTTACTGTAAGGTTAGTGAGACAGTGGAACTGGTTGCCCAGAGAAGGTATAGATGCCCCATCCGTGTAGGAGGGATAGGCACTGGGTAGGCTTTGAACTGCCTGCTCTAGTGGACGGTGTTCCTACATGTGGCAGGGTTTGGAACTGGATGATCTTTAAGGTCCCTTCATATCCATGCAGTTCTATGATTCTGTATTTCAACAAATATCCATTTGGTCACTGGGGGTCAGTTCTCAGCTGTATCCCCTTCCAATTCCTTGTGTACCCCCAGCCTGCTTAACAGTAAGGCAGTGTGAGTAGCACAAAAGGCTTAGATACCATGCAAGGAGATCTTAGCAACAGCTAAAACATTTCTCTGTTATCAACTCTGTTTTCATCACAAATCCAAAACAGCAACGTGAAGAAGAGAATTAACTCCATCCCAGCCAAAACCAGTACCATACCTTAGGCTGAAAACAAGTAATTAAGTCAGCATTAAAGCCTGGAATCCATGAACTTTTTCATGGTAGGCATTTCTGCATTCTGCCTAAGCAGGGCCTGGATTCTTAACAAAGTAATATTAATTCTATTTATATTCTAAATAGGAAACGCTGCTTGTGCTATTTCTATTTTGGCACTGAATATATAGTATAATTATGCTTTTATTAATCTGTGCTAGAAATACTCTCTTCAAGATCTATTTCGAGTGTAGGGTTTGGAGGTTTTTTTCCCAACAGAAATACTAGCTAGGGTACAATAATTTATGATGAGTATGTCATGTAGACTTGTGTATTATAACTCTGTCCTATAAGCAATGTTCAGATTTCTTTAGACATATCTGTTGTTGCCTGCGTAGCTTAGATTATTGATTTATTAGTGGGGAAGATTTCAGAAAACTAATTTGTTTACATTTTATATACTTACATTTCTAAGTATATAAGGTAAATTAGTTTGGAATAGAGAAAGACATTTTGTTTATTTGTAAGGGATACCCTTTTGATGTCTATTTGTTCTTTTTATTTTACTTTAATGTGTGATGCTTTTGCTAGAGAAACTATAAAAATCAAACAAGAACAAGGCCGTAGTGTCTTACAGATGGAGGTGTAAAATACAGTATCAGAAGAGCAGCAGAGTAAAAAAACTTCCTGTATGAGAGGAAAAATTTATAAGCTATTGTGAAATTTGTTCTTTGCAGCACAGGGCATACAAAGAAAATTTTTAAGTGCTTTGAAGAGGCTGAATACTTGAACAATGCAGATTATTTCATGGTGGCTGGCTTGTTTCCTTGGTGAGGGAGACCAGTTTGAGCAGGATATTCTGATACTGCTCTGTATTCCCCATTAGATGAGGCTGCAGAAAGCTTTCCCTTTAGTGGGAGTTTACCTAAGCAACCAGCAGCAGGGATTTCCTTTGCTAAAGGAAATTACCAGACAGTTCACAACAAACCTGTCTGGCTTTCTGATTTCCACAAGTCACCTTGGTAGCTGGTGGCTCCAGGGACAGGCATGTCTAGTAAAATAGCTTACTTGGTCCATTCTATGAACCCCATATTGTTGTGGCCTATAGAAATGTGTACACTTAAATGCAGTGGATAAATCTAAATTAAGTTATACCAATTGCCAAAAAAAAGACCCCAAAACCCACAACAGTTTTCTTTGTTGGAAAGAGAACCATACAATGGTTTGAGTTGGAAGTGACTTCAAAGATGATCTGGTTTCAAACCCCCTGGCATGGGCAGAGACACCTCCCACTAGACCAACTGGCTCAAAGTCTCATCCGGCCTGGCCTTGAACACTTGCCCATGTTCTCTGGGCAGCCTGTTCCATTGTCTCAACAGACATTGGTTGAGACACTTGAGATAGACTCAAGAGAAAAGGAGGAAATGGTTAGACAAGAAGATAAAAGACAGGGATGAACTCAAAAGGCAGATCCCATTGGTTGCATATTTTTGTGTACCCAGTTGCAAATATGAGATTTTGACAAGCATTTCAACTGTAGATTAAACAAAACCAGACTTTTAATAGGATGACTTGAAAAACCCAGTGCAGTATCTGAGAACCTGGAAAGGCTCATTTTGGTATTTTTTATTGAGGACATTGACTTTACTTGATCAGTATTTGGACAGAGTACTGATGGCCGTTCAATTTTATTTGCAACTGCCACACTGTCTTCCATTAAAAGAGGTTACAGATGTTAAGTCTTACTGAAGATGCATGAGATTCTCAAAAGTGCTACTTTTAAGGATCTGAAAACCAGGGTTGAAAACCAGAGTTCAGATGTTAAGTCTTAGTGAAGATGCATGAGATTCCCAAAAGTGCTACTTTTAAGGGTCTGAAAACCAGAGTTGAAAACCAGGTGCTCCTGTACACTTCCTCCCAATTTCTTTTTGCAGTCTGCCCCCTTGCTCTTCTGCCATTGTGTAGCCTTTGCCCTGTCCTTGCTGAAGAAAAGGTGGATTGCTGTGTCAAATCCAGTAGCAAGGAAAGTTCTGGAGGTCCATGTACTTAATCCCCCTGATCCTTCTCAGAAGAATTTTTGTTTTTTCATGAGAAATTGCCAACTTTACCAATAAGCCACAGTTGCAAAGAAAACCTAACCAGGTCACTGTCACTGTTGGATGTTGACAAATGTCACTGTCACTGTTCAATAGTACCAGGCTGTTAAGGGGCTACGAGCAAAACTGAAAGTTGCTGAAGGTGGAATTAACACCATAAAGCTTTCAGGTAACTGAATGGGAAGTGGTGCACAGAGAGGCAGCCTACTCCTGGTAGCTCCCCTTTAGCCTCCCCAAAGCAAGACTGGCAACCTAGTGGAGGGTGATGGCTCATTTGTTAGCCCTGTTCTTTCTCTGTGGGTCTGATCTGGCTTTTTGTGTGAATTTGCCTTTCCATTATCTATACAGCAATGAAAGGAATTATTTCAAGGTTTCTTTTTAATAAGAGGCTATAAAATTGTATCACATTTCACACCTAGCAAAAAGTTCTAGTCAGATATTCTGAATCTTCTCCTGAAATTAATTACAAGGAAGGAAAAAAAACGCCAACTCTGTCAGCAGGAAGACAGGTGTATAAATGTAATCAGATGTTATGCAAACCATTTGCTACATTTTAAAGTGTTAGTGGTTTGAATCTGTTTGAGAAGCATGTAAAATGCAAATGATCCCACCCACACATTTTTAGAATAAATTAAAATGCACTTAACATGGTATTTGTTAATCTTGTCCTAATAGGAAGCCTATATGGTCTGAAGTATGGATGTGTTTATTTAAATGGAATTGTCATTCCACCCTCTCTGAGGCTGAATTCCATCTGCTTTCTACTCTCTCTTTCATTTTACCTAATTCAACCTCCTTGCTCTTTTAGAACTCAATTGCATGTGTTTGCATGAAAAGGGAGCTTTTGTTACAAGATTTTTTTGATAAAACATTTTCCTGGTGTTTTTGGTAGTGATTTTCCTGTAAAGATCTGGTCTTATCAGACTTGGCCCATTGCTCTCTTTGAGCCCTTTGAGTTGCCAGGACAAGTGCTATAAAACTGGCCAGATGCATTGGAGATTATGAGCATGAATGTGTCCCTACACTGTATATGAGTCAAATCCCACAAATACTTCTTAATATTTTTTTTTTCCTAATGTGAAGAAATTCTTGGAGTGCTGCGAACCATTTCGCCTTGATTTAATCGCTCAGAGGACATTTGAAGCCTCATGTCTCTTTTTCATGCCTTGAGGAGCCTGTATAATCTAGGTGGTAGCACAGCTCATAAATAGCTTTGTGGACAGGGGAATAAGCATAGGCCTTATAGCGACTTACCAGTACGTGAAGGGGGCCTACAGGAAAGCTGTGGAGGAACTGCTTGCAAGAACATGGAGCAATAGGACTAGGGGCAATTGTTTTAAACTAGAGCAGGGCAGATTTACATTAGACATTAGGAAAAAGTTCTTCACCAGGAAGGTGGTGAGGCAATAGAACAGGTTGCCCAGAGAGGTTATGGAAGCCTCATTCCTGAAGACATTAAAGTCCAGGCTTGACGAGGCTCTGAGCAGACTGATCTAGTACAGGATATCTCTGCTTACTGCAGGAGGGTTGGACTAGAGGACCCCCAAAGGTCCCTTCCAACTCTATGATTCTATTTCATAAACTTCAGTGATTAAGTTCCATCTCAGCTCATGCTTTTTACAGTCCTGTACACATAGAAATTTATTTAGTTACCTCCCAAAACCTGTCTTTCATGTTGATAAATATATTTTTGATGGACTGGAGAGTTTAAATTTTATATTTAAAGGTAGTATTTAGGGCAGCATCCCAGAGATTTTCACTGTCAGATTCAGAATTAAAATCTTAGTCTCTAACTTTGTTATCTACTTCCAAATCAAATAAACCTTATGGCCCACAGTAAATTTTTAGCAGAAAGTTCTTCACCATGAGGATGGTGAGACACTGGAAGAGGTTGCCATGAGAGGTGGTGGAGGCCCCATTCCTGGAGGCATTCAAGGCCAGGCTTGATGAAGCTCTGAGCAATCTTATGTTGTGACAGATGTTCCTGCTTACTGAAAGGGGATTGAACTAAATGACCCCTGTTGGTTTATTACAACTCCAGGATTCTGTCATTCTATGATTCTATAATAATTAATCAATTTTAAAAGGCTAATAATACTTTCACTCAAAGAAGGTTTGAGCTGCACTTTGTTAATGCTTGCACAGCACTTGAGAAGTTGTATATAAATGTCACCTAATGTTATTTTCAGTGCCTCTTTTAAGCCCCAAAGTGTGAAAAGGGTCAGAGAGGAAAATTGCTGAGCCAAGGGAAAACATTTGCTGCTGAGTTTCCTGCCTGTTGGGAAGTGAGGGAGGGAATATATCAGAGTATATATAGTGGTAAAATAAGAAGACAGGTGAAGAAGAGGTGTGTCTAGACAAAAGGATTTTTGGTACTGAGAGAAGGAAGAGGAAAAAAATTAATCTTGAAAATGTAAAACTGTTTCCCCTTTTTTCAAGCTGCACATCATGTCTTTCAAGCGTGTAAATATTTCAAGAAAGAGCACTGGAAGAATGTCTTTCAATGCCTATAAACAAATTTCTTCCCCTGGAACTTCCCACCTTACTCTCTTTGCTCAACTTCTTTTGCACAATCTCACTTTAACATTGGGAAAATATACCAATTCTCGAATGAGTTTGGATTTCCTCTTTTTTTAATTTGTTCTGATCCTTAAGTCCCATCACCCCTTTTCTACTTGTTCTGATGATCATGTTATTATGGATGTTTTAGAAAATTAGTAGCAATTTTCAAACAAGAGACCTTTAAACTTTGGTTTGCTTTTTTAGGTATTTTAAAATTCTTCCAACAGCTCTTATGTATTGGTTCACATTTTGAAGAAAATTCCATCATTTTTTAAACTTTTTATCTGTATACACAAAGGGAAAGATCAGCTGGATGGATTTATTTCATGCTTTCCAAATTTTTGAATGTTCCTTTATGTCTGTGTTAAGACTTCAGAAAATTTCATACTTTTTAAGGAAAGAGGCAATCTATTATTAATTGATTATTCTATTTAGACTATTGGGTGATAGAAATCATGTTATGGAAACCTTTAATTTAACTCTGTGTTCTGAATGCATCTTTCTTGTTTTATATATTTTTCTAGGTTGCTTTTACAGTTCTATTTGATTTAGAAGCTCTCCTGAAGATCTGGTGTTTGGGATTCACAGGATACATCAGCTCATCTCTTCACAAGTTTGAGTTGCTACTTGTAGTTGGGACCACTCTTCATATTTATCCAGATCTCTATCACTCTCAGTTTACATATTTTCAGGTATGATCAACTACTTTTACATATTACCCTATATACAAATTAAAAACATTACCCATCAACATTTTGCTCTTATTTCCATTCTTAGACTATTGATGTTCTCACAGGATTGACTCATTTTGAGAATATCTCTAAAACAACAAACATATCTGGTCTTTACTGTGTTTATTGGGTGGATTTACAGAAATAGCATGCTTTCTAACTGAGAAATCTTGTCTGGTTTTAGTAACTCCCATTTCTTTTCTGAGCTACACTGTTTAGTAGGCACAGGATTATTCATTATCCTTCACTGAGCCTTAACCTTGGATGCAGGTGTTTAGAGCATCGACTTTCTGTGCTGTCCACCACCGCTTCCTTGGCTTCTTGTTCCTGAGGCCTCAATACACTTGGTGTTGCTTCCTAAATTCTCATTTCTGTGCAGTCACATGCCTGAGAGTCTCCATTCCGGTTATTATGGGTCTTATGAGGTCATTTCTCCAGAATCGTCTTAGAGTTGTTTTTTATAGCTCTCCAACCATTCCTTATCTAGAGGGGAAAGTGTTTTCTATTGACACTCTTCCCACTTTTTCCCTTGGGGGAAGAGGAAGAAGAGTAGACAAAGAAACCCTGATTATTGCAGGCATCTGCTTCTTCCTCTGTTGGTCAGTTCCCCATTCATCTTCCCTGAAGTGTTTAGGGTTGGTTGCTCCAGTCCATGGAGAAAGCCCTAAGATTCACTGTGATGTGTTACATTCTACAGTGCTAAAGAAAGGGATTTAAAATCTATATTTACTAAAGGATTCATATTTTTTCATTATTTAGCAATGGAGTGGGATGATGAATAATTAATAATCAGTAAAGGTAATTAATAAATCATCAGAGTTCTGTCAATAAATGTAATTATTTACAGTGACACACAATGTAATAAAGTGGGTACCATATGAAGGGAATGGTATCCCCAAGGATTGAAATATGATGGCTTTTTCAGATTTATGCAAATACCATCTTGTGTTTCATGTAAGTGATTCTGCAAACCTGATTAAGAAAGTTTCCAGGATAAAAAATTCTATTTTGATTTTGCCAGGTATCATTTGAAGACTTTCAGATGGTTGTGGCTTTAATTTTGCTGTGCAAATAGGTAAAATATTGTTATTCATTGTGGCGTGATATTTCTAAACTGCACTCTTGTGTCTGAAGCACAGAAGAAACATAGCTGGGATTTCTCAGCTAAAACAATTAGCACCTTAGTTTGTCCTTACTTATTAGGACAGAATCCACTTACATCTAGTGATTTCTTTCTAGGTATTTAAGAACTTGCAGGACTAAATGGGTAACATAATTTCTAACTCATAGGATGGAAAGCATAATTAAAATGTCGTCAGATGTTGATAATTAAAAAAAAATCATTTTAATGGATTTAATTACTTTTGTGGGACAGTGAGGTGGTAGGGTTTTTTTTGAAAGAAGTGCTATATTTATGGCAGAAAATGCCAGAATGTGTTCTTTTTTTTTTTTTCAAAATGCATGAGAGACATACATTTTACAAGCAGAAACACCTGCTAAACTGAAAGATTTGGCTTGTATTTTGCAACATAAACCCCCTAAGAGGCAAATGACAGTAAGGTTGGAAAATTCTTCACCTTTGATGTCTGTGTGTAAGGGAGGTACACACCATATTCCCCCGCACTTAAGCTTCTGGGAAAGCTAGATAACACATTTTCAAATCAACCAAGGTCAAAAAGTCTTTTTCACATGGATACGTCTTGATGCTAGGCAGATTTCCAGGCCCTTAGGTATTAATGATGACAGGTTAAACATGTTCCTTGTCAACCAGCAAAACAAGATTACTGAAAACAGAAGTCTTATTTGACACATTCCGGGATAGCAAGCAGAAATATCATTTGGCTTATCTAGTCTTCCTTCATTTATATTTCAGTCTGCATTATTCATTAGTCTTTATCGTTACCTTATGCCAGCACATCATTCACTTTTAACTGCATTGGCTACTGTCCACTCTCCCATCTAACCTTGCATTTGCTGCATATTCATTCAAAACACTTTGCAAAGCTCTCTGTTAAAGACTACAGGAAAGCACCAGTCCATGGTTATAATCTATAGAACACAGGCAGGGAAATGACAGAAATTGCTTATTATTGCAGAGATCTGTAATGCACCATCATAAAAAGGAAGATTTTATCAGAATTTAGCCTGTGCTGGATGGGAGAGATGGTATTTTATTTGTGCTTGGGGAAAATATTGCTGAATCATTTTCTGAATAAACATTGTCCCTTTTAAGGTGATGCAGCCATTCTTTGTAACAAAGCTGTGGTTTGTGGGTTTTGTTTTGATTTGCTTTTTAACATGCTTTTATATTTAATCCAAATTATGGACCTTGTACAGTGCTTTAAAACTATTCATAATCCAATTACATAGAATGCATAAATGTTCATTAGAGTGTACTTTTCCTAGATTCAATTTGTCACCTAATGAAAATAAATGGAATTTAAAAAAAAAAGCAACAACAACAAATAGCATCAGTAAGATTAGTGTGTTCCTTAAAGGTCAGTTAAAGTTTCCAAAAGGAAAGTTGGGAAAAGCAGGGCAGACAAAAGTTTATCTGAGAAACAAATCAGAATACTGGCTGACGTGAAATCACCCCAACTTGGGTCAGCATTTACACTAATACTAGTGGGAACAGAGCCAACATTTACTCTGCAAGTAGAACTTGTCAGTAAGAAGGCACCATATTTGCATGTTCACGGTACTTGGAAATGTCACTCATCTCACTGTCCACCACTGTCTGAGTAGCCACTTTCATGTACTCGGACTATATGTGATGTGACCATGGTACCAGTGTGGAAAGACAAAACTTATCTCACTTTGTTCTGATAGGGTGAAAATTAACCTGTCTACTGTAATCTCTGTTATCTTGGGCCATTTTAAACTCCTGGAGACAGTGAAGGCTTGTCCCATATCACACAAGAGGTCTGGTATTTTAGGAATAAATGGGTCTCTTGAGCTGACTTTCTCTCTCTCTTCCCTTTGACTGTAGAAGAGCCTAGATGACTAGCATATTATGTATACCTGAGGGATAGGTAGGGAGGGGAGTTTCATGCAAAATTCAGAGATGTGCATAATTAGCAAGCTACAAGTTACCACACAGTCTTTCTGTAAACAACTACCATATTCTCCTGTCACTTATTTTCTCTCCATAACAGCACAGTTATTGTATTTGACTTGGACATAATGTCAGCCTATAATAATACTGTAATAACACCTTTCAGTTTCAATATTATTTTTGCGAGAATACAAGGCAATACCTTGGGTGAGAGATGCTTTTCCTTCACAGGAAGTGCAGAATCTCATTTGATTCATATGCCCCTTCCTGTGGAGCATGGCTGCTGCTGCCTTTTGTTGATGCTGATGCTATACCACTGTTTGTATCACCATGAGAAGCAAAAGTAGGAGGATCTCAGCAGCTTTTACATGATAGAATCTGCAGTGAATGCGTCAGACCACTGATCACAGTTCTCATGCCATTGCCAATAATGAAAGATGTCAAATATGTCAAAGACATCAGTAGCAGACAATAGTTTTCTGCCCAAAACTTCTCTTGTTGTATAAAATAGCAAAATGTGTTTGCTAGCAAACTTCCTGGCTTACACAGCAAATGATAAGCAGTTTCATGTTGGATCACTGAAACAGAAAGATGACTTGTGGAAGAAGAGTTGTCAGTTCTTTCTGAGAGTATGCAACCAATAACATAGAATCATAGAAAAATCTAGGTTGGATGTGATCTCTCATTTAGCCTGCTGCTCAAAGCAGAGCTTTCTTCAAAGACTGTACAGTACCCCATCCATTTAGAACAAGCATGAATTTTTACAGTGATGATCATAAATTTGAAGCAATTTTCCTGGCACTGCAGTAGATTCTCAGTTGTTAAAACTAAGCTGATACATGTAGACCTCTGCCTGAAGTCACTCTTATGTTTGGTAACACACTGTAAACATTTACTGGTTTATAATTCCACATTACATTCAGATGTACTGTCTGTAGTGTGTTTTGCTTTTGTCTTTGTTCCCTTTGTTACCCCAAAACTAGTTTTTCCCAGTTGTGTTTCTGTGATGATTGTTGGTGATCAGTGAGTTGATTATAGCCTTGAGGGCCTTCATTATCCTCTCGTGCCTGTGCTCTCAAGACTTCTGCTGTCATCTCACGCCTGGATGCCTGGATGCTGCATTTTATGAAAGGACCTCTGTTCATTCTATGCAAAATTGCAGCTGGTTATTACTATAGGTTAGGAAGAAGAAGAGAAAAGTAACAATAAGGATTGTGCCCCATGATTGTAAAAAGCTAAGCAAAAAGGCAAGGTTAATTAATATTTGCCTTGTCATTGGGTGATTGTAAATACACCTCTGGGCAGGTCAGAACAAGTACAGACAAAACCTGGCAGGTTCCAGGGTTTGTGTTTTTGCTTTAACACCCCACTTGTGGTTTGTTACAAGCAATGGCTACCTGGTATTTACTGGGCTACAAGCCTGCAAAGCCCTTTTTGCTGTTGGAGTCACTGACTCTGTGAAGTTGTTCTTTCAGGTCATAATCAAACTACTAATGCAGTTGTTTTTTGTTGCAGGTTCTTCGAGTAGTTCGGCTTATAAAGATTTCTCCTGCTTTGGAAGATTTTGTGTATAAGATTTTTGGACCAGGAAAAAAACTTGGGAGTTTGGTGGTGTTTACTGCCAGCCTTTTAATCGTGATGTCAGCAATCAGTTTACAGATGTTTTGCTTTGTGGAAGAGCTGGACAGATTTACAACCTTTCCACGGGCAAGTATAAAAAGCACTGATTACTCCCTGTTCGTTGTTACTATTTTCATATCACTGTTTGTGGTTATATTGGGTTTTTTTCTTTCCTCCTGAGAACCACATTTATCTCTGTATGTGTAGATAAAAGAACTGCATTTTCTGGGTGTAGGCTTTCAGTAGTGAAGTCTATCTTTCTTTTGGTTAGATGCTCTCTATCTGCTCTTGAGGGAATGTGGAAAAATGCAATATATGCCCTCTGATGATGACATGAAAAAACGTATGACTTCATGGTATTCTATCATGTTATAGAAAGGGGATGCACAAACAGTCACA
This sequence comes from Turnix velox, assembly GCA_013400935.1. Classification (NCBI taxonomy): domain Eukaryota; kingdom Metazoa; phylum Chordata; class Aves; order Charadriiformes; family Turnicidae; genus Turnix; species Turnix velox. The sequence continues at coordinate 129,114 of VZTY01021532.1, forward strand.
AGTATTGGACACAGCATTTATGTACAAAAAGTCTGCACATGATTTATATTTTCATATTATGAAAGTAGTTGTTCTTGATTTGTATAGGAATGCTTATTTTGCTCAGGGTTATAAAACCTGTCTGCAGTGACAAAAATAAGTGTTTGCCTTTTGGGTATAAATAATGGGTATTTGTGGGCATTATGTGAATTTGGAACAGAACATTGAAAATCGGTGCAAATTGGAGCTAATGTATTTATCGAAACACATTGTTGTGAATGAAAATACTGCCATTTCTTTAATAATGGATTAGATTGAGTGTACGTGGATTAGTTCCTGTGACAATTTGTTTTCTTTTTTTATTCCACTTTGGTCATACAATGTACCTATTTTAGTGAAAGTGCATTGGTTAGAACAATTAACTAACAATGAATAAGGCAGCCTCAAGGGTCATGCATTTAGCAAACTAAATGGCTAGGAGACAATTTTTAATTATCAACTTGGATTTGATATGTGGTGAGCTGACCACCAAATGCAAGACAAAAAAATTCCCACCCACAAGGAATAATGGAACACCATGCTTTTAATTTCAGAAAGCATGCTTAGAGGAGCAGCCAGTCAGATCATGAAGGATTCAGCATACTTCATTTTTTAAATACTGAAGAAGTAAGAGAACAAGATAATAAAAGTTAAGCATTTCTAATGAAATCGGGCCTCTGTCTCTAAACTGAGTGACAATCCACCTTAGTGTGTGCCCAAGTCTCTTGTGCAGCTTCTGAAAAAAGTCTTTTTACTGCAAGTTTGAAATCATTGTGGAGTTTGAGTTTAAAATTGTTTTTATTATTTATGCAAATTGGCAATTCCTCAAAGAATTATTGTAGTATAATTAAAATAAGACAGATTTAAAACCTGCATATTTTAACTACATAAATTGGTTTTGGTATCTGAGAAAGATCCTCTTGCAGGAAAACAATGCAAAATACATCAAGACATTAGTAAATTTTAAATTATTTTAGATGTTTCTGTCTGATCCCATTTAGGCCTCAGTAAGAACTATCATATTTGAGTTTGACAGATATGTGTATATATTAAGCTATGTTTGAAGAGCAAGAAAATATTTACTACAGTGAATGATTCTGCTTTTTACAAACAGAAGGACCTGTTACCAACATCAAAGAATTGTTGCAGTGGTACTGAATGGAAGTAAATTTCATATTTTTTATGTGACAGCCAAAAGCAAGAGTCTCTCGTTATTTTTTAATTACTGTTTATTTCTATATATATTCACCTCATTATGAATGGTTTGGAAGTATACTTCATACTTAGTGGTTTCTTTTTGTAGTTTTAGAAGTGAAACATCTGCTAATGGGGTAATAGAGTCATTCAAAATTTTGTACTCAAAAATTTTGATTGATGATGTGGGAGATGGTGTCCCTCCAGAGGAGTGTGTCTTCCTAGCAGAGGCTGTGGGATTCCCACTGATGGTGTCTGCTCTGGGTGAAGACCACTGAATCAGTTTACAATAAGACAGTTATAAAATATGTGATTTGTGTTTTGTTTGAAATATATTATTTTCAAGATGTGACTGAAAAAACACTCGCATTACTATATAATGTAGGAGATGGTGTGAGGTGTGCATCAGCAGAATTTTCTACAGTCCATTTTTTAGGGACTTACTCCTGAAGAAGAGCAATGCTAAAATGGCCAGCACTGTCGCAGTGGACTTTTTGTGTTATAAATACAGAGGACACACACACTAACAAAAATGGTAACATTAGAGGCTAAATTTTCAGTCTGCCCATTAAAGTGCCTTCTACATTGTAACAGACGAAACCTAAAATCATTTCAAAATGGTAAGTGCTTTATAAGAAGGCACAGTATGGGTTTTGGAACAAGTAGACCTCCTCCTTTCGCTAATGCTTCTAAATTACATGTTTTCACATGGCTTCCTGACAACAGTCAATAGGCAAAAGCTCAGTGTTGCCATGGCTACAAATTTCACCCTTCTTTTGGCCATTGCAACTTTTCAAATGGACTGGCTTTCTCTCTAATGCTAAATATAAAAAGTATCAATGTTTGATACACTATTTTCAACTGATTCACTCCTTGAAGAAGGAATGGGATGGCAGAGAGTGTGCTCAGAGTCATCACTGTAAAATGGCCGCTAGAAAAATTTAAAATTCACTTTATGGAATTAAAAACACATTGTTGGTGCCTCTGACTTCCATGCCCTGGTATCTCGTGTTGACTGCTTGTTTCCTTAACTTACAAAGCCAGGAATAGTGCTCTTCTTTTAAATGGGTCAACACAGAATGAAAGCCAGGTATAATCTATCCCAGCAGCAAAAATCCCCATTTTCAGCGAGACCAGGATGTTGCTTCAAGAAAGACCTTGGAGAAAGCTCAAGTTGTGAAATGTTAGTTCAACCCAGGCATCATCCATTTAAAAGTTTAGTTTTCCAATGCAGTTACAGCCTCAATACTACTGCCACACTTTTGCAGTACAGCTGCTCTCCTCTCTGGGTATTGTTGAGCACTCATGGCTGTGTTACAAGAAAAAGATACGTTTACAGAGGTAGCATGAAATACAAGCATTTCACAGTACTGGCCTAAATCCTGATAGCTTGATTTGCAGAAGTAATACCATTGACAGTAGGGCTGCTTCCACAAGTAAGGACATGGAGACTTGGCCCATAATGTTTTGTAGACTAACAGTAGTTGCAAGTACGTAAGTAATACTTTATGGGTTAACACCCCTGAGGTAGGATAACAGAAATGGCACGTTGGGTTGTATATTCCACCAAACCTTTGCCAATCTTCTGCTATAAATAAAAAGATAGTTTGACTTCCTCCCATCATCAAAACAGCTAATTAAGTAATAGGGGATAAATACTCAAAGAAATTGATAGTCTTTTCTATAATACAGATTAATTCAGAAAATCACCATTTGCATAAATCTCTAAGTCTCATCTTCACAGATGTTGATTCTGTCAGCTAGTTGCATTTCAAATTAATTTTAAAATAAACAGTGGGAAGTATACCTTCCAACTAAAAATAACTTGCTCTCTGAAGGAGATTGCTGGATGTGAAGAATATACTCATTCTGCAGTGCTGTATTTTCTTAAAACTAATGTTTTATCACATAGTAGACTGTAATGTTATAAAAAATATTTAGATTATTTTCAAAGGCCATTTAATATAACTCTGCATTCTGGACAACTGTTGTAGACAGAAAATTAGATCTTTATGATAAGTATCTTTTCCAAAGTAGTCTAGTGCTTGCATTAATAAGGGGTCCACAACATAGCATTGGAGGTGCCTTTATACCCTGAAGAATTTTCTAAAATATTTATTTCTTAAAAACAATGAACTGTAGTAATTAAGTGTGATTCAGAAGAAAGTATCACAGAATTATAGCATCACCTGGGTTGGAAGGGACCTTTTAGATCACATAGTCCAACCATCATCCTAATTAATCCTCCCTAAACCATATCTATAAGCTCTATGTCTACCTGTCTCTTAAATACCTCCAGAGGTGGTGCCTCAAACACCTCACTGGGCAGCCTGTTATGATGATTGATGACCTTTTCAATGTAAAAATTTTCCATAACGTCCAGTCTAAACATCCCCTGACACAACTTGAGGCCATTTCCTGTCCTTTTGCCTGTTACTTGACAGAAGCGACTGACCCCCACCTCTCTATATATTCCTTTCTGGTACTTGTAGAGAGCCATAAGGTCTCCCCTGAGTCTCCTTTTCTGCAGGCAAACATCCCCACCTCCCTCAGCTGCTCCTGACAAGACTTGATCTCCAGACCCCTCACCAGCTTTGTTACCTGCTCCAGCACCTCAATGTCTTTTTCATAGAAAGGCCCCCATAACGGGGCAATGAACTCGAGATGGGGCCTCACCAGAGCCAAATACGGGGGGACAATCGCTTCCCTAGTCCTTCTCACCACACTATTTCTGATGCAGGCCAGGATGGTGCTGACCTTCTTGGCCACCTGGGCACACTGCTGGCTCATATTCAACTGGCAGTCAACCAACACCCCCAGGTTCTTTTCTGCCAGGCAGCTCTCCAGTCCCTCTGCCCCAAGCTTGCAACCCTGCATGGGTCTAAGTGCAGGAACTAACACTTGGCCTGGCTAAGCCTCATCCCATTGACTTCATCCCATTGATCCAGCCTTTTCAGATCCCACTGCAAAGCCTTCCTACCCTCAAACAGGTTGACACTCCTTCCCACCTTGTCATCTGCAAGCTTATGGAGGGTGCACTCAAACCCCTCATCCACTCCATTGATATTGCAGAGGACTGGCCCCAGTACTGAGGCCTGGGGAAAGCCACTCATGAGCTGGTGAGCCTCATGAGGCCTGGCTGAGTCTCATCCCATTGGCTTCAACCCATTGATCCAGCCTTTTCAGATCCCACTGCAAAGCCTTCTTACCCTCAAGCAGGTTGTCACTCCTTCCTACCTTGATGTCATCTGCAGGCTTACTGAAGGTGCACTCAATCCCCACATCCAGTCCATTACTATTGCAGTACTGAGGCCTGGGGAACACCACTCCTGACCAGCTGCCAACTGGATTTAACTTCAATCCCCAAAACTNGGGTGCACTTAATCCCCACATCCACTCCATTACTATTGCAGTACTGAGGCCTGGGGAACACCACTCCTGACCAGCTGCCAACTGGATTTAACTTCAATCCCCAAAACTCTCTGGGCCTGGCCTTCCAGATGGTTTTTCATCCATCTAAAACACAGACAGACAGATCCTCCAGGAGAAGGGTGTGGGAAACTGTATCAAAGGTCTTGCTAAAGTACAGGTTAATGACATCCACAGCCTTTCCCTCATCCACCAAGTGGATCACTCTGTTATAGAAGAAGATTTGTTGGGCAGGAGAGCCATGCCGACTGGGCCTGATCAGCTGTTTGTCCTTCATATGACATATAATGACACCCAGGATGACTTTTTCCATGACCATCCCAGGCACTGGACTGCACTGGTTCAATTATCCACTCCCTCAGGTGGTTTTAAAGCCAGCAGTGGGTGTATCTTCCTGTGTATCTTACTATATATTTCACAACAGAGTGTGACACCAGACAGGTCACACACGACCACCTGCCTCCAGAGGTGGGTGCTCTGAATGCAGGGAGGCAACAACTGCGTGGTTTAGGTTCATCTCCCTACCACAAAGGGAATCTAAGACTGCTAGGCACTCATGGGGTGATAGGTTGTCTTCTTCACCCTCAACCACCACTGGAAGCTACAAAGGAGGCTTAATTTCCTGCTGGTTTCTCACATGCTCCTCTGGTTGCAGAAGGCACCCTCCTAGCTGAAGTTTTGAAGTGTTTCCTTCTTTGCACATTTGAGGTATTTTGCAGAGCTGGATAAAAATTCTGGCATTTTGTTGTGGTTTTGTGGGGGTTTTTTTATAGGACCTTCATAATGATTTTTTGCAAGGTAAGCAATCACTACTAAGTGTCTGAAATGTAAGCAGAAGGTTGTGAGGGGGCACTAATTCCAAGGGAGAATATGGCCAGAGGTCAGCAGCCCACTGATTGAGGCCAAGGTTTCTGGCAGGAACATGCAAATGGAGGGCATGCTGCAAATTCTGGTGCCTGTATTTAGACTCTTGCTTACACATCACATAGCAAAGATTTCAGCTGATGTTTACAGAAAGGCAGTTGCCAGCAGTTTTCTCTGTCTGCTGCTTCTAGTTTATGCTAGTTTTCATTCTCTGTGGGACCTGCCTGTCCAAAGGAAAGGTTGAGATGTTACTTTTGGTCAAGATGATGCTGATGTAGAAATGTAAATCTTAAGTTTAGCTTCATCTCCCAGGGTTTGTGATTGCTCGCTTGGATGCCTTGAACTCTTCCTTGTGTACCTAAGCTTCACTTCTTGTGAGTAATCTGGACTTGTAGGCTTAATCATCTCTGAAAAATTGATTAGTGTGATTTAAAAAGCATCTGTAAAAATAGCTCTCAAATTCCTTGGTATTAGCCTAATTATGTGCTTATGCTTCTGTCTGCTTCAGAGTGCCTCAGAACATACCAACTATAAGAAAACAAGCTTGGATTCCAGGGTTGGCTTATTTTTTTGTAAAAACTAGTAGAGAATTTTTTTACAAAACCCTTCACAGCTACATGTTTGAGACCACTCCAGCAGAGTAAAAGTACACAGCCCTTCTTCTGGACGTCATGACTCAATTGCTATTACTTTAAAATATATATTGGTTATAATGGCCACTTTTTCATAACATAATAAATTTCACTAAGGTATCAACTTCAATCCTGTTATCTGGGAAGAGAGTACTTTTGGTGACAGGCAAAAACAAAATAAACTTGTGTGACAGTTGTGCCTCATTGAGAGACTGTCACCATCCCCACTTCATGTGGATACCATTATCAAGCTCCTGTGGCTGGAGCAGAACACAGTCCTCGCTGTCTGTGCATGATATTCATGTCATGCTCACTCATCCTTCATGTTGAGTTAGATTCTGGTCTATGCTCTAGGCTCAAGTCAGGATTTCAAAGGTCTAAGACATCTGGGTTCTAGGACTATCTGTATTTGTATATTCCTGTCACCAAAGCCAGCTGGTTGAAACATTTCCCCCTATTTTACATGTACCCCTGGTCAGAAGTGGTTTGAAAATATTACAGGAACATGTTCCACAAAGGATGCTATTTGCAAAACTTACAGAGGAAGAATCTGACTCACTGAAACACATGGAAGGACTGGAACCTTGCAGGGACCTTTCCTTGTATTAGTCTCATCTGTTGGGTGCCTAGACATTTTAGGCTGTTAAGATTTGATTTAAAGGGAACACTTTATTATAGGTATATTTATAGAGAGATAACACAAAGTAATAAAAAACAAAAAATATGGTCTAATATTCAAAATACAGATTTCTGATTCTCAGGATATTTCTCCTAATTTTTTTCAGTCCTGGGGGAAACAAAATAGCACTTCCTCCAGGCAAACTGATCTAGGACCATGTTTACAAGTTGCAGGTTACTGTGCAGTCAAAGGTTAAGCCATTTATTTCGCCTTTAGCGCTATAATAGCATTTCACACAACTTTAAAAACTGAAACACATTGATTGATATTTTAAAAGTTATCTAAAACAAGTGATTTGATAAAATCTGATAAAGTCTGATAAATCAACTTGAGAACTGTGCCAACGAAACCTTGTTAGTATAATTTGGGAATTGTTAATTTGTTTTTAATTCCTTTTCTTGCAGGCATTCATGTCAATGTTTCAGATTCTCACACAGGAAGGATGGGTGGATGTCATGGATCAGACACTGAATGCTGTAGGACATATGTGGGCACCAGTAGTCGCTATTTATTTTATACTATATCATCTTTTTGCTACTCTGGTAAGTCACACTTGCTACTGTGCTCTGCCTTTCTTTGTTTTGAATTATTCTTATTACTTGTTTTACTTATTTTTCTCAATTAGCTAAATCTAATTGCAATGCTCATGGAGGACTTCAGGATTAGTTCTGTGATGTGGTAGAATTTACCCTTCAGACATGTGGCATAAGAGGATGGCTTTTGTTCTGGTGAGAGATGGTGTTCTTCATAAGATAAAAGTACACTGCTAGACTAATAACTTGTTAGTAACAATTGTTAACTGTCTTGTACCTTCACAGTTCTAATGATTGCAGAGTTAAGCAAGTGCTTTTATTCATCATGCAGAAATGGTCTCCTCAGCTTCCAGCGCATTCTCTTGGCAGCTGTAATTAAAGTGAGAAGTGTAAAGCCTCAGGATATAAACTCTTAACTAGAAATCATTACTTTTCTGTTGCCTGATGCAAAATCAATGCATAGAAGATTCCTGCTATAGTATATGTCAAGCTATAACTATTGCAGCAGTTCCTGCATGTGTGTGGAAGTGGGTATTTTATCTAAAGAGACCATTTTTCTGTATGCATTTCAATTGGGATAATTACATTTTTATATAGAGAACATGGTAAGAAAAACAACTTCTTGGGCTTTCTCTGTCAGCAGAGGGTTGGTACTGTATTTTGACCACCAACACAGAGAAAATATCACAGTCAGGCATTTTAGGCACCTTTAATTTAATCCTTCTTTTGCTCATTTTTTATTTTGAATTCACTGTGGGTTTTGATGCACTCACTCATATTTTCACTTTTTTCATTACATTTTCTTTCTTTGCTCAGCTGTCTACTTTTATATAAGACACTACCTGTATTTATGCAATCTCTATCAATTTCCATGTACTTCTTTTGAGTATGTCCTGTTTCACTTCTAAAGGATGAATAATACAACTGTAATTTTGGATGCAGGTGGTTCCTTTGTGTGAATTGTAATCTTAACTACTATCTAAATGGCACTAAAGTACATTTTATGCTCTCAGAGCTTTTTAACCAAATTAAACTATAAGCCAAACAAATGCATATATCAGCAGGTATATAGGATGTGTAATTTTTCTCAAAAGGCTCAGAGTAGTCCTTGGGGTCTGAAAAAGCAACTTTTTATGTTGGAAGTGATCTTCAACTCAACTGGAATCCATTCTTATCTCTTAGATGAGCACTGCACAAGTCTGTAAAGTAAATTCACTCCTTGATTGAGACAAAACTTAGCTGTAAGAGCAGTTTTAGTATTCTGCTATATGTTTTATGTTTTGAAAAAGTCACCTGGGACTTCTCCATTTGTTTACTCAAAGCACACCTTCTGCTACCAGCAAAGTCAATTCACTCCACCGTTCTCTGTCCTTTACAGGGAATTTGCATTTAAGTATATGGTCCTTGCACTGCTTCCTAAGCGTACGTACTTATTCTCATACATCTATGCAAATTTTACATGGATGAAGAAACTCTGCTAAGACAACTTTGCAGAATTACCTGCCTTACAAAATGATTAGTTTCAGTTCTAAATCTTCCTCATATCCAGCAAGAGAAAGGCTATTTAGGACAGAGTTGTCTGGAGGGAAAAGAAGCTTAAAGAAAGAAAATAGCATGGAATTTGTAAAGAAGCATGAAAATGGTTGGGCTGCTACTAAAACCAAGAAGTGTTCTAAGAATAAACAGTCATCAGAGAATAACAAGAGTGAAGTCAAATGAAGAAATTACTTTCACCAGCCAGAAGAGGGGGAGGATTTGAATTGAGAAGTGATAATTGCAGGCACTTGGCAAAGCTGATTGTAGAGCCTTGGAAAGAAATGAATACTTTTCACATTAGAAGGAGAAGCTGAAGCTCAAAAAACCAAAACCTCTGTTGGAAGCAAGGACTGTTATTAGTTGAAATGTCAGTGGAGGAAGTTAAACAAATAACAAGTTTGCTTTTAACTTTTTTGTTACATCGTCTTTGGTACTTGTTGGAAAAGAGTGAAAAGGGAGTTAGTGAAAGTCTTGATGCCTTGATATATATACCCATGTGTGACACAGCAAGACTATGAGTGGTGATATATTTAATAAGTTTTGTACTTTTCTTTAGCATGGAACTGTACTTCCTTAACCAGTATGCTATAAACTGCCAGTGCAGGAATATCATAAACTGTATAAAGTATCTGAAGAAAAACACCATACTGTAAAATCCTGAAGTAATGATAGCCAAACTGTTCATTACAATTATGGATCAAAATAGCTTGTTCCATGGATTATGTATTTCCATAGAATTCTGTCTTGCTTTGCTATTCTTAAGGCTATCTTAACTTTCACATTTGTAGTAGCTGGATCACTGAAAACTGTATAAGGTGCTGTTTAAGCATATAGCATATATGATTTTTGGAACAGCTGCAGGAAATCGCATATATTGCTAAAGCCAGTTTCCCACTAAAAAATATGTATATTTTTCTGAACACTGACATTTTATAGATTTATGGGTAAGAGTCCTTCCTTTGCCTTATATACCTTCATAGTTCATGAAGGGGAAGGGAATCGTGCTCTGGAAGAAGGTCCAGGCACACAGCATGGACACCATTTGAGTTTTAAACTTCTTATCTGGTGTATTATGCTACTTAAATTTCATCTTCCATAAAAGTGGGGAATAATTTTCCAGCATGATTGAATGACAGGTAAACTTTTACTTCATTTGGAACAGTGATGAGCAGTTATGTCTGCTCTGGTTGTCACTTAGTGGTCCAAGATCACAGGAATGTTTTAAGCCTGTAACTGTTAAAAGAGCTTTGATTCCTTCTGATATCTCTAGGAAATTGGTGCTAGCCTGTAGGAGCTCAGCATGTTTGAGGATATTTGCTTTGAACCTCAGAGGCTAACATTTTTGCAGTTGCTGACAGCTGTAAAGCCTTCTATATACAAATTTACTGCCTCAAAATTTGAGTTGTTTTAGTATATACACTAAATGGTGGTATCCTCCCTCACCTTATTCTCTTAGTTTTGTCTCCTTAGCTATATTGGTCACATTTTCAGCTGGAGACAGATGAGGAGCTTCTAGAGAGCTTATGGGTCAGGATCAAGGAAGGCAGGGGAGGGAGATGTAATGGGAGTCTGTTACAGGTCCCCTGACCAGAAAGAAAAAGTGAATGAGGCCCTCTACCAACAGTTAGAAACGGCTTCATGTTACAAGCCACGTTCCTCATGGGTGACTTCAACCACCCTGACATCTATTGGAGGGAAAACACGGCAAGGTGCCAGCAGTCAAAAAGGTTCATGTAATGCATTGATGTCAGCTTCCTCTTCCAAATGGTAAGGAACCCATGAGAAGAGGAGCCATGCTGGACCATGTTCTCACCAACAATGAAGTCCCAGTGAGTAACATGGAGCTCAAGGGCAACCTTGGATGCAAAAACTGTGAATTGGTGGAGTTATTATCCACAGGGCATCAAAGAAATTGCACAGCAAGCTCTGGACTTCAAGAGTGCAGACTTTGACCTCTCAAGGGACCTCTTTAGAAGGGTTCCATGGGAAATAGTCCTGGAAGGAAGAGAGGCCCAGGANAAAGGTCAAACATTGACAGGTTACAATCAGCAGCTTAGGAAATAGTCCTGAAAGGAAGAGAAGCCCAGGACAGCTGGGCAGTATTCAGGAACCATCTCTTCCAAGGCCAGGAGCCTTGCATCTTGAGGAATAAGGAGATGGGCAAGAATGCTGGGAGGCCTCTGTGGATTAACAAGTTGCTTCTGGACTTGATCAGGTGCAAAAAGAGACTGTATTGGGAGGGGATCCAAGAGAGGGTTAACTGGGAGGAGTACAAAGTGGTTTTCCAAGTAGCCAGGGATTGGGTTAGGAAAGCTAAAGCCAGGTAGAATGAAAGCTAGCCAGGGACATAAAGGGGAATAGGAACTTCTACAAGTATACAAGTGACAAAAGAAAGACTAGGGAAGATGTGGGCCTGTTCCAAAATGACACTGGAAAGCTGGTCATAGGAGATTTAGAGAAGGCTTAGGTGCTCATTAACTTTTTCACCTCAGTCTGGCAAGGCCTTTGCTTGCACCAGTCAGGTCTTAAAAAGTAAGGTCATAAACTGGGAGAAGCAGTGTGTGAAGAGCAGGTTCGAGACCACCTGAAGAACTTGCAGGTGCACAAGTCCATGGCACATGATGAGATCCACCAATGGGTCCTTAGGGACCTGGCAGATGAAGTTGCCAAACTGTTGTCCATCATATTTGAAAGTGGCAGACTAGTGAAATTCCTACTGACTGGAAAAGGGGAAAAAAAGAAGATAAAGGAAACTACACACCAGTCAGTCTCACCTCTGTGACTGGCAAAATCATGGAGCAGATCCTCCTGAAGGTGCTGCAGAAACACATGGATAATGATACTGAGGTTATTGGAGGTAACCAACATGACTTCACCAGGGGCAAATCATGCCTGACCAATTTGGTCACATCATATGATGGAGTCACATCATCGGTGGATAAAGGAAATGCAACTGACATCCTCTGCCTGGAGTTGTGCAAAGCATTCAACACTGTCCTGCATGACATCCCTGTCAACAAACTGGAGAAGAATGGGTTTAATGGATGGACCTCTCACTGAATGAGGAGCTGGTTGAATGGTAGCACTCATAGAGTTGCAGTCAATGGCTCATTGGCCAAGTGGAAACCAGTGATGAGTGGTGTTGCTCAGGGATCAGTACTGGGACCAGTGCTATTTAACATCCTTGTCAGAGACTTGGACAGTGGGATTGAGTGCACCCTCAGCAAGTTTGCACATGACACCAAGCTGTGTGGTGCAGTTGGCAGCGCCAGAGGGAAGGGGTACCATCTAGAGGGACCTTGCCAGGCTTGAGAGGTGGGCCCATGCCAAACTCAATGAAGTTCAATAAGGCCAAGTGCAAGGTACCTGGGCAGGGGCAACCTGGGCAGGAGCACAAATACAGGCTGGGTGGAGAGTGGCTTGAGTGCAACCCTGAAGAGAAGTATTTGGGGGTGTCAGTGGATGACAAATTCAACATGAGCTGGCAGTATGCACTTGCAGCCCAGAAGGCCAACCACATCATCAAAAGAAGTGTAACAAGCAGGTCAAGAGAGGTGATTTTGCCCCTCTACTCAGCTCTGGTGAGGTCTCACTTGGAGTATTGTGTCCAGTTTTGGAGCCCTCAATATAAGGACATTGAGTTGTTGGACCCCCCAGAGGAGGGTCACGAAGGTGATCAAAGGAGTAGAGCAACTCCCTTGAGAGGACAGGCTGAAGGAGTTGGGGTTGTTCACCCTGGAGAAGAGAAGGCTCAGGGGAGACCTCATAGTAGCTTATCAATACCTGAAGGGAGCCTACTAAAGGTTGGCGTAGCAATTTTTAATAGGATACATGCTGGCAGGACTAGGAATAACAGACATAAATTGGAAGAGGCTAGATTCAGGATAGATATAACAAAGAAATTCTTTACAGTGAGGGTGCTGAGACACAGGTTGCCCAGAGAGGTTGTGGCTGCCCCCTTCCTGGAGGTGTTTAAGGCCAGGCTGGACAAGGCACTGAGCAACCTGATCTAGTGGGAGGTGTCCCTTCCTATGGCAGAGGGGTTGGAACTAGATGACCTTTAAGGTCCCTTCCAACCCAAACAATTCTATCATTCTATGATTTATTTGGTTTCTGGTTAGTATGTTCACACAAGGAAATTATAATAATATACAATTTTTGTAGTCTCACAATAAATATCTACATGATATTTAATGTACAGTAAATTAGTTCTTGTGTTTCCTGCGCTGTGGCTCCCAGTGCATGCAAGTAATGAGGCAGCTCATTTTGCTTTCAAAGTGTAGTTAGCTGCTTTGCACAGAGGCACTGTGAGCATTAAGGAAGTTAAAATTCAAACCTTAATTGAGAAGTATCTTAACTTTACAAGCTGTGTTAGGATTCTGCTTTGTTTGAGGTTTTAATTATTGTTTCTGATTCGTTTTCTTTTCATATGAAATACATTTTTATGGGTACACTGTTAAATATATATGATACATTAATCCTAAAACCTAGAAATCCAATTTTTAAAAATCATATAGTAATTGTATGATATACTAAAAAACAGTTTACAACTTGCAAAATGGCTAGCGGACATATAGTAGCAGGTGATATTAGTTCCATAGATATCAAAGGCAAGACTCCCGTTTGCATCAGAAGGGCTGTTATTTTTCCGTGTCATTTGATAGTACTTCTTAAGAAAAATAAGACGTGTTGTAACAATGATTTCTAATTGTTTTGTAGATTCTACTCAGCCTGTTTGTTGCTGTTATTTTGGACAACTTGGAACTTGATGAAGATCTGAAGAAACTTAAACAAGTAAGGAGATGGTTTTATTGTGCTTGGAGGTAGTTTGAATAAAGCATTACTTTACCGTCATATCTATGGTTAAAACATCTTCCTCAAAATTAACAAAACAGTAGATATTGAAGAAAATAGTAGTGTTTTGTTTGCTCATCATCACACAATGTGATATAGAAATTTTAAGGCTGTAAAAGATATTTATAATTTGCTTTAAATACTCAATGAAAGTCAATTTGGGAAGTTATGTAGTTAAAACAATTTTAAAATCAGACAGGTCATCTTTTTGTTTATGAGGTAGTGAAATATAGTATGTCCCCACCCTTGGCAAGGTAGATTATTTTTGAAGTTTCCTTCATATCCAAACCATTCTGTGATACAAGTTCACTATAGCAGGTGAGAGTACTGGCTAGTGTCCCAGATACGAACCTTAAAAAAATCTAGGTTGAATATGTTAGATGAGTGCTAAAGAACCTAGGCAAAGCTAACTTGTGTGGTGGATTCTCCAGATTTGTAGACCAAGATGCTTGAAAATCCAAAAAACAAATTTAACTAGGAGTTCATGCTGGCCGTTATGACTTTGCACACCAGCCATCACAGAGGAAGATACCTGTTGCTTTTATGTGAATACATAGCTGTGTTTTCATCTGTATAAAGATGAGCAAAATCAACATTTGCCTATTCCATGCACAAAATACCAAACTGAGAGCTTAGAATGTGAGAAACTCTTTTGTTATATTTAGGCTATAGTCTTCTTTTACCCATCACTTTGTTCCCTCTCCAGGTACATCAGCAATTGCTGTTTTTTCAATCATTGAAAAATAATCATTCAGACAATTTATCATAGAATGGTTTGAGTTGGAAGGGACACTTGGCACTATTTGCTCAAAGCCCCATCCACCCTGGCCCTGAACAACTCCAGGGAGGGGGTATCCACAACTGTGCTTGGCAATCTGTTCCAGTGTCTCACCACCCTCTTTCTTGCTAATATCAAATTTAAATCTACCTTCTTTCCTTTTAAAACTGTTAAACTTCTGTTGCAGACGTGTCATGGACAAAGTAATTGACTTCACTTGTTAAAGGGAAGCATTGAAATATTTATATGTACAAAACAGTGATTTTAAAAAGTTGATGTACAGTAAATGTGTCAGTATTTTATGGGATTCAATGTCAAATTACACTTGGTTGTTTACTGTATAGAGGACAAGGTCAGACAGAACTCAGGGAGACACACCCATTGAATCACAAGGTTCTAAACTCCTGCTTTCTAAACAACTTCTCAAAGAGGAGTTCAGGTGCAGTTGGATGCAGTTCTACTTCCAGACTTAGACAATGATCCAGCTGATGTTCCTGAGACCCCTTTTGTTCTTAAGCACAAGAAATCTATCTGCTACGATCTTAACTTCCTTATTCCTGTCTTCCGCACCTTCTCTGTAAACTGTTGCCACAAAGTTAAAAATAAATAGAAAGGATTTCTTCTGTTTTCATCGTGTTTGGAAGTCTTGAGTTTGTTTTTAGAAATTCAGCACACTAACATTGTGAAACATGACTTTCCTCTACAGTAACTGTTTTCCAATCCTATTTTCCACATATTTACTAATTCTGCTTTTACTGCATTTCTATCAATTTGTTGCATATGAAGGCAGATGGTTTCCTGTGCCCTATCCTGAAAATCTTTTCTAAATTTAATCAGATTTGCCGCTTTCCTTTTTCTAGGAACCGACTTTATATATAAGTTATTCACCACCGCTAGTGTGTTGTTATTTCTGAGATCCTTTTGAAGTCTCAAGTGAGTGCTAGCATGTCTTGGAGAGGAATAAACTGACTTTGTGCCAGTTATCTTTCAAAAGCTTTTCTCCTGACATTTTTCTTGGAGATTAGTCTTCAGCGTGATTTAGGGTCTTTTGTCATTGACAGTACTCATTTTGCTTTCTTGCTTTGGTTTTATTTTTCTAAACACTCTTGATTAATAGTCTGTAAAACTTGCTGTTTCAAACTATCTGTAGAACTTGCTGCTCACTGTATGTTCTTAAGAGCTTCCTTTTTAGATTTTATTTCTTTAGAAAGTAGTCTCTCAAGATTTTTCATGACTTGACACATTGTTATTTTATTTTTTTAAATTATCAGAATTTATACTTTTTCTTTTGCTGTCAGCTTATGGCTTCCTTTTCTGAAACCTAAACATTTATTTTTAAAAGCTTTCTTTGCACTCAAGTTGCCACTGCTGGCCTTTTTGACCACCTTGAAGTTTTGCTGTAGGTGGTAGATACATTCAGTGCTTTCAGAACAGGATATATACGGTTACTTCAAACACCTCCCCCTTCCAGTTTCTGACAATTCCTTTAAATTTCTTTCCAAAGACTTTACGATCTCATTCACTGTAGTTGATGTTTTTGACCTCTTACTTGTGAAAAAATATCCTAATTTAAGAGCATTTTTTCATTGTTATAGAGTAGGTTTTTGAAATATGTGTTGTGAGCTAGATCTTGCTCAGTCCTAAACCATGAGGTGCTTCTTCACTTAAGTGTGCTCTGACTATAGAGGACTCAGTTACAGATAAAAAGTTAATCTCTTTCTTCTATGTTTTCCTAAACACACATGAGGGAATGCAAAGGCTTCCCTCTATTGTTACTGCTTCTCTTCAGACCTTTATTATTACTTTGCATAATAAAATTTTTTTCTAATTCTCATCTACATGCATGTAGCCATGCAGTTTCAATACAGAGGGATCCTATGCTATTTCTATATGAGTTACCTTTTTAATTTTTAGAGCAAATTAATGGAATAAATGGCTGATAGTTTTGATGCAGTTTTCACCTCTGGTTGTCAAAGCTAGAAAAGTACACAGGTAGTGAAATTACTCTGTATTTATTCTGTTTCTGTTTCTCAGACAGCTTCTGCTGGTCTTTGTCAGAGACAGGGTAAGATGCACCTTTGATCTAACCCAGTGCATTCATCCTTTCAATCTTAATGTTCTGTAATTTGAATAGGATTTCAGAAGGAATTCGCAAAGGATGAAGCTAAATTCATATAGCCCGCTGGTAGGTAAAACTGTATGTGCCACCACTTTGCTGAGCTGTATTACCACAGAGGAAATAGCACACATCAGAGTATAAGCAGACATTGTTCTTCTAATTGAATGAAATTCTCACTCTCACCAGTGAAGGCACTTGTCAGATGGATGTGCTTCTTTCCCTCCAATCCCACTCAGTATTGATAGACATACAAGATATTTTTGCCCCTGAAATCATATCAAAGCAGCAAATGCAGGAAGCTGCAGATATACCCACTTAGAGTATATATATTCAGGAAAAAAAAAGCCCTGCCTTTAGAATTATAATTATCTCTGTGCTTTTAGAAATATCTGATGTTTATTGTGTTAGTCTTCTCTAAGTCTCCCTTTTAACTATTTGATGTTGAAAACAGAAATGTTTGTAAACAAAGAGGCTTGGAGCTTTGCTGGTTTTGTCTGATGTCATATAAAATCAGCAGTTCAACAAATGTTAGTTGTCTTGACAGGACTTTTATAGCAAAATCATAAAAGGGAACTGTTTGGCAATATATCTGAAAAGAAAGGGCAATTGCAATAGAAGAAAGTTAATTTGGAATAGTGGCTGCAGAAAATGGTGGGGCTACCATGAGATCTAGTTTCATATTATTCTTTTTTTGGTGGTAGTGATGGGGACATGGGGAAGTTTGTACTGGAATCAACTACCACCTAATTGTCCAGAATTGCAGCAGCAGGGTACAGAGGTCTTTGAACAGAATTTTTTTTTAAATACAAAAGTACTTATTTTTAGGTGTTAATCCCTCTGCTCTTAAAATGTACCTTGTTTTTTCCTGGTTTTGTTCTCAGGAAAACACAGGAATTGACACTTCTTTATTCTCACTAAGTAGTTGCTTTTGCTTCTTCCTTATTCAGTACTTAGTTTAGAAAATACCTGGTTTATAATGAAACTTCTATTCTCCTACTATCTAAAATGGGTGTATCTGATGTTTTCTGAACATTGTTCAATGTAATTCCTGCAGAAATATTCAAGCTGTGGAATCCATACTGCTCCCATTTCATGCAAGACTGTGTAAGTGACTTTTCAGTTAACGTCCATCAAGACAAAGCAAGTTAAGTCTATAAAGAGATTGTACCAAGTCCCTCTCCATTTTTCACTAAAGTAGAAGGAAATTGAATAGAAAATTCAAGTAGAATAAAATGTTTTTTCCATGTTTCAGGACTCTGCAGCATCTGGTTGTCTTTAGGTTGGTCACAGATACTCAGTTGCTTGCAGAGATGGAATTTTGAATAAATTAAAGCAGTATTCACATGCCAGACAATTAAAAGTGGCATCCCCAGATCAAACATCACATTTCCTTCCTGTGATTGCCATAGTACTTAGTTTATTTGTCTGTAAGCTGGAGAGAAGAAGCACAGTTTCTACCTTTGATCTTAATTTGCAATCAGCTTTTGATTGTGTGATTATTATTTTGATGCAATTAAAAGGTTTTTCCAGTGTTTGTGTTTTTCATATCTAACTTAGAGAAATTAGATTGACGTTTTGAATCCATGTAAAAGAAATTTTCCAATAAAAAAAAAAGTTGTGCTTAAAAGCATAGTTATTTTTAACAAAGACGTAACCATGTATCTTCTAACATGGAAAGAAAAAAATAAATCATGAGAATTCTGTTTGTATGTAGTAAGCAGCGTAACAAAAAGTTTTGATGCTTTGATAGATAGTCCGACACAGAAGCTTACAAGCAGTTATACCCAAGTTTTGGAACAATTATATACCAGGGGAAAAAAGCTCTCATTATTTTTAGATAAAGGTTGGAATTTTCTAAAATGTCAAAGGATAAGATTCATATCACCTTGTTAGCTATGCAAAAAAAGCTAGACGTGTCATCTAAGCTAGTTGTCTGCTCCTGCCTGTAGTCATAGTCACCCTCCAGGGAATGATTCATTCCATCCAAGTTGGGTTCCCTCTTTACCTGTCACACAGGGAGACTACACAATTAATTAGGCAAAATGCCTGATTTTCAGTGGATGATGTTAAATGACATGAGTCTCCAGCTTTAATAAATTAGGAACCTGTGTTTCATGATTTAATTATATGAATGCTTTTTACATTCCTGAGGCCCTCGTGTGTAATATGAGACATCTTAGTGAAGTCATTAGGTGGGGAACACAGATGATAATGGCAAGAAAGAAAGATAAAAGACAACATTCAAAGCTGGTGGTCTGTCTCACAACAAAGAATGGATTCCTCATTTGTGAACTTAGTTCATAAAATAGTAGGTCTCTGGCAGTGGCACTTCGGTTAGTTCTCTAAAGGTGCACAGCACAAACCCAGCAGGACTTTTTTAGAGGTTCTCAGCCTCCACCTGCCTGTGTTATGTCTCAGAGGGAAATACAGGCTCTAGAAGTAAAAGGAAGCGTGGTCTGTGTGAAGCCAGACATTCACCTTCTCCTATGGGAATATGTAAAAAGGACGCTTTAACATGTTTTAATGCATCCTACTAAGTTTTTGTAGTTATGTTTGGTAGGAAAAGACAAAACTACAAATAATTGCTTCCCTGGAGAATAAGGCTGTCACAGCATTGACGATGGCGTTAAGGATATCTCTCTTCTGCTCCCTGCAGTTTGTTAACCAGTGCTGATGCATCAATATATGGAAATGGAAATGTTTTAATTTAGTTCCTATAGTACTTCAGTGTTATCATTGAGGTATTATGCACATTTCTCCCCTCAGGTGTCATTGTTATGGATCCATTTTCTCAACTACTGATTGTTTCTCTTTCATACCCAGTTACTGCAGCCTTTTCTTTACATTAGATGATGCATTTCTTACTGCCTTTACCCATCCTCCCCTTGCTAGAAATCTGCAAAGCAACCATCAGGTTATTAAGAGAGCCTCCATAAATTCACAGATGCAGCACTGGTTTCCTTGAAACTTTCCAAAGGTATCTCTTCTTAAAGTTGTGTCTTGCTCTGGGAATGATCACTACTCTCTTTAGGACTAAAAGGTCCTTCTAAGAAAGTATTATCAGTGTTTCTGTGTCCTAGGCTTTTATTTATTGATTAAATTTGTGATAGGAGAGAAAGCTTACATACAAACTAAGTTTCCAATATGGAAGTAACACTGGCAAAGAGATAAACATCAGTAGTATTCTAACCATTTTCAGATCTAAATACAGAAGTCAGGTCTGAAACCTGATCTTCCTTTTTTTTTGCTCTCTCTCAAACATAGCACGCTTCTACTTTCAAAGCTGGGAAGGAGTACAAATTTTAGCTTATTGTCGAGTGTGGGGTTATTTTTGGTTATTGATATGTTGAAATCATATGAAACGGGAAAAAAGGCTGAGGTTTTGCTGCCACTCTCTTGCGTCTACACTCATGATGTCTGCTGAGACAGTGTTTGTATTTTTACACTTTTCCAGTTTTCATTGCTTTTTTAACTATTTCTAGATATTAAGCCATGAAAGTTAGTTTCTGTATGCTCCGGATGGATGTACATCATCCCTTCATGTAAAATAGTTCTAACAACGGAAAAAGCTCCCTGATTTTCTACCCAGTGAAAATACATGCTATTTTTACAGCTTCTGCCAGACATTCCTGATGCTGTCTTTTTGTATCATTGTTTGTGGAAAAAATGAGGAAAGAAACCAGACTTGAGAACTTATTTTTCCTTAACTTTGTTCTCTGAACTGCTAAGAATAAATATTTCTCCAATGATCCTCACCTTAGCTCTGGTTAGGAAATCTTCATAATTAAGCCCTAGTGAGAACTTTCCAGAGCTGAGGGCTAACAATAATTTATTCAACAGATCAGGTCACAGAGAGAGATAAGTCAAAATCTGAATATCAGCCAAGCTAAAGCCCATGTGCTCCAGTACTATAAGTGAAGCCAAGAAATTCTATCATCTAAGCCGAGTTCCAGTCTGAGAAGGAAGTCTAGATCATCTGGTATGAAGGGTAATTGAAATGGGATGCCTGAAACAGAACAAAAGTAAGAGCTTTTTCTTACTGTGGATTTGGGAATTGAGAAAATATAATTACATGCTTAAGAGAACTCTAAAAAGCACATATTTTTTGTAGAATCATAGACCACGTTGAGTTGGAAGGGACCTTCCAACTTGGAAGGGCTATTTAGTCTAACCCCCCCAGTGAGCAGGGCCATGTGGCACTAGATTCAGAGCTTCTACTGAATGTCTCCAGGGATAGGGCCTCCGCCACCACTCTGGGCAACCTGTTCCCATTAATTTCCTTCAAAATAAAAGCACATAAACTAACCAAAATCCTACATGCTGTTTTTCCCTATGCAGAGCTGCGGTTTCTCACAGAACATGTTCACACGGCAGGCAGCCAGCAGCCTCACTACCCTGCGTGACTTATTATTAAAAGCAAAATACTTTCCTTTGGGGAGGGAAATAACTGCTGGGAAGGCAAGGCTTTTCAAAGACTGTTTTGAGGAAAAGAAAATAACATATTGGAGGAGCCCAGGATCCTCCCTTTCTGCCTGTTATGAAAACCAAGCTCTGGTGGTTTCACCTCAGAGGGAACAAAGAGCATGCTGCCCCGATGGGGGCAAGGGGAGACCAGTGAGAAAAAAACTTCACATGTGGGTTGAGATAAAAGCAATTTAACAGAACAGCAAAGACAACAAGAAAACAACTGCAATAATATGAGTAGGGGAACATACAAAGGTGATTATGGTACTGCAGATCCAAACGCTACAATTGTACCACACCATTCTATAGGATCTGGACCCCTGTTCCCTTCCCCAGCTCACTCCAGGCTGCAGACTGGGCATGACAGAGATGTCTGAGATGTCCCCTGAATTAACCCTATCCTCACCAGAACTAGCACACAAAGCAAACAGTCTAGTTTTGCACAGCTATCTGCAGCCCAAATCATCCATGGTTTGATATTTGAAGTGCACAAGTCTGTCTTATTCTGAAACCAGAACATCTGCAACAGTGAAGCTTTAAGCAGTTTGCACTTTTACCAATGTAAACCAAAACAAAAAGAAGCAACAGAGGTTGTGTTGAGAAAGGCAGCAGTATTAAACAGGCTCCTGTTTCAGAATATTATGTTCAGCATTTGCCTTTAGGGCTAGATAATCATATGGATAACTGAAGAAGAAAATGTCATGCTTTTACTGGCTCAATGTATGGCTTAAGTAAGTTCTTGATGTATGAAAAGGTTTAGATGAGCTGAGAGGAAAAAAAAGCCACTTGCAATACCTGAAAGTAATTTTAAGACTTGGTAGAGCTACTCTAGGAACAAAAATCATCAAGGCAGGCTGTCATCCTTAATCTTTGCATTGTGGTATGAACAGATTTACATAAAACTCAAAAAGGCCTTTCCAGTATCAGGTCTTACCAATTTACTGCATCCTATAAAAATACCATAGGCTTAGATTAAAGCCATTCAAGAAGTAAGGGACACCATTTTTTTATGGGATGACTGCAGTCCTCCAGTATAAAACTGTGTCTTAGCTCTATGCTTCTGGAGAATCCTTCATCCTGTTTCTCTTCTTGTTTCTTTTTCTCCTTTTTTCCCCTTCTCATTGAAAAATTTAATGGATCTCACTCAAAATTCTTAGGATTTGCTTCTTTCTTAAAATATGAGAAAAAAATTACTTTCTGGTTCACTTCTAGGAGATGAGACTTCACCAGATCATTTACTGAAGCGGTAGCTTCAGGAGCTCAGGAGAGGTAACAAATTATGACTAGATTGTTTTCTCCGTGAGTGCCATAATTGATCTTCATTTATATTTGGAACCACTTACATTTCCTTTTCTTTCAGAATGTGCCTATCTTGAAAGTCTGTAATGCATTTAAGTATTTGTAAAGAAAAAAGTAGAATATTACTTGTTCAAAGTTGTAATTTGTAAGACTTATAAGAGTTTTAACAGATCGTTCTTATAACTTAAGGTCTAACTGAGAATGCATATTTTTATGCATATGTGTGAGCGTTTTGCTAAAGTCCCTGAACTCACAGCACTATGGCAATTTGGACTGAGCATGAACACAGGCAGGAGAAGGATACAAGGTCACTCAAAATGAGATGGTTCTTGTTTTCTATTTTCTATTGTATACAACTAAATTTTCTTTGTTTTGTGTTACTTTGAAAATGGGTAATATGTATTGCTTTGTATAACACTGTTCTCTCAAACCTCCTCTGTGTTTACATGCATACACACAGATCTGTGCCACAAAGTTTTCTGCTAAGGACCTCACTAGCTAAGAATCAGTTCTGTCTGCCACTGCAGAATACTAAGGCTGACTTCCTGGTGCAAGTCAAGCTGGCAGAAGCTTCAACATTAACTTCAAGAGAGTGAAGTTATTTAAATCTATTGTGAACTGCAGTACAAACCACATAATTATCATCGTCCTTGCTCATTATCACTTTCTGTAGAAATCAAACCTGTTAGTTCAAGGTGCTCTGTGAGCAACTGAAATGACCATACTTCAAAATGGAGCTTCCTATCCACCAGATGAAGTTTAGAATCTAGAAGGAAGTTACATAGACATGGCGGCTATGCTTGGCATCTTGCTAGCTGTCACAATCCTTATTGGTCCAGTGTTTCAATAGATAATCACACGATTATCAAGTAGGAGCTAAGATTTATCAATTAAATTGCCAGCTATCTGCTCACTGACTTTGTATGTCAAGTACAATCTTAGGATGATGTTGCTATTGTAGACACTTCCATTTACTTTATGGAAACATGAACAAAGTAATTTGTAGTTTAAACTACTAGCAGTGAGATAATCCTTACAAAAATGCAGTGGCATGTCTAGTACTAAATATTATTATGGTTTACAGATACTACTTAAATACTAAAGTCCTGATGTGATGAAAACTCTCATGGCAATATGGTTGCCTCAGTTCTCAGAGCAATGGAGAGGAACAGACTTGTTCAGAGACAGAGTGAGATCTTAGGAGTGCTAAATTGTCTTCTGCAGATATCCCTCTTTCTCCACTGTCCTCCTTCATATTCTTTCCTGTGGCTGGAGTCTGGGCTACCTGTTGTACTGAGCTGGATGTACTGATATCATGGCTCAACCACAGTCAGCTACTAAGACCATGCAGCTGCTCACTTACTGAGGGAGAAAGAGGGAGAAAAAGAGGAGAATGGGGAAAAAAAATCATGGATTAACGGAAGGGTAACAGAAGAGGAAAATAATTATAGTAATGGTAACAACATTTATAAAATAAATTATATAGCACAAGCCACTCTTACCACATGGCTTGCTCAGCCTGTCCAGAGTAGTGATTACAGATCCATGCCCACTCACAAGCCTCCATTTACATACTGAGCATGATGCCTGTGGTATGGGATGTCCCTATTGTCTGCTTGACCTGTTTATAGTCCATCTCAGCTTTAATGGGAAGCTGAAAAAGACCTGACTAATATAAACATTAGCTAGCAACAACTAAAACAATATGTGTTATCAACATTGCTCAACATTGGCCTCATGTCAAATTTAAAATATAACAGCTACTAGGAAGAAAATTAACTCTATCGTTGCTGAAACTAGGACAATTGATTAATTGCTTACTCAAGAGGAATCAGGGTGCAACTTTTACTGAAGAAATAACTAAAAATTTGAAGTCACATTAGGTGACTTCATTATTCCCCTATGTATGGAAGTGGTCTGTCAGTCAAAGTGCATTATTAAATATGCAAGCTAATAACAATTACTTTTTAACTCACGGGTCAAAGATTTCCAGACATCAAGTTAAAAGCTAGGATAGGGTAGCATGGACTTATGCAAGGAGCCTGTAAAAAAGGTATAGCTCAGCTCCTAACAAAATAAGAGGCTTACTTTCATTTTCATTGACCACAAAAAAGGGTGTGTGCTTCATTCATGTTTAAAATATTGCATACAGATTTTAAAAAAGAGAAGAAAAACCCTGAAAAGTAAAGAATCTCACTATTTATCTTTTTTAACATAAAAAAGTCTCCAAACCAGATGTTTTTTGGTTATACCATCAGTGCCTTGAGGAAGTTAAAATGTTTGCAATGTGATACATTCCACACTGCACTAAAAATAATATGTTCATTCTGAGTGAATGAGCTACCCTCTAGGCAGTAGTATAATCAATTAGGTCTGAGGCACAAAAGCTCTGATCAAAATGTCAGGACAGACTCTTCCTTTTGCAATTGTTTTTATTTTATCTGAGAAGAGTAAAGGATATGAAGACCTCCTGAGTGTACCTGCAGATGCGCTGTGTTATTTATTTTTTTTTCTAGGCATCTGATTACTATATCCTAAATGTATATTTTGGGCCTGCTTTCCAGCCCAACTATAAAACCATAATACATATTTTTAGCTTTTTTGTACCAGCAGCCTGTGAGACATATATACATGTGCAAACCATTTCAGATCCTGCAAATACATTTGTTCCATATACATATGTGAATGCAGGTGTACACACATGTCCTCATTTGTCATTTTTTTCAAAGGACTCTGATTTTTACATGTTGCAGAATGATAACAGATCCCTTTTAAAATCAGGCCAATTTTTTGTAAGTGCTAAATGTATTCCCAAAGCTTGACAACGTGTGTGCATGCCTATTATTTTTCTTTATCAAAAAAATTTCTTAACAGCTTCAACAGAGCCTCTAATGAGCTTTCTTGTGTTTCATTCTTTCTTTTTTCATCAAGCATGTTTTCATTACATAACATTATTTTAGCCATCAGCAGTAATGAAATGATGTGGAGTACCTGCATATCTTACTTGTAATGTCAGTGCACTGTCCTAAGAGAACTAGTCCTGCTAGTGATTTTGGTGACCCAAGTGCACCGTGTTCAAATGTAAGTCCTTTTGAACCTCTATCTTAAGATTATTGCATTTCAAGTGTAATGTTACTTGGCATTCAAGATGATGATCATTGACTTCAGATGAAAGCCTTCTGCATATCTGTTTCTGGAGTAAGGATAACTTCTAGTAATCTTCTAAATCTAACTGTATCAATACTCATGTCACCTGATGGTAGAGCTAAGGTGCTGAAAACCACTTGTCAGTTTCCTGTGATTGACAATTCATAAATGACATTATCTATGTTTCTAGTTAAAAAAAAAAAAATAGAACCCATACTCGGCTTAGATATTTTTTATGAAGCTGACAGAGGAAGAGCATGTGTTCTCTTCAACAGCTGCTGCACTGGGCCAAAGCAAAGGTGCTCCTGGTCCAATATCTAGGCTCTGACTGTGGTCAGTAAAAGATTTTTGGGGGTAACATAAAACAGGGAAAGCACATAGCAGTATTTCATCTTCCAGTGATATTTCATACTTAAGTCAGAGTGCCTCTCCAGGGATTTGGGAACTCACATTATCCAGTACCATGTATCTTTTTCTAGTATTTCCTGAGGGATTTTTTTCTTGTGTGTTTTTAAAATTTGTGTTCAAGTCTATGTATTTATTTAGTACTTACTGCATATAGTAGCAAAAATAAATTTAGTGGTGCACTGTGTGAAAAAAAAAATTTTTTTCTACTTATGAATCTGCCAATTGATTATTTCATTTGATGCCCCATGACTCAGTTATTCCAGTCAAAGGCTTCCTTAGTGCTCTTTCATTCCTACCATGCCTGTTACTACTTCCACTGGTTTTGTGTCTTTGTGCACTTATACATACAACTTCAGGATTTTACTGGGTAAGTCTATTGGAAGTGATCTGCAATAGCAAGCACATTAGGCATTTTAATGCATCCTGGAAATAGTCATGTTTAATACTCATTACAAACCCTCCCAGCTTTTTCCTAAGTAAATAAATCAGCATGTGCAGTTACTAGGAGAGAATTTCCGTAAGATCATTTCCTGGAAATAATTTTCTTGTTAATAAGAAACAGAAAAAATAATAGCAAGGCAGTCTGAAATAATCAGAAGTCCCATCTCCTTGCATACATCTACCTTGGTGATGCTTTACTAGTACTGTTTTTCAGGGATTTCAGCTTTTTGCTTTCCCTTTGCCACCATTTGCTGTCCTCAGATCTCTCTTCTGGTGAGGCAACATAGTAATTGAAAGCCAGCTCTTTCTAGGGTAAGTCCATGCTATTTGAATACAGTCATTATTCATTCAGGAGGAAGTTATGACCTTAGTCCTGCTAATAGAAGGAATCCCACTGCCCTGGCAATGCAGACAGACTTATTAACAACTCCTGTATTCAGTGAAGAGAAAAGCTGTACTCACACTTACGGCCACGTGTTGTACTTTTCAGTGTGGAGGAGTTTTTCTTTTTTTCTTTCCTCACAGATTCTTGATAAGTGGAACCAAAGCTCAAGAAAACAGGGACAATGGCAGGTCAAAAACTGGTAATTTATTTTTCAGGCACCTGTCTCCAAAAAGCAATGCTGAGTAATATCTCACAAGATATGTTATTTTCTGACAGTAGAGAAGGAGATGGAAAAAATAGGATTCGGAGTCTTTCTACACCTAAGTACTTTTATGTGTTTCAGTGCACCTTGTAAACCAGGAGCAGAGATATGAAAAATCAGAGGCTTCAATAGAGACATGGTTCTTAACCAAGCAAGAATGGTTCTTAACCATCTAGATGCTTTTTTTTTTCTTATTCATTTTTTCTTTCTTTATTCCTATTCCTTCCCTGCCCTTCCCTTCATTCCTTCCCATTCCTTTTCCCCATTGTCATTGCACATTGAAGAGCTACAAGGAAGAAACCTCATGTGGTCCTGAATGTCTTACTGCCCCCCATTCTGGGATGCTGAACACGTTTGGTCACAACACATAACTGGAGCCCTTTCACCCAGCACCACCAGGCATTCGGCAGATTTAGGAAGATGCCAGTGACAGTTTAAACAGTAGCATCACTTCCAAATTTTGCATGCCAAGGTTTCAGCATTAAAGTGGGAGTTTCAGCATGGGGATTTTTCGTGAACATATTGTGCGAACAACTTGTTATAATTGGTATATATATAATTTAAACACATTTGGCATAAAATATATATATATATGTGAATGTGTATGAAAATCAAGGAGCTTTTTAAAGCTAAGTTAGATTTTCTTGCCTCCAGAGTCTTTTTATTCTGAGGACAGTGCCTGTGGTAATTCCAAATGGGAAATAAGTACAAAATAGAATAAAAATGAAAAATTACCTTTTCATAATATCTGATCCCGTGTAAATGGATTTTTAACAAGTAGCAGGAAAGATAAGTGTCAAGCAAATTTTAGTAACAAATGAAAAGTGCAGTAATAGTTCCAAACTGAATTTTAAGTACCACATAAAATGTGTGAAATCCTTCTCATCATAAAGGGAAAACAGTAGAAAGTTCACAGTAAAGATCAGAGTCCTCTGTTCCCAAGCTACATGCAGAGCATTTAAAGTAGCACTGTTTCAAAAATGGTAAACTTTATAGAGAGTATGCCCATTTCTAGAAAACAAGTGTTCAAGATCAGAAAATACAGTTGCCTGGAAAACTGTGCCAAACTATTTTCTTCTTATTAACTAAGAAAGTTTGGCAAGTCTCTTGAAGTCTGTAGCTTCTATCTTTAGGTTCTACCGCTTAGCTCATCTGCTGCCTTTTTACAGAACAGTATTAATGGAACACAAATTCTGGTTTTAAAATTTGGTGCCCAGTGGTGCAATAAACACCCAGCTAGTAATTTGCAAGATGAACAACTCTAGTATAAGCAATAGGGTATTATTTGTCAAGAAAACATATTAAATGCCAGAGAGGATTTCTTGGATGAAGATTTTACTGTATAAAATAGAGACCTTTGAAAATTCTAGTCAAAGATCATATGCAAAGCACAGAGTTTTCAAGGAGGACAGATAGGAGTCAGATTACCTATGAATGTGTGGACAGCAGTAGCAAAAACGTAAATATAAGAAGAAAATGCTTACCTAGGTTTTATTTCACCAGACGTTTATCCAGTTTATTTTTTGTGTTATTTGGTTGGTCCCTAAAAAAAATGCAAGTGATTCTCAGGGCACATAGGTGATTCTAGATACTTCATCCTCTGAATTAGGGGATCGTCCTACAGCTCTTTGTAAGGAATGGGCCTGTGTAGCATTACTTTAATTTTGATGGTAATTGGATACGTGAAAGTCCATGCTGTGATTGCCTTGGGGTACTTCTGCATCACACAGATCTGTGTTGCCTTTTCTGGACTGTCTCTTAGGCCCAAAGAGCCTGTGGATCTATGCCCTGTGTAACCATCCCCATCTCTTGTAAAAGAGAGTAACAGAACACAGGAGTCATACTTTGACTAAAATTTCATCTGCAAACTTATGTGGGAGGAAGAGTAGCCAGTAACACCAAACAGCCTTTGTTTTCATCTGGTCTAGCTACAAAGGTTACTAAAAAATTTTGATCAGCCTCTGTGTCCTCCCAGTTACCACCTGTATAGGTTTCTTCTGCATGCTCATTGGTTAAATTAAGCTTCTGTGTGACTTTCTATACTTAACTACAATGAATCTAAAACTCAGGCCACATGTATCAGATTAAATTTACTGCCTTTGGTTCAAAAAAATCCAGCCAAACCATAAAAAGGAAAGGGACAGCTAATCAGTGTAAATCCAGAGTTTTTCCTGTTTGAAGAAATGTACTGACTTCTGACTTTAGCTACAGTTGTGGATTTCTTGTCAACATTAGTTACATTTTTTCAGTGTTAAGGATAGTCAATTATAGAAATTGATCTGCTATATGGGTTGCAAATGCTCACTGATATCTAAATAATATTAATTACATTCTTACAAAAGCTAATAGACCCCAGTAATGCTTTGAAATAAAGCACAAGTTATCAAGAGATGGCAGATGCGTACACACAGCAGTGAAACCTTAATTACCTGTTTTCTTGCAATTCATAGCTATCAGTAAATCACAGAATCATGGAAGTCAAGGGACAAGTCAAGTAGGGACTTTTGGAGACAATCTGGTCCTACCTGCTGTTGAAAGGAAGCTTAGAGTGAGGAAGCTTATTTGGAACCTTGTCATGTCAAGTCTTGGATATCTCCAGTGATAAAAATTCCACAGCTTCTCTGGGCAATTTATTCCGTTTTCTTCATAGTGAAGAACTGCTTTGTTCTATATAGACCGACTTTTTCATAGCTCAAATATTGCTTTTTGCCTCTTGTCCTGTGACCAGCTCTTCTAAAGTGTGTGTGCCTCTATATTCTCTACAGCTACCTTACAGAGATCTCTTTGACCGCTAGGTATGCAACTTTGTACATAGCATGTCCTGTGAATAAGACCAAGAATACTGCTTTCATTATCACATTTGGTACTTAAGTTAGGATATTTCTAAGAAGATTTATCTCATGTCTTATCTGAATTGTTTTCCTTGTGGATGAAGCATTCCTCTCCCAGCTACAGTAATTATGAGTAGGTTATCCTTTTTGTCTTTGTAAAGGTCCTTTGTGCATTGGAAGATATTACTATTTTGATCTCTGCCAGAGAAATATCCCTGTGAAGGAATGCCCATAGACACTGTAGCACTTCTGAAATGAGAGAAACATATGTTTGCATTGCCCCAGTCTATAGAAATAACACAGAGCTTCCCACACAAGCCCCAGCATCACAATTTGTGACAAATATAATTCAGCAACTACACCTCACTGCTTCCACCTCAATCAGTGCTCACAAACCCATAGGGAGCATGGTGGTTGGGTTTGGAATCTGGAATTGGGTTTGCATAGCATAGCTGTGTTTCCTATTGTGCAGGTAAAAATAAGTAGTAAATCAAGTTGAATATGCCAGATGTCCACATCAATTTAGTGAGGATCTATCCTGTGTAATACCCTGGACGGTGCATAGATCAGCTTGTACAAATCACATGGAATAAAGGGTTTGTGTGTATGGGTCAAATTCCAGTCTCCCTATACTTCAGTATTAAGAGAGCCTAGGTGAAAGTTCTATTGATTTGTTGAACTGGGAGCAGGGGCATGCAGATTTTCTGCAGATTGAGACTTCTGTCCCTGTGACAATTTAGCACTTTGTATACCTCTCACTCTCTGTATCCTGACAGGAAGTCAGGATGATGACTTCCTCGGTCAGCCACAACCTGCTTCTCTGAGTCTCTGCAGCAATTTTAAAGGAAATAGGAGCTGCCTCTGGTGAGAACCTTTGAAAGTCTGTCCACAATTATTTCCCAGATTGACTATTTTTCTGCAAGCCCAGCAGGACAGATGAAGTTATATGTCTTGACTATGTGTGAGTAACCAGTGTTTGTAAAGCTACCTCCAGGAATCTTTCTTTGTGGGGAGATGTGGAATAGGTAAGCAGAGATGAGAGTCTCTGAATTGTCCTTCAATGCTGCTTCCTTGGATTCCTATGTGGGAGTATTCTTTCAGGTTGTAATGAATTTTAGCCTGAGTCTCAGAGATGAACACATTGTACCAAGTCAATATTGAATTATTCTGTTTGTACAGGAGCAGAATTCATACATCTTGTGCTTTTGTTGAGTTGAAAATATTTGAGTTGCTTATTGTTCATCAAATAGACAATTCATAACAAATCATGATGCCTAGTTTAAGTGAAGGCTCAAGCAGTTGTTCTTGATGAAATGGAGCATGTAATCCATTTTTCTGTTATGATGGATATTCTTTTGTGACTCTCTAACCTTTGTATGGAAACAAAA
Organism: Turnix velox; assembly: GCA_013400935.1. Lineage (NCBI taxonomy): Eukaryota > Metazoa > Chordata > Aves > Charadriiformes > Turnicidae > Turnix > Turnix velox. Next base: position 160,375 of record VZTY01021532.1, read on the forward strand.
ATATTAATGCTACTTATCCCAAAAGAAAAATAAGTACTTTGAAAATGGCAAAGCTGCATTTATATTTGAAAAAGCTATTCAAATAATATTTGTACATGTAAGCATTTTATTACCTATTGTAAACTATCCATCCAAAGGTGTTTTTAAAAACTGCTTTTCAAAATCTTTTCAAAAGGGCTAGCATTTGTCTTATCTAAGACAAGCCATTTGATCTCATCTAAGCTAGAAGATCTTCTCTAAGCTGATAATTCTAGAGGTGTCTATATCAAGACAGACAGAGGTCCAGGACCTTACTCTCTGTCCCTGAAGCTGGCTGTCCTCTATAGCCTGGCTTCCACATATAGCTAAGTTATTTTCCCTTTAGATAACTACCTATCACTTAAATAGGAAGTGTCCATACTTCCTGCTGGCAATGTCCCCATCCGGGACAAGCCCCAGACTATGCTCAGGTAAAATTAGGAAGGATGCTAGCTGGTCAAGGCAAAAAATATGCAAGCAACCTTCTTAGCAGTGTAACACAATGGACAATCTTATTCCAGTTCTTAGGCCTGTACCCCAGTATGTTGGCATTATAGATGTAATCTTATACTGTCTCTCCATTCAATAAAGGAGTTAACCTAAGGTGATATTCCATCTTGCATGTCTTACTCACATGTTTGTATGTGATGAGACAATATCTGTAAATATCTTTTCCAGTTAAATTTTGGAAGTGGCTATATGATAATATGCTGTACTTCACATTGGGACAACTATAATTAACTGAGATGAATAACATCATAAATGCTATGGCCTAGACTCATCCTGGCTAACACTGGGAATCATACATCCGATTGTTCTTTAAAACATACTAGAATCAAGTTTCCTTCTTAGGCAATGGAAAAAGATAAGCATATCTGAAAGAATTCTGTGAGAATTTTTTATTGCTTTGAATGTCCTCATTTGTTTAGGTGGGCCCAAAGGGTAAAATTCACAACTGCCACATGTAGGCGGTTAACTAAAAGAGGATAAGAGAGCAAGCTCAAGCATTAATCCGTTGTCTGTACGCTGCTGTCTTTTGCAGCTCCAGCTACATTCTCATGAACAATGCTTTGATATAGTCCAGGAAATATTTTAATGGGGGGACTTCTTTCAAAGAAAGAATGGACAAGACCTTTCCAGACTGGTCTCGAGACAGTCCTGTTGTGCTGTCTCACCTTCAGTCAAACTCAAAAGCTCTTCTTCCTCTCATACACAACCTAAATGTCAATATCCTGCAGAAGTACTGCTCAGGTGAATTGCTTATAACTGAACAGTTGTTTCAATTGCCTTGAAGAATTGGGTAACCTCTGGCAAAATAACTCTTACGTCTTAGGGCCAACACACAGGGCCTAGAGGAGCCAAATCCAGATGTTACAAACTATGATTGAAGTAGTCAGTGGGTAACATCCGACCTTAGGCAAGGAGTTGGGCCCATGGAAGTCTTTTATATAGCATTATAGACATACTAACAACATCTATACATCATAAATACTGCTTTTTAACACTACCAATGCTACTTTTACCCAAATTAACCGTATCAGGGTTTTTTTACCTTGATTTTCAGGATGGTTTTTGCTTTCTGTTTTTTCATGGTGCTGTTTGCTGAAACAAAATTGAGATGTTTTCTTCATTGTTGGTGGAATTGTAGGTGTAAATTAGGGTAACTGAATAGCTGGTCTGTGTTGAACTTTAAATCTAATGTAGGCACAAAAATATTGACACAAATTTATGCCACATCTGATTGTGGCCATGTGCATAACTTCTTCTGGTGTAGCTCATTCATGTCTAAAAATTTACCAGACTCACACAGTTTTGGAATAACATACAAGAAAAAAGCAGTTCATTTAATCTGCTTTTATTTTTATTAATTGTCTAATTTATGTGTAATTTAATGCTAATTACTTGGCTTCCATTCAGAGTTCCTTTTGACAAGCCAAAGGTGATGGAAAATCTGAGAATCTGGATAAGTAGAAAATTCTGTAAAACTGTTGGGTGGGTGGTGGTAAAGGTTTGTAATATCTTCCATCCCCACATATTTTCATGTTCAAAGTGTTTAGTGTTGGAGCACGTAGCATATCCTGCTATGAGTATAACACAGATACTGTGTAGTCACTTTATTCTTCAAATCCAGCCTCTGAAGGAGAATTGCAGTGAAAAATGTTTATATATGGCAGTGCGCTGTAATGTACCAAACAATATTAATTTAAAACTATCCTGTAGGGACACCCCCTGAAGTTTCTTAAAAGGTTTGAACTTTTCAGTCCCCATGATAATATTCCGGGCAGCTGGCCAGTTCCTAAATAAATGGTGTGTACATCAGTAGCAAAGCTTTTAATTTTGAACATGTTTGATCTCAACCTATCATGAATACTGTCAACTAAAATGAAAGGAGCAAGAGGATTGCAGTAAATTTTTCATGATCATTTAATTTCATTGAAGCATTTACAGAGCATTTAAGTGAATTTCACGTGTACTTGCCTCACAGGCCATTTGAATGCAAAATCTTTCACAATTTACATTTTTGTACATCACTGGCTCCTCTTCCATGGTAGGAAATAAAGTAATTAGAGAACAAAACAAAAAGTTAAGAAGGACAGGTCATAAGCCCTTGGTTATGGTTAACTCTGTTTCTTCTCCATCATATTCTCAGTTTTTTGTCAATCTCTTAGAGAATCAATGACCATATTAAATTTGATCTTTTGGTTTGCTTTGCCAAAAATGTTACTTCTGGGCACGTTTCTGTCTCTAAGAGTAAGCTGTTTATAATAATAGGCAGTTGCCTTGGTTAGCCCTTTGAAATGTTGGAATGATCTTGTTGAAATTACCAGACCCTGAAGCACTTCCACATCCCAGGATGACAGCTTCTACCTCAGTCAGTAATGATACCTGCAGATGTTTTTCACACCCTGTTTGTGTAGAAGCAGGTGTAGGCTGGAGGGCAGGAATGACATCCTCCTATGTTCACCTGAAGATCTGAAGGGCGCTGTGGCACATCTCTTCTGGGGATAGCAGGAAAAGACCGGGAATGCGGGTCTTCTAATCAAGTCCTGCTGCTTTTCTCACTCCAATGTTTCAATGCTTTTTCAGAAACCCCAGTCACTGCTATTTAAGAAGCCTCAGTATGCACTTTAGAAGACCTTGCTGCTTTCACTGTAACTGCACTTTCAGTTATTAGTATCAGGGTGACAGTAGTACTACAATGTTTTAAGATTAAATAATTAAGAATCGCCATTTATTGCCTTACTCCCCTCTTCAAGTTCTACATAACATTGTTTAGCTCAGGTACTGTAATGTAGTGTGGGTTTTTTTTCATTTTTAAATGTCACCATTTTCTTTTCTGGAACACAGATGAAAGAGCTTAAGTAGCTGGCACAGACAGGACGCTCTATGAATAGGACCAGTGTGGTTACATAGAAGATGCCAGTTTCCTACCAGGAAGGCCATTACCTCCAGCAATTGCTTTCCTGACCATCCTAGCACGATTATCTGACCACAACCAGGGTGACTCTGCATTAAAAGCTAACCCTATCTCTTTTTCTCACTGGTCATTCATTACCTGCTGTCTCTCTTATTCTCCCTGCATCTACCCCTGTCTTCCAATTTCACCACCATTCATGGTACTGTGTGTATTTGGGACAACCACTTATAGGTTCTCCTTAGTTTTAAGGCCCCAGATCTTAAAGACACCAAAGATGGCTTTAACAATCACCTTTTTGTAAGTAACACTTGTAGTCATAAAGAAATTTACAACTGAAACTGCATTAGTCAGCAGGAATGAGATCATCCCACGTTAATACCTGGGCTGTGTCATGTGAGAGAATTCGTACAATGAAGATGCGGTTGGTGCCACCACGTTTACAACAAGGTTTTGCTTCAGAAGAGATTCAGTCTTACACTGGACAATATGTACTGTCACACATGGGGTGTGAAGTCACTTGAGGTCATAGGTCTATCCACCAGTCACAGTGCCTGGAGTGCAGTTGTGTGTCACCAAGGTTGCATGGGCTTTGTTTCCTTTAAGAATCTGTTTTGCTCACCAACTCAGCTCTTAAACTGAACCAGAAAATGGCAAGTGCTGATGATTGGGGAATTCACTTCAGATTAGTTCAAACCAAATGGAGATATGGCCATAATGCATTTCTGGGAGAAAAAAAACAACAGATATGATCTCTTCACCTAATCGTCTGCCATTCTCACAGCTGCCTTTTGATTTGATCTAAGACAACTATAAGAACGGACCAGGGAGACCTTGTATTTCAGGGACTGATATTTGAGTTTATTATTCAAGCTACCATTAGAATTCCAAATTAAGGTTTCCTCTCTGCTGCTCCTCACCATTTCATTTATGGGTGATTTGGAGAAGTTCTTCTGGCCTAAGGTCAGAGTAGACAGTTGCTCTGTATATATTGTGCCATTAAATCTGTCCCTGTAAACTCAAGCACCATGGAAATAGACATAAATTAATTCTGTGGCTTTATAGGAACTGTTCTAGCAGCCACAAGAGAATTTAGCCTGGGCAGGCTGACAGAATGTTGGTGAGCTGCTCTCAGCAGGTTCTTTGGAACTGGATATGAAGGGCCACAGAGAGCAGATCAGATTAGTGTGCATTTCCTTGCCAATAGTAATAATGGTAAATAAAATTTAAAATCACAGATAAAATTTCCTAATATTTGATTTTGGGTCTAGCTGTTACTAAAAACACCTTGCATCATTGCTGCCACATTTCAGCATAATATTGTACCTTTAAAAAATGTGGTTTTTATGTGGTTACATCAAAATGTAAAGGTTTTAAGCAGCAGTGGAAAATGGGATGTATGTGGTGCAGAGCAAGAATTACACCCAAAGTGCCTAAAGAAGAACTCAGTGAAGCTAAATGCCTTGTGCTCCCCAATACATTATATTATCACAGCATGAGTAATTGGCCATATTCAGTAGAACTGCTTTGACTTTGCATTATTTTAAAGACTTTCTTGAATCATTTTCTGGTTTAGACGGAGGATATTGCTTTCCCCTTCTTGCCTTTCAAACTGTGCAGTTTTCTGCTTCCACTATCTCCCTGATCTGTTCTGCACTGAGACTTGAGACAGCACTGCAATCTATCTGTTTTGTATAGACTGGCTTCTGTATGCGTGAGTTCATAGCTGGAAGAGACGTTGTTTGCCTATGCCAAAACCCGCAAATTTATGCAATGATTTCTTGTTAAAAATCAAACCAGCAGAAACTGGAAACCTTTATTCCGCCTCTAAAATATTACTCTTTCATAAAGCTTTTTAACAGTATGATGGAGCAGAAAAAACCTGTTTATCTAGTTCATTTCCTTGTCAGCAAGAGCAGTACTCTGGTGTTTTCAAGGGTTCTGTCTAGCCTGAACTGAGAATGATAAGGCACTTTCTTCCAGACACATCACTGAACACTCAGAGATTTCCCTGTGAGGACAGTCATCTTTATTCTTAGCCTAAGAATTCCCTTTCTTAATTTCATCCTCTCATTCCTATTACTCTGTTACATTATTGAAATAGTTAATTTTCAGATACTTCTCACAGAGATTTCTGTTGTCTCCCCTTCTCTTTATTATCTCTTTTTTATTAGGTGGAGTTTAGATGTCAGGCACCTTGTCTTTCCTTTTTTCTCTGCCCTAGTTGGTTTATGTAGCTCTGCCCTGGTTTTCATGGCTTGTGTTCTGTACTTTCTTAGTGAGAGATGCATTAAATGGTGTTTAGAAATGGATATGTACACAATTATGTTCGGTGTGGTCTCTTCAAAGCAGTATGGAGAGGAGCTGGACTTCTGTATCATTTTGTAGAACTATATAATGTCTAGCTCAGAGAGTTGATTGTGAGCATAGCCTTTGGCTGCTAATCATACAATGATTTGGGTTGGAAAGGACCTTAAAGATCATCTGGTTCCAACTCCCCTGCCATGGGCAGGGACAGATCATGTTGCTCAGAGCTTCATCAAGCCTGGCCTTGGGTATCTCCAGGGATCGGGCCTCCATCACCCCTCTGGGCAGCCTGTTCCAGTACCTCACCACCCTCATGGTGAACACTCAAGTCTTTCCATTTTCCCCCAAAAAGTTTGCCTCTAGGCAGGTTCCACAGAGCCCTCTTTTCCCCCATCTCCTGCCTCTGCCCCACACCAACCCTTTTCCAGCCCATTTTCCCCCAAATCCCACACACCTGGGCTCTACTGGAGAATCCTCTCCTCCCCAGCTGTTCCAAATCAGCCCCCTGNTCTGCTGCAGGACATCACTGGTGAGTTGCATTTTCCAAGGGGACATGGTGGGAGGAGAAAGGCCGGGGGGCCTGCTGGCCCCCCGCCTGGTTAGGCAGGGGGAGAGAGGGGCGATGGCGTTGCGTTTCCATTTCTTGCCTTAATGCTCTGGGGGGTTTGCCTGAGGTCAGACAAATGTTTGGCAGGAAAGCGGGAGTGTTGTGTTTTAGCTTTGTGTTTCAGCTCAAGGTGTTGTGGGTGCAGTTTGTGTGAGTTCAGCCCCCAGGAGGTGTAATTGGTGCCGAAAATGGCCTTTTGGCGTAATATTGAAGTATGAGTTTTTGTTTAGTTTCTCCTCTTACTCTTCCTCTGGAATGTTTTCATTCTATTAGTTCTTGCTCATTTCAAAATCTTTACTTTTCCTGGTCTGCCATGGTACTTGCAAATCCTCGCATTTCAGTTTCAAGTAAATTATATTAATGTCACGATTTCATCCTTTTAAGGATCATTAATGAAGCAATTAAATAGGACTGGACATAATAGAGATTTATGCGATATTCCCTCTTTATTCTGACTCAGTGCTTTGCTATTAATCATTAGTCTTTGTATTTAGATCTACAGTTTTCAGTCCATGTTATGAGTTATATCCAGCCGTTACATCTGTCATTGAGTGGCCTGTTTGACCTAAGCTAGGACAACAAATACAAATTGATTTTCAGTTTCAGCTGTCCTGTGGCTGGAAGTGGTGATGTGGTGATAGTATGACAGCATGAAAGCATGACAGAGCAGTTGTCCTTCTGTAGCACACTGTGGGAGCATGCATTTCACTAGGCATTGGGAATGAGAATTAAAACTGACAACTTCCCGGGCAATTGCCCTGGTGAAAACCTGTATCTGGTGTCTATCAGTATTATTCCCTGCAGGTGCTGATGGTGAAATTCTCTTTTAAACCGTAAGCTTCTAAGCTTGTACTCAGAAGCAGGTGGGAGAAGGGGAATTGAGATCATGTTTGCCATGTGTTTATTGAAGAAGTATGCAATACAAACACTATTTAAAATAAATGTATAAATTAATTTAGCTGATTATTTTTTGACTTAGTATTTTGTTACATGACACAATTGAATTGCGTAAAGCAATCACAATTCTTGTAATCATATGTCTGTAATAATATCTTTTTATTCTTATGTCATCAGATTTAGCCATCATCTGTCCACAAAGATAAATGTATCTGCCTTTTCCTTGCTTAGGAGTATGGTATTCCTAGGAATAACTGGTTTTGAATACTTATAAATGCAACATTTGTTAGTGATTTGCTGCAGCTCAGAATTGCTGATGTAGATAGCTTCTTTTGAGTCTTCTGGTACTGCTTATAATACTAATCTAAACTAAATTTTCTTGTTATTTTCATTTTCTGAGAGCTGGGTTCCTTTAAATTTCTCCCATTGAAAAATCCGTGTTCTATTTAAATATTGAAGAGCTGTCAGCACATACAGAAAGATGTGCCTAATAAGGAATCATGGGTGGTTATTTTCTTGATAAAGTGCCAGGACTATGTGAAGAAAATACAGGAATAAGCATATTGAATAGAGCACTAACATGCTTCATATGTTAAAATTGAAGTTATCAGCGATCCTCCCATTTTATGACTTTCAATTGAAGGCATGGTATTGTTAAGTATTTGTCAGTTCCTAGGCTCAAGGAGATCAATACAAAGTTATCAAATTCAGTCTCTGTAGTTCTTTGCTGCCATCTTCTGTTTCTTTAAATTATTGCTAAAAAACAAGAATGGAAATGGAATGTTAGAGAGAAAAATTTCCCTTTCTATTATTTTTTCATTTATTTCTCTTTAGCTAAAGCAAAGTGAAGCAAATGCAGATACAAAGGAGAAGCTTCCATTGCGTCTACGCATCTTTGAAAAATTTCCAAACAGGCCACAAATGGTGAAAATCTCCAAGCTCCCTTCAGATTTCACAGTGCCAAAAATAAGGTATTGGAATACTTCCTTTGCGAATATGCTGTAAACTTGTCTGTAGCCAGGTAGCACCCAAAATATGTAACTGTTTTCATTGTGGATTAGGCAGATTGTTCAGAAAATCAGAGATGAAGCAGAATTCACATTGATGTTGAGAGCATGTGATGTTTTTGTTCTTATTTTTGCTTTTGAAAAAAAAAACAACAAAACCAACACCCCAGCACTTGTTATAGATTATTCATTACAAGAACCAGACACAAGTATAACATGATTGAAAAGTATGTTGTAGTTTTTTCTCTCCCATTTGTATTGTGTTCTTGGCTGGCATAGACAACGAGCAGTATCATCATTTCTCATGAAGCTTTTTAAAAATAAGATCAAATGACAGCAAATCATTAGAGGGGATAACACAAGCCGTTCAATACCATTTACTCTGTGGTGACCTTGTCCCCTCTTTACAATTGGATTGTTACCACCTTAACAAAGATTTGGACAATTCATCTCATGGCATTCTTCTCTCAGTCTTAATATTTTTTAATATTTCTTTCTAGTCATGTCTTTTCCATTTGTCCTGTAGGCTCATATGCGATCATGCTAGCTGCTGAGACAGACTCAGGAAACTCAGACAACTAGCAAATTGTATCTTTAAATTGTATCTAGCTATTGTAGTGTGTAGAACTATCTCTCTAGATGAAAATAAGTTTTGACATAGTCAATTTACACTGAAAATGGGGCAACTCTACTAAACTTGAAATACAGTAAGACAAAAGTATATTTGTTGTAAACAGAATTGTTTCTGAATTTAAACATGGGTTATGTGAGGCACAGAATTGCTGGAGTGCCTTAATACTGGCATTCAAAGCAGTTGCATGAGCAGATGTTGTTTGAACTCCTCAAAAAAGAGTTTCTTGCAGAGAGCATGTTTCCTTGGGATTATCTCAGCATTTGATTTACACTGAAGTAACAACTTACTGTTTAATGAGCTCAGAAGAGCTGAAAACTGCAAAAGGCACTTCAGATATTTAGCACTTTAGTAAATAAATAAATATTAAATGGAATAAAATTTGTTTCTTTGAACTATATGCCAACCACCACCTCTGCATTCAGTTATGAATTTCGTGAAACAGACTTAACTTTTAACAGTTGTTTCAGCATTCTGTCCATTTATTCATCTATGTCCCTGTACAACTTTCTCTTTGAATTTATCCATCTTAGCAGTAATGAGCTGTGACATGTCCAAAGAAAACCAAATATTAACTCTTCCTGGGGTTTTAATCCATCAATGTCTTTTATCTTTTCACAAGGGAGAGTTTTATGAAGCAGTTTATTGATCGTCAGCAACAAGATACCAGCTGTTTGCTGCGAAGACTTCCTTCAGCATCTTCTTCTTCATGTGACCACTCTAAAAGATCAGCAATTGAAGAAAACAAATATATTGATCAAAAGGTAAATCAAGAGCATGGGGCAGCATACATCTTTCTATGAGTGTTGTGGGGAAGGACTTCAGATTATTCAGTTTGTCTAACTACATAAATCAGAACACGAGCTAGGATGACTGAACACAGGCTGAAAAGCTATATTAAATTTAGCCTAAAACAGACATCACAGCAGATCCTGATTTGGTTTAGATTTTTGTGTCTTCTTTGTCATTAAAAGTCAGAATTTGATACATTTTCCTTTTTCAATGCACCCAACCTATGAAGCTGGTTTTTTACAGTGATCTTGCTGCTAATCACTGAGAAGCTAGTGGAAAATGAAAGTTGAAACTGTTGCAACACTGAAAATGCACTTCACTGAGGCGAGGTCTCTGTGTAATCACTGGAGATGAGTAAGAATTTAGGAATTACCCTCATCTAGAAGGCAGTTACCTCACTTTAGGCCTGATAGCTGCTAGAAAACAGATACTGAATGTGTAAATTCAGTACTTACTCTGAGTGCTACTTGTCTTCCAGCTGGACAGGCCTGGATGGTCGTATTTGAAAAGCAACAGGGCTACTTGTAATGGTGATATAATCCTGATGAGGATGATGATAATGATGCATAAGTGAAACTGTGACTTCTGTCACCTTATCAAAATATAGGGGCAGTAAGTGGCAACTACACTGATAACACTCCTTGATCACTTGTAATATGATTCTATTCTAATATTGCACAATTTTTTAAGTGACATTTTTACAGACAAAAGAAAAGTCCTTTCACAACTCCTGAGATGCTTAAATCCTGTTTGAGCATTAACATCAGGAGCCTGTGAATACAGTTTTGGTTACAGAATCAGAGACAATAAAAATAAAGGTACGTATTTACTAGCGTGTGGTTCGCAGCTAAAACTCAGGGAAGGATTCAGACAGACAGGAAGCCTGTTGGGAAAAACAATACTCTTTTGATAATAAAAGAAATTAAACCGTTTGCAAACCACTGTTCATTTCCATCTCTATTTCAGTGCAAGGCCCTATTCTTGTGGCCAGTGCATTCTATGGCACCAGTAAGCCAAAGCTGAACAGCATGGCCTGAGAGGAGTGTCTGTAGTGCAATATTTATTGGACAGAAAAGGCCACAGGAACAAAACAAGTCTAAGTGGACATCATCTACTCTAACAAGCACATAAGAAAAATTGGCTAAGTTATTGAATAGCAAGCCTAGGAGTCAGCACAACTATGCCAAATATCACTAATGATGCACCAAGGAAATCGGTGCATGTCTACCATGTAATGAAGAGATGAACAGAGACCTTAAACTTGTCCCAGATGCACAGATAAGTCCACAGTGTGCAGTGCAGAGCTCTGCAATGGTTCAGTAGACCTGTTTGCATGAATGTAGTTTAGGTCTATTAAACTGCAACCTTAATTCCTTCTGTCCGCTGTTCAGAAAACTGAATAGTTACTGTATTTCAAGATTCATTAATACATGGCACAGTTTATCCAGTGAGATCTTGCAATATGAAAACATAATGCTGCATTCTTTTCAAATTTTCATTTCCTTCCAAGAGCAAATATCCCAGATCTGACTTTAATTTTGAATTAAGTGTTTGGAAATCGGTTTTGCACTCTTCAGCCTGCTTTAAGCACATACTTCTGTATTCTCATGCCTCAAGGGCAGAATCATGGATAAGTAATATTTGTGAGGGATGTAGCTTAAAACAAGGTATTTACACATTCCTTCCTATTAAGAGGAAGAAAGGATTTTGTGGAAGTAGTTACTTTGCCTTTCTGTAGTTACAGTTGTCAAGGCAACCTCACTTTTGTAAGAACAAATCTCAAAAATATCCTTAAAACAAACTTGGAATGACAGGTTGCACTTAAATGCAAACCTCACGTGCATACCTTAATTTTTTTAGAACAAAAAAAAAAAAGAAACCAGAGGTAACATTTTACCAATCCAAGTATTTAGCAGGCTGCATTTTCACTTCTGGTAGCAGCATGATGACTTCAGAAGCTTTCTACATTTTTGCGTTGCAGCTGACGTAAAAGAAAAAAAAGAGCAGCATAAAAAGGTGAGATTCTCATGGCAAATTTTACTTGGTTCTTGCTTTATGCTGTGGCCAATTCCTCCATTTTCTTCTGGACTTGCAGCAGTCCGTTTCCACACTTGCTGAAGTGATAGGAAGTACTTAATCCATACGTTCCCTTATTTCCAATTCAGCAATATTTTCATCTTTCTCTAAAAATCTAATATGTCATCTGGTTTTGTGCTCACAATCAAACTCATAATTTGTGTGATCAATAAAGTAGTCATCCTATACAATGGGTTTAGTAAGTCCTTTTAGTATATTAATTACCTGGTTCCTTGACAAGATGTTTTAAGTTGTAAAAGGGGAGTATGTTTCCCTTGCATTTCTTTTTTTTAAGACTTATTTTATATTTTTAGCAGATTTTATTTTCATGTAAAATAGCTATGTAACCATGTCCCAATGTTCCTATATCTAAGTAATCAATTTATAGAAGATGACACTTCAGGAGAGAGATGTGATAATATACTTCCTCATTATAATGTTTAATGTTTGTGATCATGCTTGCCTTCAGAGCAGATAAGACAGATGTACAGTAGTAACAAGACTGTTGTTGTGGTCTTTCTCTGGCTTCTGATGATTTTAAATTGCTTTGTCACTCTTGCGTCTACATAGCATGTTCAAAATTCAGACTGGAAAATACCACTTTTCAATTAAATTCTGTGAGGAAAAAAGTTGGGGAGTGAATACCTTGCTGTTTTCAAAGTGCCATAGTTAGCACTTCTTTCTGGCATTAACTTTTTACTTCATCGTTTTTGCACTAGAAGATTTCAGGGGTTTGATACAAAGGCTGTAAAGATGAATTAAAACAGAAGTGGTTTATTGTACTCTTCTTGTTTCTTCAATCAAAATCCAGACAAACTGTTTTAGGACTCATATTTTAATGGAGAAGACCATGAGTTATTGTGGAGTGAAGGGAGAAGTAATGAGGGGCTGGGTTACAGGAAAGACTTTCTTTTTGAGTCTTGTACTCTTTCCTTCTCAGTTTCTACTGAGGAATACAAACCACCTTCTCCAAGACCTTGTTTCCCTCACTCTCACAGGTCTTGCTCACAGGAACTGATTACATACATTCATGATCTCTTTGTTCTAGTGAAGGGAATTTCATGTATGCACTTGAACAAGCAGGAGTAGTATTCTTCCTTGTTTCACCCAGGTTGCCTCCCAGTTGAATTTCCCACTGCATATCAGTTTTCTTCCATTCCCAGTCCAGGCCAGCCTGACAGTCCCTTCTTTGTTTGAGCCTCAAAGTCCCCAGCTTAAGGTGTGGAGTGAACCTGCCTTCTCCACTCCTGTGCACTCAGTAGATTGTATTACAGCCCCACATCAGCTTTGCCAGGAATCCTTACTGCTACCCTGCTGTTGGCTACCATGTATAATCCACTCAAGGCTTCTTTACGAGCTTTACCTGAGGTTTTTTTAACATGGAAAAGAAAAAACTCAAATCCACCCAAGTTGTACTTGCCAAAATCGTAAGAGGGCAGGAGCATCCATTGACTCAAGTTGAGAGAACTGAGCCTGTTCAGTCTGGAAAACAGAATAGTCAAGAAGATCTTAATGCAGCCTTTCAGTACTTAAAGGAGGCTTAGAAGAGAGATGGAGACAGACTTTATATTAGGGACTGTAGTGATGGGACAAGAGTTAAGGTTTTTTAACTAAGGAGGAGCAAATTCAGGCTGAAAGGGGTGATAGGTGCAGTATCATTGATATTCGAGGCCAGTTTGATGGGGCTTTGAGCAACCTAATCTAGTTGAAGATGCCTCTGCTTATTGCAGGGGTGTTGAACTAGTTTACCTTTAAAGGTCCCTTCTTCTCCAAACCATTCTATGATTATATGAAAAACTGATGTTAACTGTACTATGGTTGGGTATTCTCCTTTGGTGAGTTAAGCCTTACAAGAAAGGGATTCTTCTCCCTGTGTAGAGCTGCTGCTCCCTCATGTGTTTGAGATGGACTTTTATCATCCCTTTTACGTCTTTGGGGAGTTTGTGAGTATGCTAATATTAGCCTTGTCCACATTCAGAGACTTAATTGAAAAAGGTTCCTGGTTATGAAAAGGCATGTAGATTTTCCAGACCAGTAGTCAGCTAATTAGAAAAACTACGTAAGGAATTAAGGCTGTTTCAGGTTAATGGCTCCCAAGAGTTAATGAGATTATGTCCACTTTTATTTCTATACATCTGATCAAAAGGGACAGCCTTTAACTCCCTGTGGCACTTAGCTAATGCTAAACCACTTTTTGACTCTTCAGTGAGCCTGTTTCTTATATAGAACAACCTTGCCAAAGGTTCTCCAAATCAGAGTTGTTCTACTTGGAGAGAGGAAAATGGACTAGGTAATCTCTAGAGGTGCCTTGTGACTGCATCCCTTAGTAGTCATTAAGCAAAGTTTTTCAATGATCATAAGAAATTCCCCACTGATTTCCATATAATTTAGTCACCCTACTTAAATTCTGTTGAGCACTTTGTTGAGTACCTACCAACAAGCTGCAGTCTGTCCTTCCATATTTCTTCATATTTCTGGCACAATCACTTTGATACTTTGTTTCCTTCAAGTTAAAGATAGGCAGAATGGTGACACGCAGATATTTTTTGCTTTCAAGAGGCTACACAGCAAACTCCTGTGGGCCCGAAATATACTGTGTTTTGTGTAATGGGCAAACTTTAAGCAGATTTCTACCCAAATGTTTCTTCCCTGTTTCTCAAAATCCACTGATGTAGTGCTTAGAGTACTGACTCTTCGTGTTTCCCCTAGAAGCTATACATGTTTAAATAACAATATAATACCTAACAATCTGTTAATTTTCCAAGTCTACATAACCTATCAATTGACATTCAACAAATTCCAAAATGAAGCCGAAGCTCCAGATGATTTTCTTTTTTTCCTTGCTTGGAATTCTGTGTGCGGTAGAGAAAGCTGTTCCCATATGGTCCTGCAGTTGCTTGCAAAAGATTACTATCAGCAGCATCAAGCCAAAATTCTTTATTTCTATGAAACACGTAAGAAATTACATGAGAAAAATAGATTCTGTGCACTTTAGTCACCCCATTGTTATGCAAATGTTTGAGATGTATATATCTCATCATTAACTTATGACCTTGTCACACCTTGTATCACAGAACATCCACCAGTGCTTGTGTCTTCTGCCAGCTCTGCAGGGGTCTGAAACAAAAATAATGCCTATTTCACTATAGCTTTTACCTGTTGATAGCATACAATTCCCTGTCTAATCAAAGTTGAAAACAATTGCTTTAAGCAGTGCTTGCTGGGGTTTGTGTCCTGCGAACATGTGGCTAGCAAAATACATTAAAACCTTGATAATGACTAGTATTTCTTAAAACCATGGAGCCATATCTTAGCTGTTAGAAATTGGCTGAGATTCCCCTGAAGTCACTGGTGCTGTGCCAATACACCTAGGCTGTCAGACTGTTCCATAGCCATTAGCTGCAATAACAAAGGTACCATCCTGTGTCATAGAATCATAGAATAGTTTGGGTTGGAAGGGACCTTAAAGATCATCGAGTTCCAACCCCCTGCCATAGGCAGGGACACCTCCCACTAGATCAGGCTGCTCAGTG